>OZ014457.1:7422266-7913387 GCA_963966035.1 Acleris laterana
GAATACCAAGTTAGGTACTTACTCTTTTACCCTGTTACATGCAAAGGGTTAAAGGCCTCTTACACAGTAATGGTGTAATATAACTTAGAAAATACTTGTTACAAAATTAAACTTACCATCTTTTACTGAAGCAGGAAATGGTGGCATCGGCTCCTTTGTGCACAGAGATTCGGCCACGACCCTACCCACTGCTTCCTCAATGGGAATGATCTCCAAAGTCTCAGTCCATTTCCCCATTACTTCATCCACTATTTTGAAAGCTTCTTCCATCTCAATCATAGGAAATGGGGACTCTCTCGGCCTAAATGCTACTTTAGTCATATCTACATTGCTAGAACCATGGTGGTGGCAAGAACTTCCAAATTGCATTGAATCATGAATTGTTCTTATGTCTTTCAACTCATCGTTAATCAGATCTAATGCGTGAGGAAGAACAGGCTTAACCACATCAAAACATTCTATAACGGCCTTCTTACTGCCAGGAAAGTTTATAATCAAGGTTTTCTCTCTAATACCAGCAATTGCTCTAGACAGCATTGCCATTGGGGTCTTATTTAAGCTCATCATAGCAATGGCCACCATCACAGCAGGCGCTTCTCTATGTATCACAGCTTTTGTGGCTTCCGGAGTCACATCTCTGCAACTGAACCCAGTACCTCCCGTTGTTAGGATAAGATTCACATTAGCTTCATCACAAAAGTATTTAAGCTCTTTCTCAATAATCTCCCGTTCATCCGGAATAATGATCTTGTGCAGGTTGGCGTTAGGAAATAGTTCTTTGGCAAACTTGGCCAGGGCCGGCCCTGAAGTGTCCTTCGAGTTGTCCTTAAAGCAAGTGTCGCTAATGGTTAAAACCGCTACGGCTTTCACCATTTTAAAAAATCTAAAAAATAAAACGCAGTATGTCTTATATTTTAAATTAGCAATGACCTTGCGAATTGCTCATACAATACGAAAACAACATAACCGCCACTATAGGTCAATAAATTGTTACCATTATCAGCGTAATTAAGATGCAATGCAAACATTATTTCAACGTAGTATGTACTTACGTTACGCACTGTTGGACAATCCAATGATAACGGACTTTATAAACGGGTAATACGTAACACTTAATACGCTATTAATGGAATTGTGAATGGATTTATTGTGCAAAGATTAATGCCATTACATCACACCGATAACAAAACGGTATATAAATAAAGATAAGGAATATTTTGATTAAAATCAAACTCTGCCGCGTAACCTCATGCACAACAATGTGTCAGTGACGGACGTGACAGCACTGACAGCTGTAACGCCTGACAGTTGCGAGCAAGCTATTTAAGTCGATTGCAAAATCGTTCAATATAATAACCTTGCTATTTCGGTTGAACTATTCTGACAAAATACTAGAAATTCGGTACCAAGCCATAAAAAAATGGTCCCGGTAACGCCTGGGCCGCAAATCCTAGTTAGTAGAAATATTAGTTTAGGGAGTGCGTAAGCATCCACCGACGATTTCAAGACGCTTGTATACAAAACCGCACATTCTACTCGTAAAAAAACAAATAAGAGCTAAACTTTCTACTTTAATAAAGAAAAACCACTAAACATATTATAAAAATATATTAAATAACACAGAACATGATTAAAAATTAAACTTATTAAGGCACATAATCACTTTGCTTCTAACATTAAACTTTATACTTTTCAACGAGTCGTTTTATAACTTCTCTACCGACTGTGAGTGAAGGGCAAACTTCGATCAAGCGCTTTAGAGGCGCGTATTTCTGCAAGGCGTTCGAATTCCCGACCACCAGGAGCTTGTGCTTGGCGCGAGTCACCCCGACTGCCAAGCGGCGTTGATCGTTTAGTACTTCTCCTTCCTAAAAAATACAGGTTTTTAGTTAACTATGCTTAAAAACAATGTAAGAAATAGAAACAAAAACTTACTTTGACTTTATCATTGGCGTCATCGCGCTTAGTGCAAGAGTAAATGATGACGTCCTTATCTTTCCCCTGGAACTGGTCGACGGTGCTGACGTCTGCTCGCTTGTTCAGCGACCGACGCAAGAGCGCTACTTGGTCCCGGAATGGGGATAGTACACCGATGTCTGACGTCTTAACACCGCCCTGCAAACATTTAGAATGAAAAGTGGGAAAATTTGGCAAGTGTCTTCCATTGATATGATACAGAAGCGCTAAAGTGACAGTTTTCTTCTTTTGTAATACGGCTTTATTAGCTCGGATTCTTGTCAGTTTGTTTGTTTGTTGCAAGTCGGCCACATGCATGACGACAGATTAGCACCGATTGGAATTCACCTCGGACCTCGATGCGGAGGTATACCCAAAAGATGGAGGACGCTTTTGGGAGTGATTAGCAGGAGTAGGCTCAGTACGGAAACGGATAGAGAAACAAAGGATTTGCTGAAAAGTGTGACACAAAAACAGCCTACATTGATTTAAAAACTTACTTCTATCAAAGCATCCACTAACGCCAAAACTAGACTCGCTTCATCTGGATTCGCACAAGTTTTCCCGCTTTTTTCTGACTTATCCATCTCTTTCATATCTAGGAATAATACCGCATCTGCGGCGTCTGGGCTACAGGCTCTCAACAGCCATGTTTCATCCGTATATTGATTCAATTTCTGGAAATAAAATTGTCATTAATCGAAGTTAGAATTTACGTTAGCTTCACAAACTAGAGTCGGTTACTTACGTGCGACATTTGTCAAATTTGTATGCAAATTGACCATTCATTTCGAACTAAACGTTATCTCGACTGATGTTAGAATAGAGATCAAATCAAAATTCTTCTTTGTTTTTCAGAGATGTTCGAAATTTTAATGGAATAATATCATCGAAATCGATGTTATTACTCGTATTTAGTAAGTAATAATAACATTTGTACAGATAAGAAATTAGTTCTTTCAAAACAGTATATTTTTATGGTGGTCATAATGTGCGGTTCTTGAACGCATCATGGAGGGTATATGATATTTGGATAGATAAAAGTATGAAAATAAATATAAATCCAAATTGAAATGTTGAAGACAATTGGAATCATATTACCTGTAAATTAATCCTCAGTTTCGCTTGTGCCACACCTTCATTGGCGCACTCCAATCTGTCGTTATAAGCCACTTTGTTAGCCAGATCGGCCAGGGCCTGATTCATTCTGTACTGCAGTTGCAGAGTAGATGTCGCTTCTTCGTTCATTAGTCTATGAAACAAGCTTTCCTCCATACCAAGACGCCTGGGAAAGTATTAAGGTAATTCAACTTTCAAAACCAGATATCGTTCATTGAATACAAGACGGACACATTCCAAAATGAGTCAGTGTTGCATTTTAAAATTAGAAGCTATTCGTATAAGATTTTTAATGCAAGAGCAAATTATTTTGGAATGTGTCCGTTTTGTATTCAATGTGCGAATATCAGCCAGGAATAGGAATGGAAACGTAAATCCCAAGATCGAAAGAGATGGCGTGCAGGAGGCGTGAGCATGGATAGAAATAACGCGAGAAAGAGATAGAGAGAGCGAGAAAGAGAGAGAGAGAGAGAGAGAGAGAGAGAGAGAGAGAGAGAGGAGAAAGATAAAAGTTATCGATAAAAAAATGTCCCTGGATTGTCATTTTGGGAATGTCTGGTTTAAAGTTTACCTTGCGGCTCGACTTCTGACTACTGGCGGCAGTTGCTCCGGGTCTCCTACCAGGATAAATCTATTTGCAGCAAACAGTGGACGTAACACAGTGCATTGCAGGACCTAATAAAGAAATGAATTATAAATAGAGGATTTACTAAGCAGATTAACCTAGTATATTTCAATAATAATAGTGCACTTTCAAATTCATTGGGTTCGAAGTTATCGAGTCATATTTTTTATAACAATTAATAAAATAAATATTAATTCAGGCAATTCTAATACATAAAATACCATATTTTTTTGGAACAACCAATCGATGTATGTACAACAATACTTTGAAAATTATCTTTTTGCAATTTTAACGCATTATAATATTATATTTATGATTTCTTACCTGAGTGGCTTCATCCACTATGCAGATATCAAATGATGTTCGAGCTAACATAGCGTGCGCTGCACCGAGACAAGTCACACCAACCACTTCCTGAATGCATCAAAATATATATTTTTACAAGAATCAAACTGAAGCAATTCCACACTGGTCCATCCTTGATTTCAAAAAAGTGAAAACTCTAAACGGCTTTCTAAATCCCTGGCTTCATCTAAGCTACACAGCTTATACTGAATTGTCACCGGTCACTGTCAGGTAACGAGAACTATCATGGTGATCAAAATCAATCAGACAGGCACTCAAACGTTAAAACATTAAATAATAAACAACTAAATATCATTGGACTATCATCTATCATACACAAATCGACATAGTCCTAAGCTCTATGCTTTTTAGTATGGGTACTAGACCACGATCAACATACTTATTCGAATAAATACATTCTTACATAGAAAACATCCAAGGCTCAGGAACAAACACTCCCCGAATTGTCCTTACCGGGAATCGAACCCAGGACTATTATCTTCGAAGGCAAGGTACCAAGTAGGCTAGGTTTTTTTTATGGCCAGAAGATGGCACACGAGCACACAGGCCATCTGATGGTAACTGGACTCCAAAACCCAGACTTTTGTAACCCTGAGGACTTCAATAGAATGCTAGTCATTTCATGGTTGTCTTATCGCCGCACCGGAATACAACACCGCGACTATAGCGGTTTGGTGGCAGGTTAAAGGGTAAGATGGTGGCAGCGATCCGTTTCCTTCGTTAACTTGCATAGAGTTTGTGTCCGTCAAATACCATAGAGTCATAGAGTTGTTCGAGCTGCTGAGGCGAGTCGCAGCCGGCCGCCAGCTGGTGTTCGCACTTGGGCAGCAGGCTCGCGGCCACGCGCGCCGCGGAGCCCAGCCGCATCACTTTGAGTGTCTCTGGTAACCTACAAAATTGAGAAACTACTGTCGACTTCACAAAAGTTTACTTATTTTAGTTACTGTGTTATTTGACCCTTTCTGTCAAAATCAAATGTCATGACAGATAAGAACAGAGCATATTTCTAGCACACTTTAACTATTGCGTGTTTATAAATAAGTCTTGACAATAGCGTCTTAATTCGGTCATATTATAGTTGTGGACATAATTATTACAAGTTTTATTTTTTGTAAATTTTCACTAAGCATCTCTGCACTTGCCACATTTATATGCAAAATTAAAATCAGAAGTAAATGAATATACACTTACACCATGCATTTCATGATCTAGATAAATCAGTAAGCCATGCAAGGCTACATTTTTACATGACTGGCACACAGCTGTAACCTTTTCAGGTCCTTAAAAAAATTGTAATATGTCTTGTGTATTACGTTAAAATACATATAATAAAAAAAAAACATAAAATGAAATTTACGTTCGACCAAAAAAAAAGCAACGTGTAAAAATAAAACATACAAATAAGTTCACAATATTTTTAATTATGTGAAGTGAAGTCACCGAATGCCGATAATGTGACCGTAGCATTAGTGTCATATAACTGACGTACCTGCTTAGCACAGTGTCGACAGCAGAATGCGTGTGCGCAGTCACTAGCACTCGCTGCTTCAGAGCGACCAGCATTTGTATGAGCACGCTTATCGTTTGAGTTTTGCCTTAAAACATTCAAAACACATTAAAATCAACTCTACTTAAATATCAACATGAGCATTGATAATGGTGGTAAAAAACCAGCCTTTAACACTTATATTAAAATGAATTGTCCCTGTTTATAGTATAGTAAAATACCTACAAACGTACATACAAAACACGTTTTCGTTATGAAAGCAGTTTTTTTTAATCAAGGTTTATCATTATAACTTTTTTAAACATCGATCCTATGCCATATTACCTTGTAGGAAAACAACAGGTCAGAAAAACAACAATACATAAGGTAAAAGACGTGGTCGTTATTTTTTTATTTTATGAAAATTACTTTCAACGTTATGGTGGATGGGTGTATGTATAGGTAAGATCAACCCAATAGAACCCTGAGCAGCCATAGAACGGGATCACAGTTACATTATAAAACAATTTGTTTGACACTTCTTACAACTTGAATCATAATGTCACTGACACAGTTCTATGGTTAATAAAGGACGCTTATGGCTATGCAAAGGGTTATCCAATATATATTTTTCTTTCTTTCTTTCAATGTTGTTTTGCGGTTGATCCGTGAGAGGGCTTGACTTACCAGTCCCCGGCAGCCCCTGTAGCAGCGCGTAGTCTTTGGCCGCGAGCGCTTTCAGTACGGCTCTTTGCTGCTGTATGTTGAGGGACTTCATGAGCTTGGCCCCGAGCCGACCCACCTCGCGCGGCAGTTTCTTTTCAAACTCTGGGACTTCTTTATCTATTATTGATCTGGAATTGACAATAGGAACTCTTCAAAAAATTTATTCTGAAAATGAACATGCTTAATTTTATCACTATAATTTACTGAGAAAATAAATTAATATTATCAGTGTTTGGTACGGCCGCTTTGGACTAGTAGGAATGACGTCATTTTGTTTATAACCGACTTACGTAGCACTAGCTGTGACGAGGAAAGACCACGTGGCGTTTAGCCTTTGTAGACCATAAAACAGGAATGAGCTAACTGTCTCTAAAACGGCTGTGAGTATAGCGGTTAGTCCTGCAAATTGCGATCTTACACACTCTCTTAAACACTCAGCTGTTCGAATGTGCTGGTTTCCTCACGATGTTTTTCCTTCGCCGTAAGAGCATAATTTACTTAGGTTAGAATAACTCATTGGTACAAGGTGACCGCAGGGGTTCGAACTCTGTACCTTACGATCACGAGTCGACCTCCTAAGTCACTATGCCACCGACGCTCTACATAATGTGTAAAAGATACATACTTTCTCAGTCTTTGAGCGCGATCGCTGTCTTCCAACAGCACTCCCAAGTTAGTTAAATTCTGAACTATGGTGGCATACGACTCATAGGTATCGATGTGATAGCCTGTATTTTTATCTAATCGCTTGCTTAAGTCCCTGAAAAAAAAGAAGAGTAATACTATAAGTTATAGTTACGGCGGCGTGTTGCGAATGCGGAATAAAAAAAGTAAAAGTTTTTGTTTTAGCAAGCTAACACGAATCACTCTTCCGGTACAGTAGAACACAACCGATATGGCGTGTCGTGAATCTTCGTTCGCGCAGACACGAACAACGATTCCGATGATTTCCGAAAGCACGATTAAAACCCACGATCAGGCTTGTACGTAATAGTTATAAGGAGCAAATAAAATTGTATCTATTTTTTCCAACTCAGTCACGCACGTTTGACGGCTGACTGAATGACACGCGGACGTGCGTCAACATGGCGTCGCTAATAACCAAAAATAGCACAGAATACAACCGCGCAACGCGTGGATCGTGCTGATTGGTTCCCGCGCTTCGAAAAAATGTCATCTGCGCAGGTACATCGGTACGCCATATTGGTTGTGTTTTACTGTACGTGGTCACTATTCGAGAACTCTTCAGTCTCATCGGTGGTCAATTATTTTTTCTTTTTTTTCGTGGCAAACGAGCACTGGTGGCTGGCTGGTGGGTGGGACCCATAGACATTTGCATTCTCAAAGGTAGAATCTTATGATTGCAATGCTAAGACCGCTAATTCACCAAAATGGTCACAACGGAAGACCAGCGCTAGCTCTGCCAGCATCACGCTGAGTTGTGTCCATTTCGTGACAAACCACTTAGGTATGCTTTTTTTTCAGAATTCTGTATCTGTTCATTTATGTTTGTCACGAATAAATAATTTCTTTTCTTTTCTTTTCTTAATGCGTTGCCAATATGCAATATGCCTCTATGCTAGATCACCCATTGCCTTATCCCCTGCCTTATTACACTGAAACACTACAATGTGAACACTGATTCTTGTCTATTAGGTTAAACGATAAGATGATGGTAGCAATCCGGACGGACCTTGCACACAGTCCTACCGCCACTAATTCTACAAGCAATTTAAAATCCATAATCACACAAGCCTAGCAATTTTTTAGAGTTACATTGTTGGTCCGTTCTGTACATTAGCCTACCCTACCCTACTAAGGTTACCTTTCCAACATGATCTGCATTTCATTTTCTTTAGCAACGGTAACAACTCCTGCCGCGATCCATGGCCTGTCGTCTATGCTCACAATGGAGAATTCTCCTTCTTGGGGACCTTTGCTTTTGTGTTCATTATACGCCGTATCTAAAAAAAAATTTGTTCATTATTTAAAATCCTACGTTAATCTAGCTATCTTTATCTAATATGATTTGACTTTTAAACCAGTCGATAAGTAAGGGAATGTTTCGCCATCCCTATTTAATACATGTACGCTATGCTCGATACTAAGAGGATACCTTGGTTAGTGAACTGCCTTTCGAAAGTATGCGTGTATCTATCACCAGATTGCGCAACAGATTTAAGCTTTAAGTTTGCAGCACAAGTTCCACGCTTAGACCTGTAATAAAAAGATAAGATAAAAGAAGACAATAGGCTGAGATTTCAATCCATATGATTCCTTAATCGTAGATACTTTAACTAGTTAGAATTTTATCAGTATTTGCTGTCCATAATTAGGTAGTATGTAAACAGTAGGAAAAACAAAAACTAATTGATCATATCAGCCGAATGACGTCCAGTGCTGGACACAGGTTCGTCCACGAAGTATTGTGATACTTACATCCCCTTCATGGACATCCAACTTACAAGAATAAAAACCGGTCAAGTGTGAGTCAGACTCGCGCACGAACGATTCCCTCCAACGCCGAAAATAGCCTAGTATTAGGACCTGTTGGCACCCCTTGGGTACGGATACTAAGGCCGCGGACACGAAGTTAGCGGACTGCTTGACTGGAGCGTATCACTCGTGCGCTATAAATCTATGCATTGGAACGCGCCGCTTCCTACACCGCCACCGCCCGCAGCCCGCTGACTTCGTGTCCGCAGCCTAAAAACCAATTTAAACCGTTTGTTTAACAGCCTACCGTTTGTCAACGGTATCGGTCCACAGAGCATGCAACGGTGCGGCACTCATCTCCCCTTTTTCCTCCATCCTGAGCAGCGCTGCCCAGCGCAGGAAGTACTCAATATGTTCCGGTGATAAGTGGCCGAGCGCATCCGGTCGTAGTCTAGACAGGGGGTGGGTTTCGGATACCGCGGGGCCGTTGGTATGCCTGAAACAAATTATTGAAATTATACATGGCGATTAAGAGGGATGCCACTGCTGTGTAGTTCTACATATAAATTAGAACGATATGTCACACGATGCGTTGGAACACTCGTGTCACTCTATGTTGAAATCACAGCGCTACGCCGACGCAACGCACCGGCAACGCTCGTGTGGCATAGCTCTTAATAGATAAAAACCGCCGATTCGATACAATTGCAACCCCTGCTTTCAGGCACAACTGATTTTCATGAAACCTAGGTACGAACCTATTAAATGTGTGTGTGTGCGTAGGTACCTAACTCGAGCTCTGCTGGCCGAAGTTGAATTACTTTTCAGTATAAACATTGCCGCTACACAGATTTTAATTCGTCTACAATTCAAAATTAATAACATAACATTTCTTCGTATAAGTAGAAAGTCGACGTTACTGAAATTAATTTTGCCCACGACGTGTCCTAAATAACTGATTTATTCTAATGTCGCATCCAAAAAAACTTCATATGAGACAATATAAGTAAGTAAATGATATTCTGACATTTATTGCAACTGAAATAACTTGTGCGTGGTGTGTGTAACTCTATGCGAAAGCTTTACCTAACACATTTACTGCTAGGAAGATATTTTTTTTATGGGAATCGGAGTGTCTTCCGCTGAATGTGTACAAGTACTTATACTGACCAGAGATGGACGGAGCAGACCGTGAGGTAAGGACACTTGGCGCACGCGTTGTGGTGATGCACCGGCTCCGGCAACTCTTGCTGAAGCAGCCTTGTGGCTTCCTCGATGTCGCCCACTTGCTCTGGACAAAAAGTATACAAGGAGCTTTGTAGTCGGGAGGGGGATGACAGGGGTCATCTTAATATTATGCAAATGCTACTAGTTTTCGAAATATTTCCACTTTAAATTTTGGTACTGTTAAGAATACATTTAAAAATATCCTTCGAGTGTGAAACCCCGAAAAGGTAAATTTACCTGGATCTGGCGCGTCAGGGCCGTCAGCCAAGTACTGCACCAGCTGGTTCCTTAGCATCATCAAATCGCGACGCTCCGGGTAGCCGCAGCTGACTTCTCTAAGGTCCACACGCTCTCTACGGAGATAATGTGAATTATAGGTAAAACTTGCTGTATAGTGCGGATGTTATTTATTTATTACTTCATTTGTGTGTTTGTTGTGGATAATAATATTTTTTAGTGCTATTTAATGTGTATCGTTTCTTGTTTAGTGCTCATGTTCTAAAATGATCGCAAAGTTGCCACATTATACGCCTCGCCAACCCAACTAAAGTTCACGAGGGGACTATAAATGGCCGGTTTTACTATACGTGTGTCCCGGTTTTACTACGAGGCTAGTGGTCCCGGGTTCAAATCCCGTATCTTTAGGCAAATGTTTGTGTGATGAATGCGAGTATTCTTTCCGAGCCCTATAAATCGTTTTATATGCATTTAAGCATTATTTTCTCTAAGTATTTATATCGTTGTCCAGTACACATATATGTAACGATACAAGCCTAGAGCTTAGTTTTGGTCCGCCGAGGCCGACGCGCACCTATTCTGAGCTCCTGGCACCTGGCGCTATGAGGGTGACTCACTTGAGATAGAGCAGCAGGCCGCGCTGCGAGCCCAGCGCGGGGTCCTGTCTCCTCTGCAGCGCGAGCATCATGCCGTACAGCACGAGCTGCCCGCGGTGCTCCGCCGAGGCCGACGCGCGCCCGCTTTTCAGCTCCAGGGGAACTACTGCTGTTTCACGACCTGGCAATATAACGCAAGATACCACTTATTGACTAAGAAGGGCAGAATTGTATATTTATAAAATTTACGTGGGTCTGGCGCATCAGGACAATGCGACAGTGTAGTGTGATAAACGGACTAGAGTTATTGCATCAAGTACGGATGCAACGTAGGAAGCGAGTCCGAGATGTGGAGTTGAGGTTAGCAAGTGGAAATCTTGGGACAATGACAGGAAGAGGAAGAGAGGAAAAGAGAAGGGGGGGGGGGGAGAGAGAGAGAGAGAGAGAGAGAGAGAGGGGGGGGGGAGAAATAGAGTAAAAAAGAGAGGGGGGAGAGGAAGATATTTAGTACCTAGATGTTAAGAAAAGAAACGGATAAATGTGGCATGTATGAGAGTGGAAGAAGAAAGTATGTGCCCGACCCCACATAGAGTGGGACTCGGGCAGGAGGATGATGATGATCATTTCATGAGACTAGCGCGAATAGAATTAATATGCATGAGAGTTTATCCAAGTCATATAAAAGGCGTCATGGAAATTCCAAATGCATTGGGCAGTAGAGCGATGTATGTTTTCTTGGTGTACAATATGTCGCTATCGTTAAATACTCCTTTGCACGTGAGTGTTTGTGTTTGTATTAGCAGAGGATGTGCAGTTTTTATTGTATTCGTGAATTATAAACAAGCCAAACAGTAGTGTTCGCATTGTTGTGTTCCGTTGCGGGGTTAAGACAACCAGTGGAATGAGGCATAGAGGCATTTCATCTAAGTCCTCGGGGTTGGCAACGCATTTGCAGTCTAGAGATTATCATCTTAAGATTTCGAACGTCCACTTACCATTAAGGTCGCTTGTGTGCTCGTTTGCCTTATTTACGCCTTATAAAAAACTATATTTTTTGTCCCAAATTTTAATTAGATCTTACCTTTTCGTTCATGTATAGTCACTTGTAAGGTGGCATCGATTTTGCCTTTCAATCCCAATTGAGGACAGCACACATTCTCTTCTATATCTAACACTTTGTTTATGTTTCCGCACCATTTGTCTTTCTGGCCCTATACAAAACAAATTGAAGTTATTTGGTCCTTCAAGCCGGATAAATATCAGAAAATTTAAATAATTACAAAATATTCTACCATATTAGGGGGTGGTTTATCCGACATATACATTTGCATAAACTCTGCTAGTGGCGTGACATATTGTTGCATATTTGAAAAAGCCTCTTCTTCCGACAAACCAGCGTCATACAGGCTCTGAATAGAATCCTTTATTATTTTGTCCACTTCCTTCCGTAACTGGTCGACTGACTTTATGCACTGAGTCAGTGCTTTTTGTACCAGCTCATGGACTAATATTCCGATTGTCATCTAAAACAAAAGAATTTAGTCGAGTAATATAGGTAGTTTTTGGCAGTAAAGATACTTTTTTTATTTATTTTTCAATCTTACGCAAAACACTCATTAACAAAGCCGTTCGTTTTTACGCTCTTTGAAATTTTTAATTACAAAGTCTTATAGTAATATAGAAATGTTTTATTATTTCTTTTTTTTTTCGCTAATAATATTGCTGTTTTAAATTGTGAGTCAACCGTCCAACATCCGTCTGACACAATTTTTTTGACTCAAGCTTTTTGGCAACTGTACATTTGACCAAACTAAAGATTCCAATTCAGTGGGTCTACGTTCAGCATAGCGGAGATCCTGTTGCCAACTTCCAACTCCATCATCAAAACAACCCCTAGATAATATAATATTGTTTATTTATGCGGTTTACACACGAATTCAATATTTCAGCCCACTTCAATATCGGGAAGGGTTCAAAACTCTCTCTCCAGATTTGACTCAAACAGGGTTATAGTAAAATAGGGTTGTATAGTTAGCACCATTACAATCAAGTTTTACAATGATTTTTTATCGCGCACGCTAAATAAAACCCTAAGATGGAAAAAAAAACAATATCTCACAGCAGTGTTAGCAGAATCGATGCCCCTCCATCTCTCCTGCAAGACCGCCTTCCGTTTGCAGAACACGCCAGCCACCACGCTGGTAGAGGACACAAGCCTGTCGGGCCGAAGGACTATGAGGCCAGAGGTGTTGGTCACACTGAAATGCCCCAAGGAGTCTCTACCAGCCAGAATGCTGATGGTTTCACCAGGTTGTAGCGGGGTGTCCAGCCTGGAATTATTGCTTTAATAAGGTGTATTCTATTTTAACACTAGAATAAGACTTTGTTACTAGCACTATGTATTGGACAGACCGAAATGAGAATATTAAATTAGAATTAATTTTGGTACACATCCAAAACATACTGATGCTTTCAGATGTCACAAACAAGCATTTGAAAGGGGACGTTTAAATTATTGCGTCCCACAAGCAAGCTTTGAAAACCCCACTGTATTTTCTGTTATTGCCGTCTATATATAGGTATAATACAAAAAACCTACTACCTATTACTTTGATTAAAATATTATGCCACTCCCAAAACCAAGACGATTCTAAAGACACCTCTTATGATAAAATCCATCAAGCCGCACATTCATACATACATACATACACTCGTAAAATACGAGTATAACCCTCTTTCTGACGTAGTCGGAGAAAAGTAGCGGGATTTAGTTTTATAATAAATTCCTCAATTAAAAATGTAAAAACATTTTCGTTCGTTATTATTTCCCGTCCCGTGAATGCATCGGGAATTATAATTTTGAATGTTTGATAAATCGAGTTTAATTTGGAGCCACCAATGGACGTTGCACGTTTATAGCACGGAGATAATCAGAGAGCTGATGATTGACGTTAATAATAGATTTAAGCAAATGAAAACCACTTACCAAATTCCATCGATGTAGCATGTAGCTCTATTATTAGTGCTGTTCTTTAGCTTTAGTTCCAGTCTGTTAGGTAAAGTTTTAACAGATTCTACCTCACAGCGCTGCATTGTGCTTAAATCCAAATCTTCTAAATCCTGCTAAAGTAAATAGAAACAAAATAGTTGAAAAACCCGAAGAGAAAACAAATATTCTACAACTTAATCAGTTTGATATTATTCCTCAATATAAGGTTGTTTTTCAACCCTATGTAGATAATTTCCTTGACATATTTCTGGCGCAGTTTAGTTTGAAGAGTTTCACATAATACAGGCTGCTCCTAAAGTGGGTGTCATAGTTTTAAGGTTTTCATACACTTCTTTGCTAAATTAATTGTAAGTCTCACAAAAAAGAAAGTTTTTAAAATGCAGCTGTCTGTATTTATAAATGTTGTATCGTGTTATTTTAAATTTTAAAACATAAAAATGCCTATGACTTTCCTGAGTAGAAGACCAATCCACACACAGCCAAAATTAGTCAAAGCATCTACGTGAAGTAAAAAAATAGACACACATACACACACTAACTGGTTTACAGAGTGTGGAAATAGAAAAAACAATAAAAAGACGATTTTAACTTTGCTTGTTAACTTACATTTATTTTTATTTATTTATAAAAGTTCGACAACAGTATAGTAGTACGCCAATACTAATTTAATAAAATACCTGTTAGAACAGTTTGATTACCTACACGCTTTATTATAATACTGTTGTTAGAGTGTGGCGTTTGTCTGTCAATTAGCTATGTTTTTAGATCACAAATAAAAAGTAGTAAAAATAGGCCTCGTGTGTGAATCATTCTCCCTGGATCTCTAATCAGAAACCTTGATTTGAATTCTCTAGAATAGATACCCACGGAACTTTAAAATAAGCATGGCTAACACGCTCTTGACCGTTTTTCATACAATTATTTACTTATAATAACATTTTCATAATGTTGACCATTCGTTCGAGCGTGCAAACATAGGTATTATTACAAGGTATTAAAACATATACATTAGTGTTTAACAACAGAATTGTACTTTCGACCGGAGGTAATACGGTCTGTTTCGGCGCGTTCGGGCCGCATTATAAACATGTTTTATATGACTACAATACTTTATACGTAATAATCGTATGCACTTTGTTCATTTTGAAAGGGAGAATAATATCAATCACGGAGTCACTCTTATTTAATCTGTGCCAGTACTGTACCTTTGCCTGGTATCGTAGACTAAAATCGCAGGTTAGTAGGGGAATAACCGGAAAATATAACTCGCTTATCGTGTTATAGTTGTTATTTATCCATACGTTCGACCTCATGGTTTTATTCAATCCAGTCATTGTCTTGTCACTCAGTAAGCTAGTTGATTAATTATTGATAATATTAAATGCCTATTTTCTGGTCAATTTAACAATGCTAATGCTACATGCAAACTTACGGAATGCTTGAGAATAGGTAGAGTTAAAGTACCTAATGTAATTAGGGCAAAGATAAAAATACATTTTCAAAAGTAATTATGGATGGACAAACAAGGCTAAATTATTATTTTTTACAACAAACTATTTCTTTACATTATTAGTATTATTAATTTTGTACATGTACATATAGTCGACTCTATGACATTGACATTGTTTTATTAAGAAATAGGTAAGTAATCGTAATTATAATTGAATCGATTGTTTGAACTACTTCCTGTTGTAGCTTTGACAACTGATCTATGTTTTTATCTTTTTTTTATCTTATTTTTTTATCAAAATCGTTAGCTGTTTTCGAGAATGCGATTACAATAAAATAAATAAACATTGCTCGTTCCCTAATGGTATAGAAAACAGTTTCTCTTTTCCTTTATCGCACTAAATGCTTTTACTTGTTTATTTGTGGGCATCGGATTAGGTACACCGGACACACTCAGTAACAACATTTTTTTTCCTGGATGTCCAAGGCAATCACGCAAATGTTATCGCTGAAAGATAATCTTTACTGGTCATTGATTCCCGTTAACCATAAGCGGCTCCAGAAGGAGCCAGTTAATTTAAGAATCGGGGCCCAACGGCAACGGAGACTGTATTAACGGTATGAAAGGCGAGCCGGGTCAACGGTCACTATTATCGGCTCCACTCGAAGCGATAAAAGTTCACACACTATTCAGACTTACTCAGAGCGGCTCGAGACGCCGCCGCGATCACTATGAGGCTACAAGCTCTACTAATACTCGCCAAAGTGCTCTTCGTTTCAACATTAAACCTCAATTATTTAGACCCCACAAAACTACAAACAAAAACCTCGACAAGTGTGCAGCAGGATGCAGCGTCTAACATCATATCTCGCTACCTGAGCGGCGTCATCGTAGATGTCAATCCCATTCTCTTCAACGACAATAAAGATGTGTTCTCCCTCCGCACGAGTCAAGGGACATTGCATATACGAGCGAGCACTGGCGTCGCGGCAGTGTGGGGGTTCAATTACTACTTGAAGAAGTATTTAAAGGGCCACATCGGCTGGCAGAATCAACGGGTTAGTATACCGCGTATATTGCCAGATGTAGACGAAGTGGTGACGGCTAACGACAGATTCCGATATTACCAGAATGTGTGCACGGCTTCATACAGTTTCGTGTGGTGGAGCGGCGAGGACTGGAAAAATCACGTAGAGTGGATGGCTCTAAACGGCATCAACCTGGCGCTGGCGCCGGTCGCACTGGAGGCCGCGTGGACTCGCATCTACCGCCGCCTCGGGCTCACCGACGAGGAGATTAACGACCACTTCACCGGGCCCGCCTTCCTCGCCTGGAACCGTATGGGTAACGTACGCGGCTGGGCCGGCCCGCTCTCCAAAAGCTGGCACGACGCCCAGCGGGAGATACAAAGCAGTGTACTCGATTATATGTTCAAGCTGGGGATCGTGCCCGTGCTGCCAGCGTTCAACGGACATGTGCCGAAGGCCTTTGCTAGGATATATCCCAACGCCACCATCCATTCTGTAGACACGTGGAACAAGTTCGACTCCGACTACTGTTGTGGTTCTTTTCTGGACCCCAAGGAACCGCTGTTCAAAGAGCTCGGTAAGACCTTCCTGGCCGAAATCACAGTCGGTTCCGGCACCAACCACATTTACACCGCTGATCCTTTCAACGAGGTTAAGATTCAATCCTGGTCTACAGCCCTAGTCCAGGACACCGCCCAGGCTATATACTCGACCCTAACCGAGTCTGATAACAATGCGGTGTGGCTGCTGCAGAATTGGATGTTCGTTCATGATCCGATTTTGTGGCCGACGAACAGAGTGAAAACCTTCCTTACATCAGTTCCCAACGGGCGCATGCTTATTCTGGATCTGCAATCAGAGCAGTGGCCGCAGTATGATTTATACCAGCAGTATTATGGTCAGCCCTTCGTCTGGTGCATGCTGCACAACTTCGGTGGGACGCTCGGTATGTTCGGGAATATGAAGACGATCAATGAGGACGTTGACAGGGCGCGGGTGCGGACAAACAGCACCATGATCGGTGTAGGGCTTACGCCGGAGGGCATCAACCAGAACTACGTGGTGTACGAGCTGATGCTGGAGACGGCGTGGCGCCGCGCGCCGGTGGACCTGCAAGCTTGGGCGGCCGACTACGCCGAGCGCCGCTACGGCTGCAACGACACCGCGTCCGCGTGGCGCCACTTGCTCGACAGCGTCTACAGCTTCGACGGCCTCAACAGGATCCGCGGCAAGTACGTAGTCACTCGCCGCCCCAGTTTCAAAATAAAACCTTGGGCGTGGTACAAAAGCCACGACCTGTTTCAAGCGTTCAGGAAGTTCGTGGAGGTTTCGAACCAGGAGTGTTACTCACCCGGTTTCTACCACGACCTGGTGGACGTGACGCGGCAGGCGCTGCAGTACCGTGCCGAGCAACTCTACGTCAACCTGCAGAGCGATCGGCTTTCGAATAGTTGGGTATTCAACGCTTCTATCTACCTCTTTCTCGACGCGATGCAGGATATGGAGAAAATTCTTCGTAACAACCCGGATTTCACTATCAATAACTGGTTGTCCAAAGCGAGAAGCTTTGCCAGCGGCCCAGAGCAAACGCTCCAGTACGAGCTAAACGCGCGCAACCAGATTACTCTCTGGGGGCCGAATGGAGAGATTTCCGACTACGCATGCAAGCAGTGGGCCGAAGTGTTTCATTACTACTACATACCGCGCTGGGAGATGTTCCTAAACGCTTCATTGGCGTCTAAAATCCGAGGAGAATACTTTGATGAAGCGAGTACGCAAAGAATAGTTCGAGCGACTGTAGAGGAGCAGTTTATGTACGTGGAGATCGACTCGCTGCCGACTGACGACGTAAAGAGTTTGGCGTTGGCTCTGTACCAAAAGTGGGCATTCGTACCAGGGGTAAAGGACCTGCCTCTAAGTGTGCTGCGGCCAGAGGCGGGCATGCTCACCACTCTACCCGACGTCATGGATGACGATGACAACGTGCAATCGGAGCAGTATCCCACGGTTGTGCTGCTTGAAACTACACCTTTGCGGTAAAATTACCGCATTATGCCGGCGATTCCTACCAATTTCCAGCAAACAGGTTAAATAAAAGAGCAGTCAAATATCAATCAATCACAAGAAACACTCAATTTATTGATTTTGTGATTGATTGAGTTATTGACTGCGCCTTTGTTGTAAGCAGTAACATTCGTTTAAGTATAGTACCATCAACTTTAATATGCTTTTTAACTAGACTTCATGATCATGTGTGTAAGCATAAACTTACGCTATGTCATGTAAAGAAAACTGTTGTTCTAACTACTTTCATTAAATGTTACATTATTATTGATAAATAGATAAACTGGGAATAACAAATTATTAGACCTTTTTTATACAATATCGAATGATCTCACAGCCAGGGACTGTGGAAATGGATGTAGTCAAAATAAAAATCAATATGTATAAATCTGTTTAGTTTTACTTCCCTAAAAGCGAAAAATCTTAACTGAAACATATTGTATGTTCAGGCGAGTATTTTGTTTTTGTTAATCAAATGTGGACTTTTTTCAACCCCAAAAATATCAATTACGTAAAACAACATAAAAGTATAACAGAAATTTTAAATCAAGTACTTATTTCAACATAAGTACAATAAGTAAATAATAAAAAAATAGCCAAACGGAAAAAAGATTGTGCCGCAAGGTTCTCAAGTCTATGATAAATCCTTTAGCCCCGGCTACGTGCTTCATCTTGCCTGCACTCATACCGGTACAAACCAGTTTAGGCAGTTAAGTGCGTAACAACGGTAATACGGTAGCAATCGTTGACTAACCAAAGATTGAACGGTTCTCAGTTTGCACAGTTTAAACTGCATAAGAAGTCATTCAGACCGTGCTTTATACACTTACTAAATAAAGTTGGCACAACTCACTGTTCTGTATTCTGCATTTTAATTCAAATTTGACCGTGTCATTTTAGCTGCACAGGCCAAACAAACCAAGGAGTGGGAATTTTAGAGGCCTTTCACAAAGGGTAGCTGACTTTAATTTTTTACCTTGTTGATTATTGAAATGAATTCTCTGTGGATCTAGTGTTAAAATATTTTGTTATGATGTAGCTTGTAATGTTATATTTACTTACATTACACAGTAAAATAAAATATATTAAACTTATTGGAAAAGGACCCGAGTACCCAGAAAATTGTGCATTACACACTATTAAAACAACACCTAGATGTACAGAGTTAATATATATAAAATTTAGATTAAATCTTTAATATCACATCAATAAACAACAAAAACTAAAAATGCATTGTTACCAGTACAACTTTAGTAAGACAGTTCTAAATAAGTCTACTTCTTTATCTGTTTGAGCATGGCCAACATTGGGCAAGATTTATGTTAAAAAAACTAATATTTTAAATCAATTACTCTAAATATAAAGGATAATGGGCATTATAGTACCTGTTCCAATAGCAATCATTGTGGTGCTTTAAATAGCCGCCCAACCTTATATAAGTTTTGTGTTCCATATATTTTTGACCATTGTCCTTTGAACTATTCTAACAGTCATCTTGCTACTAAATGGGTAAGTATTCATTTCCAAACATACCTGATCAATATCTTCATCCCAGTCATCACCAAAGCAATCAACATCCTGGTCATTGAATTCAAGAGCTTTAGCACATTTTATGGGAGATTTCTTTTGAACCAAATTTAAAGGGGATTTCACAGATTTTACTGAACTGTTACTTTTAGGAGTATCTGTAAAATAGCAACATATTTATTATAAAATAGCAACAGTTGATTGGCTGTAAAAAAATTAGTTCATAGGGTGAGAAATGATGCCCTCTTTCTGACAGTTCAAAATATTTATGTTTTGGAGAAAATGTTAAAAGTAGCTGTTGCCCAATGACTCCATTCATGTACAAGACATTTATCATTATTCCCTCAGGCATTATCAATGTTTCCAGGTTAAAAGTACTTTAAAATTTTCCCTGGGTCTCAGCTATCTCTATCAAAATCTGTTTAGCAGTTTAGTTGTGAAAGTGTAGCAAACAGAGTTACTTTTGCATTTATAATTTCCAATATAAAAGGCATAAATATTTACCATTTCCATTAATTACAGGTATTGTTTTGTTTGCACCAGGGATGTCTTCATCATTCAAATAAAAAAAATTGGGTGAAAATTTCCCTTGACATTGGGTAGTATCATCATTAGCATCAGGTCCATTGGATTTAACTGGTGTCTGTTCATCATCAGAGATACTTAATATACAACCATCTATGGCATTTGGAACTATGCTGGGTCCTAATGGGGATCTGATATTCTTTTTTGGAGTGCGATCCTTTTTATTCTCTTCAATCTCTACATTATTTGATCCTAAAAGGCTATCAAAGTCGTTGTAATTTGTTTCTGTTTTATAGCCATTTTCTTTTTCTGGTGACTTTGTTTTGTAAGAAATATTCTTTTTTGTTGGAGTTTTTGTAGTAAAATTCATTGTTTCGGATTTAGATTTCTTATTTATAATTTTCTTAATAGTAGCACATGATTCTGTAGAACTATTGTCCTCAATAACAAGTGGAGAGGTAGCCTTTCGCTTGACTGCCTTATCTATTTCTTTTACAGGTGAAGCAAGAGTTTTGGACGGCACATTGTGCGAGTTGGAAGAGTTCGCATTCTTAAAAAATTGCGTTATAGATTTTTGATTCTTTGCTGGCCCCGCCTGACCCTGTAAAGTACATTTTAAATCCAGTTGTGGTATGATTGTTTACAAATAGACAAACTTGTACGATATCTCCGAATAAAACACTCACCTTTTTTAAGCTTAAAGATTTGGGCGGCATGTTAACAATAATATCTATCACCCAACTAAATTTACACTGATTAACTGCACCTATAAAATAAAATAAAATTTAATTCAAACAATGAAATGACATATTTACTCCATTTCCCGCGATAACAGCTTTTTTTTTTTTTTTTTGGATTTTATGGCCTGGTTACAAGACCTTTAGGCCACAACTTTATTTTCCTGGTATCACGTTGTAAAGTATCTTTTTAGCACTGTTAAATTTTTTGCACTGTATTTTTAATGTAATTATATATTGGTCTATAAGATTGAGTGTCTTTTAATAATTGATTAAGCGGCGGCGGGCGGGAAGAAAAATCACTATAATTTGGACACACTTCACTAAGTTCACTTGCAAGAACTAATCTGTCAAGAAGAAACTTTTGACAATTGAATATGATGTGCTCAACGGTTGCTTCATCAACTCCACAGAAAGTGCATACATTACTTTGGATTATTCCAAGTCTTGCGAGGTGTGATGGCGCAGTATTGTGTCCATAACGAAGTCGAGTAATGGTGGTGATAAAGTCACGGCTAGCTCTGCGTAAATTATTATACCACGGCCTTACTGGTAAGCTTTCTTGTATGCTACCGTACCATCTTCCTTTCGTCTCTTGATCCTTCTTCCACATTTGTTCCCATAACCTACCTATAGCTAACCTAATAGAATATAAATAATCTGTCATAGGTACATACATGTAACCAGAAACGTCGAGTGCATTAATACCTTCCTTAGCAGCTTTATCTGCTATTTCATTCCCAGTAATTCCCCTATGAGAAGGTATCCACATAAAATCAATTTCTAAACCTTTAAGATTGTATTTTAATATTAATTCTTTAATCATGTACAAAATGAAGTTAGTTTTGAAATTAATTTTTAAATTATTTAACCCCTGAATCAAACTTAAAGAGTCAGTTACAATTAGAAAATATTTACAGTTATATACATTGCCAATTCGTAAAAGAGCCTGATAGACTGCGTAAGCCTCTGCAGTAAATATAGTACAGGCTTCCTGCAAAATAAAGCTCTGAGAAAATGTAATCTGAGGATCATAAATGGCACAGCGCACATAACCCTCACCTTTACTTCCATCTGTATATATAGTGTAGTATTCATGTTCAGATAGAAACTGTAACATATCTGAGTTATTGGTGACTGACTCAACTACTTTAATTGGATGTACTATACTTTTATACTGGGAGGAATAGCAAGGCCATGGGCGCTGTTTTCTGATTTTACTACAATTATTTTCAGTTTCCAAAAAAATATGGAACAACATTGGAGAGTTACCAATCAGGAGACCCTCGCTAGTTGCTAAAGGACCAGACACTTGGATTCGATGAGGTAAAATCTTGTTAATAATTTCGGTATTATTTGAGTACAATAATTTAAGACAATATCTTTCAGCTAGAATGATACGTCTCAAGATCAGTGGCATAATTTTGGTCTCAACTTCCATGGCCCTTATGGGAGTTGAACACATAGCACCAGATATAATTCGCAGAGCTTTATTCTGCAAGATATCTAATTTTTTTGCATGTGGGCTATTCATATATGCTATAGCACTATAATCAAAATGACTTCTGACTATAGCCTTGTACAATATAGACAATATTTTTGGATCTGCACCCCATGACACACCAGCAAGACATCTTATAATGTTTATGGCTTTTAAAGCATTTTTTGAAACATGTCGAACATGTTCTTCAAAAGTCAGTTTCTGATCTAAAATGACACCTAAAAATTTCTTTGATCTAACTCTGTTAATAGCTTCTCCGCAATACATAATATCACAGGTTGGGTCATCATCACCAAAAATCATTAAACTGCTTTTAGTAGCATTGATCTTTAGATGTAATCTGCCATCATAATATAGGCTCAACTGGTTTAGGGCTCTATTCATATTGTCTATGGCAACTTGTAAATTCTGATTGCTACTGTACAAAACTATGTCATCTGCGAATTGCAAAATATTTACATCTCTACTATTTACATATTTACATATTTCACATGTGTACAAATTATATAGTAATGGTGAAAGTGTGGCACCTTGCATTGTACCTTTTGAAGCTATTCTAGGCCCGTGTAAAATATTATTATGCTTAACATATAAAGTTCTTTTATTTAGAAAATTGTAGATCCACTGACATAGTTGACCTGGTATACCTACATCAGACATAATGTTAACCAAGATAGCTGGATCAACATTATCAAAAGCTCCCTGAACATCAAGAAATACACAAACAGTGTGTGATTTTAAATTATTTGCAATTTTCAGGTCTGAGATCAGAGAAATGAAACTGTCAGCACAACTACGACCTCGACGGAAGCCATACTGCACATATGGGATGATACCATTAGTCTCTACAAACCAGTCCAATCGGACTTTAATCATGTTTTCAAATAATTTACCCAGACATGAAGATAAAGATATGGGACGATAAGAACTGGCATACTCTGGAGCTTTATCTGGCTTAAGTATTGGGATAACACACTGTGTTTTCCATGAATCAGGGATAATTTGATTATGCCATAGAGCATTAAGAATATTAAGAAATATTTGCTGAATGGAAATATGAAGCTCTTTAATAACTATGTATGGAAAATTATCTAAGCCTGGACTAGTGTTACGTCTAGATTGTAGACTTGCTGTGAATTCATTCCATGTAAAGGGATCTAACAAAAATTTTGAACTATGGTTATTATTATTGCTGTTAAAATAGTAAAATAAGTTACTAGTGTCCTTTAAATTATTATTGTCAGATAGCTTATCTAAAAAGGGAGAAATGAACTCGTCTTTGTGAGATTTAATACCAGATTTGACACCCTTAAACATCTTAATCATGTTCCAAATTTTACTAATAGGGGTTGTTCTATTAAATGAATGACATAAGTCATTCCATCCAGCTTTCTTCTGCTCAGAAATGGTTCTCTTTTTTAAAGCATCTAACTTCTTATAATTTATGTAGTTATCAATAGTAGAGTCACTTCTGTACAGTTTTAAAGCATTATATGATGCTATTACACTTTGCTCACAGATCTCATTCCACCAAGGTGTTGGAGGTCTGCTAGTAAAGCGACCACGTTTAGTGAACTTTGGAATAACCGACTGCATAAGGGCATCAAGGCGAATACAAAATTCTGTATAGGAAGCAAGTGGGTCTTCAACATTAACTGTTAAGTCATCAAAAGCTCTCTCAGAAAGTTCATTATATTTGTGCCAGTCAGCTCTTTTGTACAAAAATTTATCAACGGGAGGGTTGATTTGGTATTTCTCAATGCACAGGGATATTACAGTTATAGTGGGATAGTGATAACTTCCCATTGAGTCGTCATGAACAGACCATTCACAAAATGGTGCTAAACATGCACTCGCAAAGCTGACGTCAATAGATGAAGGATTAGTTCTTGGACGGTTAACTGTCGTGAAACTGCCATCATTTAAGATACACAAATCACATTCATCTATAACGTCATATAAGTCTTGCCCACGACCTTTCGTTGATAAGCAACCAAATGCAATATGGTGAGCATTAAAGTCTCCACTCATAAAAATAGGTTTAGGGAGGTCTCGAATTATATTGCGCAGTCTATTTATTCTTAAGTGCCCGCTGGAAGGAGGACAGTATACACAGAGTACAGATAAACTACCACGCTCAGTAGATATAGATATAGCTACAGTTTGAATGTCCTCATAAAAGGCTGTGTTTAAAATGTTATATTTCAAATCTGGTTTAATTAATATTGCTACACCATTGTGTGCATTTTTGGATATTCTAGAATGAACATTATAATTGGGGATTCTAAAATTGTGATGTTCTTTAAACCAAGTTTCATTAAGTAGACATACATCAATATTCTGCTGTAGCAAAAATTTAATTAATAAGGGTTTCTTACTATTAGCACTTTGAATGTTAAACTGCGCAATGCGTAACTGTGACGCTCTAGGGGAACCTAAATCCATTATGGAGACAGATTTTTTATTAACATGGTTTTAATGGCTGCTGTGGTGATCGGGGCAGGATCACTGTTGTTACCCAGCTCTATCAATGTCTGTACTAGGGCCATTAGCACTTCACTATTGCAGAGTATCTGGGCTTTGATGTCCGTTGGTTGGACATGCATGTTTGTGGCCTGTGAAACAGGCTTGTTATTTATATTTTTATTTACAGGATTTACAGTTTTATTTACAGAATTTACAGGAATATTTACAGTTTGTACAGGCTTTTTATTTACAAGTTGAGTTTGTTGGTGTTTTGGCAACGGCAATGGAGGATATTCATCGGTTTCAGTATGTTTAGTTTGTGCAACACTTGCATATGTAATTTTACTTTTCTTTTCTAAAATTTTACTTATCTTAATTGGACATAGTTTGGAAATGGCCAGGTGTGGGCCGCTGCAGTTGGCGCAGCAGAACTCATTTGGTTTGTCACAATCTTTATATATATGTTCACCTGAACAGATTGAACATCTTTGCTTGCCGTTGCATATTCTAGCGGAATGGTTAAACTTGAAACATTTGAAACATTGTTGTAAAGGTGGGATATACTCGAAGACTCTATATGAGAATAAATCATACTGAACGTTGTCTGGTAATACATTAGATAAGAATGTTATGCTAACTGTTTGTAATGGAACTCGTTCTTGTCCTACTTTCTTAGTGAAGCGTCGTATCGAAATAATTTCATAAATGGAACTCAGTTTTGTATATAAATCCTTGTTTGAAATATTCGCAGGAACAAATCTTATAATGCCGGTTTTTTCTATCTGTGTTGCTGGTATATATGCTTTCATGCTATACTTTTCCAAAAATGCAGAGTTGTTCAAAAAGTTATTAGCCGTGTTATATTGTTTAAACAATACTGCAATTTTGTTTGCGTTAAGCCTTTGAATAGCCATCACACCTTTAACGTCCGTGGTAAATATGTGATTAAGATATATGGGACTTTTATTACCCAGTCTGTCTTTATAGTTTTGGTGTTCCACGAACACTTTAAATTCAGATTTAGTTGAATTTTCAGGATATTGTCTCTTATAATTCGGTTTGTAATACGGTAAATACTCGTTATGTTGCTCACCGCCGCCGCTACTATCGCCGCCGCCGTTGTTGCCGCCGTCCCCGGGTACGAGCCGAGGACGCTTATTGTTATTAGAGTTGGGCGGGTTATCCCCGCCCCCCTCGTTTCCATCCATTTTTAATGTCCTCCTAGTAGTGTTTTTACTATTTTATTGCACTTTCAACAATAAAAAATCATACAATTAGAAATTGGTAATTTTACTTGACCGCCTTTTTTAGAGTTCCCGCCAAGAATCCCGCGATAACAGCTGCCATTTGTTAATGTTGCCAAATGTTTCATACTACCCATAAATTGATAAACCCTAAAAACTTTCTGAACAACCAAACAAATATTGTATAAATCATAATTTACTTATTAAGACTCAAAATTTTAATAAAAATAATATTAAAAAGCAGTCTTAAAAATGCAATTGACGTCATGAATTCAGTAGGTATATTGGTAAAATTAACATGGGATCTATACAAACTTGGCAGCACCATCTTGCGTTTGGATAATGCTATTTAAAATTTAGCTTGCTGAGGTACGTGACGTGATTATGATTACTCTCATTTTTATACTTTGACGTCAAAACATACATACTATTTTGTTAACGCAAAGAAGAAACCTTTTTAATTAATCTTTTTATTTAGTTTTAGGTTTAGATCATGCTTAGACACGTTTAGACAATGGTTTAATTATTAACGTTT
The DNA here is from genome assembly GCA_963966035.1 of Acleris laterana. Classification (NCBI taxonomy): domain Eukaryota; kingdom Metazoa; phylum Arthropoda; class Insecta; order Lepidoptera; family Tortricidae; genus Acleris; species Acleris laterana. The sequence goes on from OZ014457.1 coordinate 7,449,128, forward strand.
GATTTACTGTTGATCCGTCACCTTATTGTCACATTTGTCACTAGTCACTAGTGTCAGATTCTCGACTTTCTTAACGAATGTTTTGATTTGAGGTTAGAGCTCGTGCTATTTATTGGATTATTTCTTAAAACTCGACGGTTCAGAAAGAAGTACACAGTAAAATGTCACGACGGCCAGAGTTTCAGGCACCTCCTGAAATTGTAAGTTCACTTTGTGTTTTTCTTTAAACTTTAACGTAAGTAAATAAAATGTACCTACTACTATTATTGTTCTATTTCAGTTTTATAATGAAGATGAAGCAAGGAAATACACGCAAAAGTAAGTCATTTTTCATTGCAAGGTCATAACAGCTCCAAACTAAAAGGAATTGTATTAAGACCATTTGTTATTATTATACCTATTTAAATTTATTTTACAGTTCACGAATCATAGACATTCAAGCACAAATGACAGAAAGATGCATAGAGTTACTGTTGCTACCTGAAGATACTCCATGCTTACTCCTGGATATTGGTTGTGGTTCTGGACTCTCTGGCTCCGTGTTGGAGGAAAATGGTCACATGTGGATTGGCATGGATATATCCAATGCTATGCTGGGCAAGTGTTTATTTACAGTCTATGATATTTGCAGGTTCCCGGTTTCTTTAGGATCAGTGATGCTTTCTTGCATAAACTAAGTTTACACCTGTTTGATACCACTGCCTAAATGTGTTTTTTTTTTATTGTGGGGGTGTTTTATCCTTGAAAACTCATTTTGTACTGATGATTCTGTTTGTTTCTACAGAAGTAGCTCTGGAACGTGAAACTGAGGGTGACCTGGTGCTCAGTGACATGGGGGAAGGTGTTCCCTTCAGAGCCAGTTGCTTTGATGGAGCAGTGTCTGTGTCAGCAATCCAGTGGCTGTTCAATGCAGATAAGAAGTCGCACAATCCAGTTAAAAGACTGTACAAATTCTTTAGCACATTATATGCATCACTGGTAATTAAGAACACTTTTTCTAAAGTTATTTATTAATCAATTTAACAGTAAGTGAAAATGCCAAAACAAGGTTGTTTATTGATATTTTACATTTCAGTCTAGATCAGCTAGGGCAGTGTTTCAGTTCTATCCTCAAAATGAGACTCAGTTGGAACTCCTTTCTTCTCAAGCAATGAAGGCAGGATTCTATGGGGGTGTGGTCATAGATTACCCAAATTCAACAAAAGCCAAGAAATTCTTCCTAGTGCTTATGACTGGAGGTTCAGCACCTCTGCCAAAGGCTCTTGGTAAGTGATACAGTAAACTAAAATACTTTTAACAGTTATGATTGCCTAATATCGCCCTACTGACATGATATTTTTATATCTAGCTTCTGTAGACATTTAATTTCTGCAGACATATTCAAGTTAGGTAGAGACAAGAAGATTATCACTTTTTCTTCACTTGGTGTCACTTGTTTACCTAACTGGTACACTACACTATTTTAGACTTATGTTTTGTTTTTAAATCAGGTACAGAAGAAGAGAATGATCTCCAAGTTAAATATGCACGAAGGGAAGCTAGCAAAAATGCCAGAGGTAAGCCCCTTAAAAATACAAAGGCTTGGCTTTTGGAGAAAAAGGAGAGGAGACGGAAACAGGGCAAAGAGACAAAACCAGACACCAAGTATACTGGCAGGAAAAGGGCTGGAAGGTTCTAAAAAATATTTATTATTACTTATAAGAGATTTACTGTAAAATATTAACTAAGAAATATAAACATAGCTTTACACTTCTATTTTTTAATGATGTACTTCCAAACAGTGTCAACTCCATGTCCTATTGTTTCCACTGGAACTAAATTTGGTAAAGGAAATCTACATGCCACCACCACAGTACCATTATCACTCTCAGATAAAAGTTTGTTTTCAAACTCTGACATCATTTGTTGTACACCAAATATCACAACATTATTGTAAGGCTTTAAACTAAAATTCCATAAGTTTCGCCGATAAAACCTTGTGTTCTGGCTTTGAGAAGACAGAAGAGCGGCTATTCGAGAGTAGTAGACAAGCCAAGGATTAAGTTCTACTCCATCTGCTTTGAATCCTAGTTTAGCGGCAGTGAAAACGATTCGTCCATCTCCCGAGCCTACATCAAGCAACCTGCCGCTTCGTCCGATTAACGCTGCGGTTACTCCAGCTAACTGTTCCGTAGTCGCTGGAACGTAAGGCAGGCAAATCTTCCTCAGAGCTGGCGATACAAATGGGATACAGACTATGCTGACTCCTACAGCTAATCCACCGGTTGTATAAATTAAAATCTTTCCTGCACGTGACAACTTCCTGGGAGCCTTTGTTTCTGAACCGAGTAGCTCGAGTTCCATTATGCAATTCGGACTGATATCAATTTCTACATGGGCTTTTAGGTTACCACTACTTTTGTCAAAATTGTCATATTGACATGACAGCCATAGACTAATAACAGCTGATTTCCAAAAACAATATTGTATAATTTTTACTTCGTGTCGTTGCCCAGACTTTCATAAACATTATGAAAAATATTCATATCGCAACGATATTTTATTTTACACGTAATATAACGATATTTTTCGTAACGTTATGCTACATCACAACGAAATGAGAACAAATATCAAAAAACAAAATGAGAACAAATTTATATATATAGCGCCGAGCGCGTTGTAGGCAATTTATGCTTTTAATGCCCTAAGTCAAGGAGTTGTATTACACGAACCAGTGAAGTTAAGAACAGTAGTAGAGTCCGACCAGCGAGTGGTGACACAAGCATTTTTCTCAAATTCTTCATATCGCAACAATTTTACTCTGTTTACGTTACCTATGAAACAAGCTGTCATATTATGGGTAAAGTCAACGTCAATAGAACTTGCAAAAGATGTAAACAAAAACAAACGAACCAATTTACGATGATTACTCGATAATCACGTACCTTTAAAGATCAAGTGAGGACTTTGCAATGATTTATACACTAGATCATTATTTTCATATTAAGGAAATAACTATGAATTATTGAAAAAACGTTACACGCACGTACGCTTGGTGAATATTTGAGGTTGTGTTAAACAGTACTATAGGTGAAAACTTAAGTAAGTCACCTGTTGTATTGCAGTCTTGTGAATGCGAATGTCTATGGGTCACAGTTTCCACTTACCATCAGGTGGCCTGTGTGCTCGTTTGTCTTCTCTATGCCATAAAAAAATAAAAATAAGAGTAATGTGTGCGAATAGACATTCCATTTTTGAAATTTGTAATAATTAGTTTGGTTTGCAAACTCATTATTTGCTTATCTTTTAAGCTTGATTATTCCTGTCCACTTATGTATTCTATTGTCATGATAAGATATAAATAGTTGTCAATGTCGAGTAACTGTCTTCGTATTTTTTGCGTCGTTGATAAATAAACAATAATACTAACAGTTTACCACTGAAGTAAATTGTAAAACATCGATTTTGAATTCAGCTTGGCAAATTAATATGGCACTATTTCCTAAAACTGATAGAGGACGACCACTGCATATTCAAACGAAAAGAGTTTTGTGTAATTGGTACAAACATTTCCATGAGGTTTGCGATAAAGACTCAAATTGTTAATCAACACCAAAACAATTGGTCATTAAAATATCTGGTGTACCGACAAAACAGATTCGCAACACATTAAAAGAATTTGAAGTAGGCATTCAAATCAAATGTTTCTGTACAGTCCACTGATGAAAATGAGGATGACGAAATGGCGAGTGATTGAGGGAAAAAAAATTACAGCATGTTATTAATATGTACAACTTATATTAAAATTTATATAATTTAATATGCTTATGCGTTTATTTTGCAAACTGTACATAACTACATACAACAGGTGCCTTACTAAGTTTGTCATTCATAATTTTTATAATTTGTTTACATCGTTCACAAGTTCTATTGACGGCGACCTTACCTACCTCCAGTCGCTATACCAGCTAGCGATGTTTTGAATTTACCGCTTTTTTGTGTCATCTATCACTCTCTCTAGTTGGACTCGAGGTGACTTAGAGAAAGGCCGCACTACGGTTTTTTTCCGGCAAGCGGTAACCGCCAAACCGCGAAACCGCCCGAAACGCACACACTGCGATTAAAAACCGCGGAACTGGCCACGATTTTCACAGTTTAAAGATGGATTTCAAGAGAGCTGTATGTATTGTTGCCTTTATATTAAGAAACAGAAAAAGAAAAAAACAGCACAAATTTCGCAAATATCGATCGTTTACGCTGTCGGGTGCAACTTAAAATGTTCGAGTTCGTTGTAATTAATAAACCCATTTTATAACTTGCCTTTCTTTTTCTTGTCAGCCTCCGACTTCTGTCGGAGCATCCAATCTTCTACTGTGTGTAGGTAAGGGCCCGTTCAGACGGACAGCATTTCAACTGCAACCCAGCTGCAAAGTGGCAGTTCCGGGGCTGTTCTGATGCAGTTGGACCAACTGCATCAGAACTGCAAACTCATTGTGCAGTCCGCTTGCAGGTGTCATGCAGTTCTGTCAACCGCACACCAACTGCAATCTGGCTGCACTTTTGTAATGCAGTCGTATTGCAGTTATATATTAGTTATTGCTCCTGCTTGCAGTTGGTGTGCGGTTGACAGAACTGCATGACACCAACTGCCACTTTGCAGCTAGGTTGCAGTTGAAATGCTGTCCGTCTGAACGGGCCCTAAACTTCCTCCCAAAGTTTGTTTTTCACATTTCTGTCCCTATACTGACGTATAGTATTATCGTATAGCGCTGGTCGTTTTTGTAGTTCCACTATAATTTTGGATGATAAACTGTCATATTCAGTTTCGTTGGAAACGGACTCCGACTCAGTCGACGACATTAATTGCGACGCCACAATAACAACGCTACACTACACTATTCACGGCGGCGGTCTGCCAAATAATGACAGAAACCGCCCCCGGTAACCGCGTCAATGCGTGCGCACCAATAGAAGTTCTATGGGCTACAAATTTTGGCGCGGTTTTTGGCCGCGCGCCGTTCTGTAACAAATCGCGGTTTTAAAATCAGTCGCGGGAAAAAGCCGCCAGTGCGGCCTCTTGCATTAGTTTTACTTGATTAAAAAGTCACGCGGTGAAAAACCGCGGCGGTTTAGCCGCAGTGCGGCCTAGCTCTTATATCATTATTGCATAACGATGTGAAGTTTATATCGTTATAATGATTATCGCTATGGATCAGAGTTTTAATGTTAATGTTACAAGCGTGTAAATAACGATATAATTCTAACGTTATCGTAAAAAACTAAAAAACACTAGTTGAAGTCCATGCAAAAAAACCTTGCTATTTTAATCATTCACTGCAAATTGTGCTGGTAGAATACGTCTACGAGATAGAGTAGAATTCTAGAATAAGGGTAAACAGATTCTACAAATATTCATAAATTTATTTATTCTTGTTGGCAATGCTGGCAACCTTCAAGTAAGTGTCAAAACAAATTTCAGTCAAAAAAAAATTAGAGGCCGGATTTTTCGCAAAGGGTTAGGGAAGAGGAATTTTGATTTTTCTGCATCATGACGGCGTTTGAGGAGTTCGGTGTTCTGTCCGAACTCGGGAAAGCCATTGATGAGATGGACTGGACCCTGCCGACAGACGTTCAGGCTGAAGCAGTTCCTTTAATTCTGGGCGGCGGAGATGTACTCATGGCTGCAGAGACTGGTAGTGGAAAGACCGGTGCCTTCTGCTTGCCAATTATACAAATAGTCTGGGAAACTTTAAAAGATATTCAAGAAGGGAAAGTCAGTAAAGTGATAGCAACGACTTCGTCGGAATGTACGATGTCGTTTTTCGATCGGGACGATGGGTTGGCAGTGACTCCAGATGGCTTACGCTGCCAGTCTAGGGATCAGAAGATGTGGCACGGTTGCAGAGCCACTAAGGGCGTACACTCAAAAGGAGTTTATTATTATGAAGCTATAGTCACTGATGAAGGGCTGTGCCGTGTAGGATGGTCCACTCAAGCTGTAAGTTCCCTTCAAAATTTCATTGTAGTCTAAATAAAATTGAGAAGTACGTTTTTTAAGAAAATGTTAAAATATTTTTTTATAGTTTTTTGTTCCGTTGTAAAGGTTGAACAGATGGCCAGATTTTGACAAACAAGTTGGCATTGACATGCCTCTTAGCCAGTGTCACTTGAATTTTTAAAGTATGAAGCATTTGTTTTCTGCCTTGCTGTTATGATTTGATTTTTGACTCTATGCAGTATCTTTAACAACTGAGCAACACCCTCGCAACTGACATTGGCACAAGCACAACCGCACACCAACTGCAATCTGGCTGCACTTTTGTAATGCAGTCGTATTGCAGTTATATATTAGTTATTGCTCCTGCTTGCAGTTGGTGTGCGGTTGACAGAACTGCATGACACCAACTGCCACTTTGCAGCTAGGTTGCAGTTGAAATGCTGTCCGTCTGAACGGGCCCTAAACTTCCTCCCAAAGTTTGTTTTTCACATTTCTGTCCCTATACTGACGTATAGTATTATCGTATAGCGCTGGTCGTTTTTGTAGTTCCACTATAATTTTGGATGATAAACTGTCATATTCAGTTTCGTTGGAAACGGACTCCGACTCAGTCGACGACATTAATTGCGACGCCACAATAACAACGCTACACTACACTATTCACGGCGGCGGTCTGCCAAATAATGACAGAAACCGCCCCCGGTAACCGCGTCAATGCGTGCGCACCAATAGAAGTTCTATGGGCTACAAATTTTGGCGCGGTTTTTGGCCGCGCGCCGTTCTGTAACAAATCGCGGTTTTAAAATCAGTCGCGGGAAAAAGCCGCCAGTGCGGCCTCTTGCATTAGTTTTACTTGATTAAAAAGTCACGCGGTGAAAAACCGCGGCGGTTTAGCCGCAGTGCGGCCTAGCTCTTATATCATTATTGCATAACGATGTGAAGTTTATATCGTTATAATGATTATCGCTATGGATCAGAGTTTTAATGTTAATGTTACAAGCGTGTAAATAACGATATAATTCTAACGTTATCGTAAAAAACTAAAAAACACTAGTTGAAGTCCATGCAAAAAAACCTTGCTATTTTAATCATTCACTGCAAATTGTGCTGGTAGAATACGTCTACGAGATAGAGTAGAATTCTAGAATAAGGGTAAACAGATTCTACAAATATTCATAAATTTATTTATTCTTGTTGGCAATGCTGGCAACCTTCAAGTAAGTGTCAAAACAAATTTCAGTCAAAAAAAAATTAGAGGCCGGATTTTTCGCAAAGGGTTAGGGAAGAGGAATTTTGATTTTTCTGCATCATGACGGCGTTTGAGGAGTTCGGTGTTCTGTCCGAACTCGGGAAAGCCATTGATGAGATGGACTGGACCCTGCCGACAGACGTTCAGGCTGAAGCAGTTCCTTTAATTCTGGGCGGCGGAGATGTACTCATGGCTGCAGAGACTGGTAGTGGAAAGACCGGTGCCTTCTGCTTGCCAATTATACAAATAGTCTGGGAAACTTTAAAAGATATTCAAGAAGGGAAAGTCAGTAAAGTGATAGCAACGACTTCGTCGGAATGTACGATGTCGTTTTTCGATCGGGACGATGGGTTGGCAGTGACTCCAGATGGCTTACGCTGCCAGTCTAGGGATCAGAAGATGTGGCACGGTTGCAGAGCCACTAAGGGCGTACACTCAAAAGGAGTTTATTATTATGAAGCTATAGTCACTGATGAAGGGCTGTGCCGTGTAGGATGGTCCACTCAAGCTGTAAGTTCCCTTCAAAATTTCATTGTAGTCTAAATAAAATTGAGAAGTACGTTTTTTAAGAAAATGTTAAAATATTTTTTTATAGTTTTTTGTTCCGTTGTAAAGGTTGAACAGATGGCCAGATTTTGACAAACAAGTTGGCATTGACATGCCTCTTAGCCAGTGTCACTTGAATTTTTAAAGTATGAAGCATTTGTTTTCTGCCTTGCTGTTATGATTTGATTTTTGACTCTATGCAGTATCTTTAACAACTGAGCAACACCCTCGCAACTGACATTGGCACAAGCCCTGTGGCTGCCATTAAAGAGAAGAAGAAGAAGAAGCATTTGTTTTTATTCTATTCTATTCTATTCTATACAATATCAGAACATGCAGTTGGGTTTTAAAGCTTAATTTGTGTTACACTTGTATGTAATAAGGTTTTTTATATAAACAGGCTCGGCTATTTCTGGGCATGGACCGTTTAGGCTTTGGATTTGGAGGTACAGGCAAGAAATCGAATGGCAAACAGTTTACAGACTATGGCGCGGAATATGGAAAGAATGATGTTATTGGTAGGTGATTCACAATTATTTCACTGTTTTCATTAAGGGCCGGTTTCACAATCAATGAGTAAATTTATCTGCGATTTAAAGTTGGCTCTCTCCTTGTCCATTTTCCAGTTTAAGAAAGAGACAGAGCTAAATGTATTTGTCAAATATGCTTTACTTATAAATTGTGAAACAGGTGGTAAGTAAACCAGAAAAGATGTCAAACTACAGAATACTTTATACAATTTTATTTTATTTTATTATGAATTAATTAGGTTACTGATAAATGTGTTTTCAATGAAAACATTCTTTGGTCAGGACTGGAATTCTGACACGCTAGCCACATACATAATTATATCCTTTTTATTTCTGAATTGATCGGTCATATCTAGAGCTTCTTTTGCATTTAGGCATTTATTAAAAGTTTACCATGTATCAGGTACATTATGGTTATTTGCTTGTAATATATTCTGATTTTCTGTTCTCTTATTTACGAACATATTTTCTTGCAGGTTGCATATTAAACCTCGATGCGGATGAGATCAGCTTCACCAAGAATGGAGAAGACCTGGGAGTAGCATTCAAGTTGAAAAATAAGCGTCAGTCCGAAGATACCTACTTCCCAGCAATTGTGTTGAAAAATGCCGAGATGAGCTTCAACTTTGGTGCCACACCTTTTAAGGTTATATCTTTGGCTTATTTGATTTAATGTTGTATCCATATGATATGTATCAAGCTGTCAGGTATCAAGTTTATTGCTTTCAATTCCACATATATTATCATTTAAAAAAAATACATTTTGACATTCAAATAGTTCTGATTATGAAACAAATAAGCCTACTTTATTTTCTTTTGTGTGCATTGAATAAATATTTTCTATTCTATTCTATTATAAATAATAGTTTAAACTGCAATGTTTTGTACACACAATATTACTAAATACCTAAACCATATCAAAACACCAATGTAAAACTTGAAATTTGAAAAAATATAAAACTTGATTTATCTTTATACTCGTACGTACACCAGTATTTACGTAATAATTAGTGCTGATTCAAATTCAAACCTTTTTACTCATACTATAGCATTCTTATGCTTATTCTAACCAACTTTTATAACGTTTTAACTTTAATTTTGCCCATTCCAGTATCAGCCTCCAGCAGGTTGTGTGGCCATGGCTAAGGCTCCAAAAGACTGTGTAAAGAACAATATTGTGGAAGCCGGAGTGACAACCGATAGCAAGCCAGTCAGCAATGCCCCACAAGCTATTATTATCGAGGTAAATGTACTTTTTTTTCCACATGTTTCACCCTTCCAATTGATCGTCCAAAGGGGAGCTCAACGGGACCCTTTTAATATGCCTACGATGGGCGTCTGTCCGTCCTAACTTTAAAGAGTTGTATCTATTGAACCATAATAAATACCAGGTTGTCTTTTTTTATCAGAATATGTGTTATTACCACCGATTTAATAACAAATAATAAAAAACCCCATCAAACGTTTTCTTTTCCAATGTAATTTATTTTTTGTTGTATCGTAAAAACGTACAAGCGTCAAATTTGTTATGACTATACCATAAACCCAGAATAAAAACACCAAATACTAAAGTGTGAGTTGGGCTTACGCTGATTTAATTCGAAATCGAATTCAATTCGGAAAATAATAATACCAACTCTGCGGCAGTCTGTGCGTGAGTCAGACTCGGCCTTGACCAGTTTTTGAACTAGACTGTTGAACTTTTAGCCGTCACGCGAGCTGGCCGAGCAGACCTGCAACCAGATAACCAAGTTTAAGAAGCACCTGGATAACCCTAAAATCCGAGAGCTTTTGGTGGTTGGAGGAGTCAATGTCAAGGATCAGATCAACGAGCTCAGCACGGGAGTCGATATCGTGGTCGGCACGCCCGGCAGGCTCGAAGATCTCATAGAGGGCGGTGGGTCCATAAGTTTCATTAAGCCTGCTTAATATAAGTAGCAACTATGACCATGATGCCACACGAGCGTTGCCGGTGCGTCGTCGCAACGCTGTGATTTCAACATTGAGCGACGCAAGTGTTTCAACGCATCGTGTGGCGTGGCGTTTCAATTTATATGTAGAACAACGCAGCTGCGACGACGCAAAGCACGGGCAACGGTCGTGTGGCATTCCTCTAACAAGAATGACATCGTTTGGCGATGTATATCATGGTATACCTACTCCAGCTATTTCCGTTCAAGTCTGTCCGGAGCCAAATTTTGTTAGGCTATACAGGTGGCACATTTAGATCTGTTCTTAGGAACCATGTCATCGGTTTTAGTGACAAAAAAATTTGCATAATATAATGGTCAAATATGGCTTCTTTCTCTCTAGCTTGTCCTTTTGACACAAAACAACAAGTGCTGCACAAAATGTGCGGATTCAGCTTCTATTTTAGATAAGTTGTTATTAGCAGAATGCATGTACAATTGTACCGTAAATAAAGGATTTGAAATATAAATCTTAGTACTAGTAAATTAAGTAACTGAGATATAAATCCCTTCTGTAATTTATTTTGTTCAATCAAGTTTTTCAGTTTTCTGTATAAACTAATAAACTAGTACAGACTTAGTGGTGGTAGGACCGCGGAGTTCGTCCGGATCGCTACCACCATCTTACCCATTGTCGTGTTCCAGTGTGGGATAAGACAACGGGTGAAATGACTAGCATAGAGGCATTCCATTTGAACCTGGGCAGTTCTTGCGGTATTTGGATTGTAGTCTTTGAGGTTACAAATGGGTCTCAGATCCCACTTATACACAAACAACCTTATAAGGAGGCTGAAGGAGCTTGTTTGACTTCTAAAATGTCACCGCAGGTTACCTGGCGCTAACACACTGCCGCTTCTTCGTGCTGGACGAGGCGGACGGGCTGCTGAAGGCGGGCTACGGCGACCTCATCGAGCGGCTGCACCGGCAGATGCCCAAGATCACGTCCGACGGCCACCGCCTGCAGATGGTCGTCTGCTCGGCCACGCTCCACGCGCTCGAGGTCAAGAAGATGGCTGTAAGTTCTATTACAAGTGTTGCTACTATCTGAGTAGAGTTACCGCCTGTTAACAGTGCTATAAAAAACATGACTACTGCCCTCGTTTTCGCAGAAAGTCTACTAAAAAAAGGCAATTTTTTAGGGAAAATCAGGTTAAGCCTTTGACTTATAGAAGGTCGCGGCTGGCTTGAGCCTTTAAGGTGCAATTCAACGTACAACTTTCATCATAGACTCATTTCAGAGAAAGTCGACAGTATAACCTCTTAATATTTTGGATGCAGGAGAAGCTGATGCACTTCCCGACGTGGATCGACCTGAAGGGCGAGGACGCGGTGCCCGAGACCGTGCACCACGTGGTGGCGCTGCTCGACCCGCAGAAGGACCGTACTTGGGAGACGCTGCGGAAGTAAGTGGTTATAGCTTGGGTTTGCAGGAGGGTTAGAGTCTTTTGTACATAATTCTTTGAAAACACTGACTCCGATTTCAGCTCTGATAAAACCACCTCCGGAACATACCTTATGTGGCATCGCAGGCCCCAATAAGATGAATTTATTCGGACGCGGGTTTCTACACTAATATTATAAAGAAAAGATTTTTATTTTTGTATGTTTGTAACGAATAAACTCAAAAACTACTGGACAGCTTTCAAAAAATATTTTGCCATTATTATGCTACATTATTCCAGAGCAACATAGGCTGTGTTTTATTTTTCTACGCGGACGGAGTCGCTGGCAACAGCTAGTTCTTTATAAGAATCGAGTTTACCTGAGGTGGTTCTTAGGTAGGTTTGAATGAAAATCGTTAGGTGGTTTAAAGTTTTGAACTCTGAAAATACGATCGATAGGGTTATCTTCTTGCAGGCAATTAGTGACAGACGCCGTACACGCAAAAGACAACATTAACAGCGGCAACACGACGCCCGAGACGCTCTCCGAGGCTGTGAAAATACTGAAGGGTGAATATTGCGTGCGCGCCATCAGGGAACATAAGATGGACAGGTGACTATTGAGCTAGATTTAAGTTATTTCTTGTTTGTTCATGTTTTAAAAAATATTTTGTGGGTCGTAACTTGTGCCGAGCCATCGGGATCGCTCCCACTACCTTACCCGCTTGCAATTAAAAGGGAAGTTCCCAACAATGGAGAGCAGATTTATCGTCCGTTTGCCTACTCCCTGCCTTAAAAAACTCATCAGCTATTTACACAAGAGGAAACCGCCGTTCTATTCTGCAACCACGTGTCAATACCTGGTTATGGGTGCAGATCATTGGGTGTTTTATTTAACAGTCGGTTCTAGCCGTCAACTGAAAGTCGTGCCACTGACGCTACTTATCAACTAACTTGTAATTTGCATAACATATCATGTTTGACGTGTGAGTGACACATGTTGTATTCGACGTAAAGCGTTCAAAAAGTCAAAGAATGTCTGGTTCCCCCAGAGCTATAATCTTCTGCCGCACCAAGCTGGACTGCGACAACATGGAGCGCTACCTCAAGTCGTTCGGCACCGAGTTCTCGTGCGTGTGCCTCCACGGCGACCGCAAGCCGCACGAGCGCAAGGCCAACCTGGAGCTGTTCAAACAGTCCAAGGTGAAGTTCCTCATCTGCACCGATGTCGCGGCCAGGGGTATCGACATTTCGGGCCTGCCGTTCAGTAAGTATTATAAAGCTTTTACCGCAATTTCGTGAAAAAGTGGTTTATTGCTATTTCAATAGGAACTGTTTGATTTTTCGATATAACTAGCGATTGCACCCTCAACTCGCTTCGGTCTATGTGAGTTTTTTGTAACACCCGAAAATAATTTAGAAAATATTATACATAAAATCCGTCCTCTTGAATCACTCTATCTATTGATAAAGCTGTAGCTCGCTAGTCCGTCCACGCAGAAAAATAAAACATAGCCTATATTAATCAGGGATAATGTAGGATTCTAATGGTCGGTAAATCGGTCCCGTAGTTTCGGAGCCTATTCAAACCAAGCAAACAAAGAAACAATCAAATCTTTCCTCTTCAGTATATTAGTGTAGATACCCGCATAAAAATCCGTTGTGAAGTTGGAAAAAGTCTAAGCGTGCTTACAGAGACACAGACGGTGGGAAGCGACTTTGTGTTATACTTTGTTGAGAAAAGTACCGAATATCGTCCTCGGGCTGTTAACTATGTCTATCCCTAATTTTACATTGACCAGTTGTGGGATTGAAATGTCTAAAGTTGCTGATAGACTCGAACATTCTAGCGAATACCATAAACGGAAATAGCAAACACACATTTATCATATTAGTTAGGTCAAAATGACTATTTCCTACATGAACAAACGTTTCAACTAAGGTCAATTCGCTGATTCTTCAGTTGTAGATGACTCACTTCACAAACGTTTAGACAAAACATTGACACTTCGTGAACCTTTTGAAGGCTATGCATGGCCTGAAAGGGGCTATTCCCAGTTCCCCACACCCCTTTGTCCACATTGTGGACAACTGGAAAAAAAAAACAGTTATCCGCCCTCCCTCGAAATTATGTGAACATTTCACACTCTTTAATTTGACTCAACTGTGCTAGTTTTTATTAATTTACTTTATTAGATATTTAACTAACATAGTTGAGTCAAATTAAAGAGTGTGAAATGTCCACAAAATTTCAAGGGTGTGGACAACTGGGAATAGCCCCCTGAAAGTCGTACCACTGACGCCACCCTAGGCCACAGCCGAGACAAGTTGAAGATTAAAAGAGAATTTGTTTCGTATGAATTAAGTTGTAATTTGCATAGCAAAGCAAACATGTTTGGCGTTTAAGTGACACATATTGTATTTTACATAAGGCTTTCAAAACAGCCGTTAATCACCAAATTACAAGCGTATTAAATTATGGAAACAGCAATTCTAATAAGTGAAGCTCTGTCGCTTCGCTTAACATAAATAGAAGCGTTAAAAAAAACCTGTTGTTACTTGAGAAAACTGTTATTTCAGTGATCAACGTGACCCTGCCGGACGAGAAGTCTAACTACGTGCACCGGATCGGGCGCGTCGGGCGCGCGGAGCGGATGGGGCTCGCCATCAGCCTGGTGTCCACCGTGCCCGAAAAGGTACACTAATACCATTGCAGCAAGATAGTTACCTTATCAAATGCAAGTCGAAAGAATTATAGCTTAGTCGTAAGCTATAGTGTTATCAATCCACAAAACCGCGCCACTACTTAATTTTACGTTGGTTTATGAAAATTAGGAGCGGACCTCGCGCAAGACTTAGTTCACTTTTTGAACGGCATAGACGGCTCTGGCCGTCAAGTGAAAGTCGTGCCATTGACGCCACGTACGTCATTGTCGTGAATAAGGTGTAATTTAAAGGTTTGACCAAACCGAACCTTCAATAACGCCGCCGACGTAACGCTTACACAGTAACGAGTTCGTTTATTCCGTCTCATTTTCGCACGTTTTTTACACCGCCCTGGGCTTCATCTCGAAAATGTAATTACTTTTAAGCTCGCGGCCGTGTCTGGGTTCCGTGTAGACGTGCGGGGTATCCGTTTCCGATTTTAACTACCCGCGTGTGTTGCCGTTGCCGTTGTTTATAAGAGCTATGAATGTATGTAGGTAGTTACGAACATACTGTGGATTTGTAATAGTGGCCCTTATTAACCTTTTGAATGCCTTACCTCAAATACAAAATGTGTCTCACACGCCAAACTTGTTTCCTATGCTATGCAAATTACAACTTAAAATTCATTCAGTTGCTAGGGTTTATGGGCGGTGGTGATTACTTCCTATCAGGTGACCCACGTGCTCGTTTGCCTACATCTATTGTAAAAAAAAACATAGTCTCTTTTAATCACGAACTTGTGGCGTCAGAGCCGACTGTGGCGTTCAATTGGTTAACAACAGTTCGTACCTGCCTAAAGCGGTCGCGGACGGGTAATACCCGCGGATAATTAACGCCCACCCTCGCAAGTATCCCTGTCCGGATATAAACACGGACTTTGGCACGGGTATTACACGAATCCGTGTAGTTCACGGAGCTATAAAAGATACTCGTGCGGGCGTGTAACACGAGTTTCGGGAGTTCTCTTCACAATTTACGCAGTTTTAGCGTATTTTTAGCTTCGGTGTCGTCGATCCTTTATGTTTGTTATATCCTTACTTAGTTGAACTATCTACGGTGTGTCCCCGGATAATGTGCACAAATGAATAGGGATGAAACTAGATGCAATTTAACCCTTAAATGCATAGCGTTTCGAAAATCGAACGCGTCTTTAAAGTTCATTTTCAAACTTGAATTTTGACAAAGCTACAAATCTTACTGCATAAATTGTAAGTTCGAAATTTACTTAAAATGTATGTTTGAAATTCTGCCGTCCGATCACTTAAAGGCCGTTAAGTAGCATTTTGTCAATTTTGAGTTTTATATATAGCGCGAAAGAGATTTTTTTTCTCTGTCGACTACTGTAGGCCAATATTTTTTATCATTTATAGATTCAGAGATATGGGGACCCCGTACCCGGCTAAGTGAAGGTTTTTTTGGATCTTTCAATACTTAAAAACAGTTAAGTTACGTCACGACACTAAAGCACGTTTAAAGGCAAATAACTGTGTTGATAACAGCTACAAATGATTCTCAGTGCAATCTTAAAACACGGTTACTGCAACGAACTTCACTTTAAAACAGTTATCCTACTCTAGCTGTGATTTACCAATTTATTTTATGCAAGCTTCGTCAGGGGGTACAATTTTAAAAAACCGTTATCTAAATGCTAATTCTCTAAAACATCGTTAAAGGTTCTTAACTGTTGCGTCGTAGTAGAACACATAGGTGTAAAAAACATTTACAACGCTTAAAGACAGTCACTGTTTTCAAGTTTAGACTATCTATTAAAAACAATCAATGGATGCAACACTATAAAACGGTTAAGTGGCATTACAATGCTAAAAAACGGCAAACTTCAGCGACTCAAAGGGTCAACCGCGCGCTGACTTCGAAGGCAAGGTAAGAGTTTTAGCCAGCAATTTGTATTAAAATAATAAGTTTTATTACATTTGTTGTTAGTTTGCTTATAAAGTTTATTTGTTAGTTTATTTAACTTCACATTACTATATATGAAGTTAGGTATGTATGGTTACTTAGCTTAAATCTTGTAAACAAGTTTTGAACCAGTTCCCAGTGTTCGATTGAGCTGGAATTTGGTATACTTATGAGATTTTGATGATAATACAGTAATAGGGTATCTTGGAACAGAGGGGCAATCGCAATTGTTTTCATTTTAAAAACCGAAGGCTTTTCTGCATACAATATGAAAACAATTGTTCCGCTTTGAAGCCAATTGAGATTACGAGTGCGTTAGGCAATAGCGACGCTGGTCTAGAGCCGGACGACGACGGCAACATGAGCTCCGTTGTACTTAACGTAGCCCATCGAATTTGGACTCAATATAAAAAAATACAGCCAGAAAATACGTGTCTTAACATAACTTTTTTCACTAAGACATATTTAATGTAAATTTGAAGTAGAAAATAAATATATTTTTTAAACGCTATTACTATTGTTGTACTACTATTGTCATTCTATGTGGTTCTTTGTTTTGTTTTAAGTACCCCCGTGATTGACGTGGCTACATTTATAATCTGACTACCTGATTCTGTCCGGGAAAAGCCCTGTGTTATAATTATAACTGTTTATGTTTATTGCTTGGGTGTTATTCTTTCAAAAACAACGGACGGTTGGATGGACGAGCGAAATCGCAGCGCGCAGCGGCAAGTTTAAGTAGTCCCGTCAGAGCGAACAAAACACATTTTAGCGCGTGCATTTTCAATTAAGCAGCCTTATACGTTCGATCCATCGGCAAAAGTCATGCTGCTAAATTGAAAGTGCACGCGCTAAAATATGTTTTGTACGCACTGACGGGACTACTTAAACTCACCGCTTGGACTTTCACTCGTTCGTCCGTCCGACCGTCGTTGTTGAGAGAATCACTACCCTGATCTGTAACCAAGATACATCACATATTACACCCCGTTATGACTGGCATAGCGAGCGATAACTGAAGGACGGAGCCTGCGCTGAGTTTTATTAGCACCGGCTCTGCGCCGGAACTGCCAGTTGATTTAAACTGACAGCTTCGACAACGGCCGCGGCTGCCGTCGTCCGCGGCGACCACCGCGCCGGCCCTGTGCCTGCCCGTAAGTCGACGAGCATTACAAATAAATTTGGTTGTAATGTAATAAATATTATTCATCACAATATACAGAGGTTTTCTAGTAAGGAACTTGAAATTGGTTTATTTATTGACAGTACTAATTACACGTTTTATGTGTTACTGAGCATTGGCTCAAAGGTTATGAGTACATGTTTAATTTTAATAATCACAACATAGTTAGCATGTTTGCTAGGCAATCTTGCAGGCGGGGGGGATTCTTAATAATTGTCAAAAATGACATTAAATGCAAGGAGCGTAAGGATATTGTTATGAAGTCCATTGAACGTCACATTGAAATTGCGTGTATTGAAATGTAGCATTTTATTATTGTTTGCGTATAAAGACCCCCTTCAGCGGATTACAAACTACTCGTATCTGATAGCGTTTTAGGAAATGTTCTTAGTTGTGTTTTAAAAGCAAGAAGTGTATATTTGTGTGTGGAGATTATAATATTAATTTACTCAAAAAATCGCCCATGTCTATTAGCTTGCCGATCGTTTTTAGATCCTTTAATTTAGTAAATCAGATTTATGAACCTACCAGAGTCGCAGCAACTAGTGCAACGTGTATTGATAATATATTTAGTCATTTTGACCCTATTCAGAAATCTATAGTTAATATGTTAAGTTCGGACCACTGCGGTCGACAATCTTATTTTAAGGGAAACACTGACAATTCTCTTCGAGATTTTATACTGAGGCCAGTTTCTATAATCGATTGCACTTGTTTAATGCTAAGGCCACCAAACAATTAAGTTAATGCCGTGTACCCGGGATGATCCAGATAGCTTGTATTCTTCATTATTTAATTTTATTGTCAAGGAATTTGATGCCTGTTTTAGTTTGAGAAAGGTTTTCAATTTTTAATTTATCAGCATGATTTCTGCCGATGGATCAAACGTATAAGGCGGCTTAATTGAAAATGCACGCGCTAAAATGTGTTTTGTTCACTCTGACGGGACTACTTTAACTCGCCGCTGCAATTTCGCTAGTCCGTCCAACCGTCCGTTGTTTTTGAAAAAATAACACCCCTGCATAGGAAAAACTCTATCATCAAAGCAGATGATATGACTCCACCTCATAAAAAGCAATTCTGGTATGAAATGCCTGTATATACAACAGAGAGGCATGCGTCTGTGAGGTCAACTGAGTAAAGCTAGCTATTTTATCGAATATTTGCCTAATTTTATAGATTTGTTTGTAACAATTATAGAAATAAAAGATTTATCAACGAAGAAGTGTACTATTACTAATAAATACTAAATATCCTACTTTAATAATAAATTTCACTTACTTCTATAGCAATAATAAACATGTTTGACCACAATTCTTGTTATTGTTACAAGTAAGAAGTGAGACCTAACCGTCTATTTACTTCAATGCGTTCAGTTTACGATGGAGTATTGCTACACTAAAACACGGTTAGCATTGATTGGATTTTATAAAACCCTTTTTTTTGTAGTTGTGTTTGTATTTTGCTTTCTAAGGACACCATGATAAAGACAGTTTAAGGTCTTTAACGCTTTTGCTCAAAGTTTGATGATAGTTACTTTTGCTAGTTACAATTCAAGAAAACGGTTAAGTGACTTAACCGTTATTTAGTAGTGGTATTATTTATAACAGTGGGCTGTAATGCCACAGTCCTCCAGTTACAATATATTACAACGCATAAAAGCGGCTACAGTTCAGCCAGCCGTCTTTAAGAGTTGTAAATATATTATTTTTTAATAGAAGAATGCTAGGCTAAAGCGTAAAAACCTTTATAAAAAAAATACCATAGAACCTATTAATATATTTCCGACACTGATGGATAGAGCAAAAATAGACAAATAATTATCAATTTCAAAAAACGTAATAAGTCTTAAAAATATTTAGAAAATTAAGTTTTCACCTTTTTTGCTCATATCTCAAAAAGTGTTTTTTTCACTTAACGGCCTTTTAGTGATCGGACGGCAGAATTGAACTTTAAAATATACGATGTAAATCTACATCATTATGCATTTAAGGGTATAACAACAACAAAATCAAACGTTTATTGCTGAGTGTGAATCCTATCGGAACAAAGTGAAATGTCTCGCCTCATATGAGGTATACGAGTATTGAGATGAAATTAACGGTTTTTTAATCCCAGAGCAATTCCTGTGACAAACAAATGTTTTTTTTACAAAATACGCCAATTATAAAACAAAACAGGTTCAAAGCAATTTTTTTTTTTCAACCTTAAGAAATTAAATGACACTATTTTTTTTTATTTGTATGTCGGTGAAATTGCATCCAGTTTCATCCCTATTCGTTTGAGCACTTTGTCCAGCGACACGCTGTATACACCGTTGCTATTTATGTAATAGTGAGTTTCGCTAGGTGTGGTATCACGGCGAGTGGTGCTCGTCGCGCGGGCGCAACTGCCGCAACACGAACCTCATCGACGACCGACCCAAGGGCTGCTGCATGTGGTACAATGAAATGCAGGTAAACACTAAGGGCCACTTGCTCGAAAAATTTAACCCTGGGTTAAGACACTAACGCCCACTTAGCCCACTAGCCTTAGGCCCACTTGCGTGGACCAGAGTTAGCGTCTTAACCCGAGGTTAGGCGGCAAACCACGTACAAAAGTAGACGCTTAACTCTGGGTTAAGGGCTAACTCTGGTCCGCGCAAGTGGGCGTTACCCGAGTTAAAATGACAGATCTCGTATGAATCTGACGTCTACTAACTCGAGTTAGTGTCTTAACCCAGGGTTAAACTTTTTGTGCAAGTGGCCCTAAGTCATAAAAAATATGTAAACATTGTATATTGTCTAGGGAACACGGTTTCTGTAGGAGAATGTATCGAAACTTTTTATGTAGGTAGTTGTCTTGCACCATCACAGTTAAGTTTATTTTTTATAATTTTTATTTTTCTTTTACTACTAATTAGTTTTGGTGAAAATTACAATTACGGAATATATTTATTTCTTGTTGTATATTAGATTCATTGTTTTATATAATTCTAGGTTAAGTTTTATAATTGTATATTTAAAAAACGACTGACTGTTGAGTTTCTTGCGGCGTTTTTTCTCAGCAGTGGTCTCTTGCGAAGCGCTGGTAGGATTTTGACGTGTAAAAGTGCCCGTGCGGCCTACTTACTGAATAAACATTTTTTTTATTATCTCTATTACTCGAATACATAATGAAGTGCCGTAACCAACTTACAGACAGTAAAGAACAGTAGACCTATAACAATAAATAAATAAATAATAATTCAATATCTGGGGACAACCTCAAATTCACCAAACTAAGCTCTACTAAACCTACTTATATAGAGAAATATATACTTAAATACTCGCGCTCATCACACAAACATCTGCCCTCGCCGGGATTTGAACCCCGGACCACTAGCTTCGTAGGCAGGGTCACTACCAACTAGGCTTCCGTGTCGTCAACAGTTTCTATCCCTTTCACTACCTGCAACTTGTTTAAACTCTGTATCAAGTTCAAACGTACAGTCGGTCAGTAAACTAGGTAAATTTTATTAAGTTGTTTGGCTGACTGTACTCTTGTACTCATCTTTCGCGTAAATATTTCAGTTATCTAATACTTTCAATTTAGATTGAAATGTGTATAATTACTGGCCTTCTAGCAGTAAAACCATATTACATTTGACGCGTTATGGTATCGTTTTTAACTATGCCGCCATCACCGTTGTAAGTTATATCAATCGTTGACAATGCGGAAACGGTAGGTACGTCGGTAGTTCCTGAGATTAGCGCGTTCAAACAAACTCTTCAGCTCTATAATATTAGTATAGATTGTATTCTTTACAAACTGTTCGTTTCAGTATCTTGCCGACATTGAAGATCACTTGAACGTGACGATTCAGCAAGTGGAGCCGGACCTGAAAGTGCCGTGCAACGACTTCGACGGGAAGGTCGTGTATGGACAGAAGAGAACGCAAATAGGGACTGGATATCAGGTGCGTAGCAAGGGGACACAGCCAATTCAAAACACGATAGAACATGTTAAACTGCAATCTTTAAGACGTCTGTCACGTGGAGTGAATCTACTAGCACTTCTGACAAGACCATTGTACAATCAGGTAGGCACGTCTCGGTGCAGCTGCCGTCAATCGTAGGAACTGACAACTGCCTAAGGTTGCAGGACATACATACATAAACTCACGCCTTTATTCCCAGAGTGGGGTAGGCAGAGCTACAGATTTTCCAACAACTATAAAAACTTTTTGATAATTCTGTAACCACATTTTGCACACTTAGGCGAAGATGTTTACCAGTGTATTAGTGACAGGTTGCAAGCCCATCGTCTAACAGTACTACACGCTTTTATTACCTTAGTCGGCTTTTACGACATCCACGGAAAGATACGGAGTGGCACTATTCTAATCCGGCTACCACACCAACAAGGTTGCAGGACAGGGATAGTAATAAAATGCAAATACGAGTTACTTAGCGGGCTCAGGCGCCGCAACATGATACGAGAACGTGATGACGTAGGTATGGACTATATGTCGTATGTACCTACAACCATCGTTGCAAAGAAGCACCGCTAGAAACTAGCAACTTCTTTTTGGGTTTCTGCACGAAATGGGTGCCAAAAGGAACCTATCACATGCTATCACTCGTTGTCTATCCGTCCGTCCCTTCTAACTTTGAAGAGCTGTGAACCGTCATAGACAGCCGCTTTTGTTAACAGATAACCGAACAAATAATAATGAACAAGTAATATTTTTTTCCTTTTCTTCTCTTTATACTTGGATATTTCCCTCCAGACCCGTGGTCACACCAGGTTAATACATCTAAAAAGAAAAAGTAAAGTAATGACTTCATGAATTGGGGATCCTTTACAAGAAACGTTTTTTTTTGTTATGGCACCATCGTAAAAGAACGGTAATACATACAAGTATAAAATTTTGTGTATTTATACTGCAAACCCTAAACAAAAAGAACAATTGATAAAAGGCGGTAAGGAAAACCCTTGGTGCGCGAGGAGTCGCACTCCGCCGGCTTTTTATGATCACTAGGTACCTATTCTATTCGTACGCTGCACCGTTGATGTACAGTCACCAGCAATAATATATATGATCCAAAATGTCGGATATTTTTGAGCCCAATGTTGGATAATAGGTATATTATTGCTGGTGACTGGTGTCAACATGTCGGTTGTACAAGAAGAAAAAACCGTCTTTTATTCGCTTAAGTATTGTTATTTTCGTTGGTTATTCTTATTAAACATACGTTTCAGGACCACGTGACACAGATGGCGCCGGTGGTACGATCGCTGCAAGAACTGGAGGCGCAGGCGCAGCGTTTCTACCTTAAAATGCACCATAACGTTACTGTAGCTTAAAATCTACTAAGTTATAACTTATTTAATATAACGTCGCATTTGGTAAATAAAATGACTGATTTTGCGAAGACTGTTGTTTTTTCTATAGCCCAAAGCGTTACTATCAATGTAACAGACAGTCTTTTTCGTTACTCCACAAGTGTACAAAAACGCCCCACAACGTCAAATTCAAATCGACTCTAGAGAATGGCTTTTTCTTGAACTCTTTGGCCTTACCGTGTTGTCAGATGTACTCAAACCTTGTGACGGCTCATTGCGTGGTTCACCTGAACATTTTAGCAGACCTTAGCGAAATAACCGAGTGCCGCACTCGCGGAGCTCCTATTTCTAAATTATTTTGGCCACTCGGGCCCGCTGAAGAGCTAACATAACCTAAACCTTCCTCGTAAATTTGCTCTGTCTACTCTCCGTAATCCATATAAATCAACAACTTATTATCATTTTATACACTTTCGCAGAAATTCGACGGGGGTAGTTCGGCCCTCCGGGCAAGCTGAAGAGCTAAAATAACCTGAACCTATCTATGATACTAAAGGGATGCCTTGGGTCCGGTATTGAAATTTTTCATTAGTATAAAAACTGCGAAATAGTATAAAATGCGAATTAACGAAATCAACTACATCGGTGGGCCACGGACAAACAAAATACCTTAGCACATCTCTTAATGAATGCCAATTATTCTGTTGGTTGTGAAGCAGGGACGGAGAGCGCAAGCGACCACACATTAGTCTTTAAGACTGCGCCGAGCGTACGCCGGATGTACAGTGGCGCCCTCATTACTTTTATTGTGTTTTCTAATAAACTAAAGTATTTTCTTGAAATTGGACGAAATGATTTTGTACTACAAATGAAAACACAACTTACAGGGTATATCATATAGTTTAATAACAATTCACCTTCGAATTATCTTAACGGAAAAAAGTGGCTACCTTTTCCCGTTATGCTGACTAATCAAAGGGTAATTGTTATTACAGTTTGTTAAGTCTCTCATAAAATGTTTTTACTTGCACTACAAAAACATTTCGTCTGATTCCAAGGAAATTCTTTAGTTAATTAGATAACACAATAATAGTAATGAGGGCGCCACTGGACGCTCGGCGTTTGCTCGGCGCAGTCTTAATAAATGTAGTGTGTCCCACTACATTCATGTTACGTACATTGACAGCAGTCGCCTGGTCTCTATGTGTCTTACCCCGGTCGTTCAATACAGAACAAAGCTTAGCAGTAAAATAAAACAATAAATAAAATTCATTATTTAATATTTCACTCGATCACTACGGATTATTATTTTGGGCAGTGCGTGGTGGCCCTTATTGCCAAAACAAACAACTCTCGTAACACGCTACGTAGGAAAATAGCCATAACAATACTGTAGTTAGTCCTTACGGAAGTTTCCCGGCACGCGGCATATCATACAACAAGTATAGTATCTAAAAGTCTAACCATAATACAAAAATAGTCCATTCTGGCATGATCAGGATTTAGGACGTGAATTGGCGGCCAAAGTTCATTTATTTAAGAGAAAAGTCTCCACAGAAATGCCCTTAGTTTAACGTTTTTAAAAAACAAATTTTGTAAAAACTAGAAATCATTGAATTTACTAACAATTTTCTATACAATTCCAATAATTAATATTATTATGCTAGTTACTCCATAGTTTAACTTAGGTATATTTGTAACAATAAACAATAACAGGAGATCGAGATTGGGACGATATCCTTGGTGTGGGGGTCATAGGGTCATTGCTCCGTCAGCTGTACGAGAGCTGTTAAGCATTTTTTATCAAGCCAGGTCTGCCTCTTTGTATTTAAATATCACGAAAGTACTGTACAAGTTTCCACGGTGCCTCAATCACCTACCCAAAAATGATTAGACTAGGGCCGGCAAAGACGGTGACGCTTTGGCAGTGAAAAATTGTCTACGCTGCGCTTTGTTGTATGAGCGCCTTTTCCAAGGATCGCCTCAATGCTCGGTCCCGCGCCGCTCGCATGGAGTGGAATTAAACCACCTCTCTCATTTTATCAAACTGACAATCAAAGGTGACATTCGATCTTTAAGGTAATAACCTAATAACGCTCATCGATGCATACATTTGTCGTCTTTGCAGTGTACCGTCAGCTACAGATAAATTTTACCCCCCTTGCCAGGTAACTTCTCGGCAGGGGGGTTACTTATTCTCTGCAGTGACTAATATATCATGGTACCAAATAGTCTTAAAATTTGTACAAAGACCTTATTACTATGCTAGTAAAGTCTATGAGTACATATTTTTGCAACTTTGCGCGGATATTTATTTGTTCTTTGATTGTACATCAAATTATCTCCTGCCACATATCACTGTCAGGTTGGTAAATAGGGGCATAGGGCATAGTGTACGGTATTATGGAAATGTTAACAAAATGCAATGAAGTCTGCGGGAATTAATTACGCTCACGTATTGAACGTCTATGTTTACCCTCATAATTATTATACCTTTGGAACTAACCGTGTATCAGTCCACTAAACAATGAAACCCACTTGCAGGCTTTTTAAACCAAAATGCATTTCATTTTAACATTTTTGACCGGAATATATTAATCTATTTAAATATTTTTTAGCTTAGTTTTTAGGGGATTAAATTACGCAGTTAGATTCCCATGCAATAATGAACTTGGCTAGTCTTAACACCTCGACCATTTACTTATTAAAATATATTATAAGGCTTTAGAGGACTAATGTCACCATTTAACTCTATTCGTGTTAGGAAATCACACGTGTTAGTAATTCTAGGCGTACAGGAGTAGGAACTACAGAAGCAATACTACTACAGCGAAGTGATGTTGCTGGATCAGTGCTGTCATTTCGTTACCAACCTAGTCGCTCACTTCGTCTCGAACCTCGCAAAACAAGACCCGTGTGCAAGTTGACATTACGCGGATTGAGGTGTCTACGACATTGGCCGGTAAACCCAAAATCTTAAATCGCCCAAATAACTGATTGCACATGCGAAATAAGATTCGAAGCGAGCGACGAAGTGGTCTATGTCCAAGGGAATAACATACGATGTGAAAACTTGAACATTAGATTTTAAAAAAAACCAAGGAAACACCAGCCAGCAACATTAGCCTATAACGCATAGAAATTTAGAAATAAAGTGCACAGTACATGTACAAAACTACTCGTAAAGTGAAGGTCAACCAGTAATTAAAAGTTGGCGACTGCCTAGACTATAAAAAATGGTCTAGCAGGGTAAGGAAGGAGATGTGGCCCCAGTGAGGTACATTTAAACTGGTTACTGTCAGTTGTTTGCGGGCTCAAATGCCATAACCTTAAATGCCACAGAGAGCATGTCAAAAATGTTGATACTTGAGTAATTACGTTAGCATTTTTTTTAAGTATGATGGACCAATTATAGTCAGTGGATTTTTCGTATGATACCTAGTAGCTACCTTCAAAAAAATGTTAGAAAGATCTGTTTTTTTTTCAGATATAAAATGTTAATAAAATTCTTGTATACGTCCACTCAGTCTACATATCTGTGACTTTGTTTGATTGCTTAAGCTGATATGGATTAGGAGAAAAACAAGTATGAAAACTAATTTTGACACTATCTCTGTAACAGTTCAAGATAGAGGGCTGGGGCCCGTTTCTCAAAGCGTATTAGCCTAATAATATTAGTGTTTTATCTCATAAATACAACTAAAAAATGAGACAAAACACTAATATTATTAGACTAATACTTTTTGTGAAACGGGCCCCTGAAAGTTGGAGTGATTACTAATGGTGGGCCGGCAAACAACTGAAATTTGTCAATTTAAATATCCCTGACAGACGCCACATCTCCTTCCTTATCCCGCTAGACCCGTTAAAAGTATGAGTAGTGAACGCAAATAATACAAAAAATTCGAGACTGACTATAACATTAAATGGCAGTGATATCTTATGAGTATCAGTGATGTATTCATGAGATTGAAATTGAAATTGAGTTAGGTAGGTATCATTTCCGAGCGGGAGACTAGCAGGAACAGTAAAGTATATGGTTCTGGCAGTCGGCAACGTCAATTACTGACAAACGCTCAGTCTATAATAAACAACGACAGTTATATATCTTATACACATTTGGTGATTCCGGGCAACCCCACCAGCTGTATTGATTAGCTTACAAATAATTTACTCTATGTGACATATAAAAATTCTTAGTAATAAAATTTATCTTACATTGACGCGTATCAAATTTTATTTTTGCGCGTTAGCGATATAGAACTTACTATAAATAATATGTTCAGATATATATTTTTAAACGTTTATTTCAGTCTATTCGTAATCGCTAACGCACAAGGACAATAAGCCTTTTTATTTAATTTAATTTTGTCTTCAAATTATTCTTCCTCGATCTCATACATTCGTTTCTCAGGGACATAAGTCTCTATCACACATACGCTTATGATCACTACAATAAGTCACTAAAATGGACTTGTGTAGTTGTACAATTTTAAAAAATGCGGGAGATCTATCTCCAGGGCTCTGACATTTTAAAACAATTAGTGTATTTTTTGTTCACAGACAAACAGTCCAAATAAGTTTTTCTAAATTAACATTTTCATTAACACGGTTGTTGTTTACTGTGTATTTATCTTATCACTGATGGCTGACTTCCTATTAACCATGGCGATATTCATATGACCTTTCTTTCTCTATCATCATACTGGCTTGATGGTACTATGTTGTTGTACCGTCGTCGGAATTGCACAACCGTAATTTGAAGTAAATCCGACGATCAGAAGTATAGTTGAATTGACTTCCATGATTTATTTAAATAGCTAGTTTACAAGTGAAGCTAAATTTATGCGAGTCAAAAATATGTTCACACAATTCTATTGTCAGTTTCACACGTGCGTACACTTGCTTATGCACATGACTGAACTGCATTTGTTCTTCAAAATAGTATCACCCTGGATCAAATAACGATTTCCTTTTGAATGGCTGGTTGTGCGATGAACACAATTTATGATTTATGTCTCGGTGGGCCACTTAATAATCTTGAAATAAAAGAACACGTATGAAGATGAAGCGTTTCCTTTCGATCATAAACCATTAAATTAAGCATTTGAAACCATAACATGTCATTAATACACTGAGCAAATTTTACAACCTTGCGTCTTGATTTTACTAATAACTTAAAACTAGTGATAAATACAAAAACTATTCGAGTTAGTTCAGTGTCCATAAATCTAAGAATAAATATGGGCTGACAGTCAGTGACTAAGTCAAAATCATTTCGGGAGCCGTTGAGGGCTGCTGCCCCGTCGACAACACTCATTGCGCAGTCATTTTATTCAAATTCGAATCAAGCGACAACATCTTTTTGTTGGCCGTCTTGGTCAGTCTAAGTGACCAGCTTGTCTTCCCAGGCCTCTCATAAAGGCACCATACGACAATTACGTCACGTCATGTTTTCGTCATAATCATAAGTCCCTAGGACATCAGTATCATAAGGTTTCACTTAAAACGCAAAAGTTATTTGTACCTTCACTCAGTTACTAAATATCTAACTCGTTCCTTCGTACGTTGCTTAGCAGAAGTTTTGTTTCCCACTTAATTCTTCTTCTTGTATACCTTTACAAATAAACTCTACCCTAAATTTCGACTATACCAGACTTTTCTCTTTTTATCAAAGGACAAACATTATTAGATACTTTATCTTTACAATTATAGGCCGGTTCTTAAAAAAAAATGAATACAAAACGACTAATTGCAGTGATGCAACCACTTGATAGGTTGTTAAAATAAAAAAAGGTTTGTTTCAACCTTGATAAAAGAGAAAATATCTGATTATTTCAATCAGCACTCGACACTATTGCTTTTCAGTTGAGTTGACATCAAAGTCATGACAAGGCCAGGACGATGTCTATACATTGTAACCTAGAAGACACTGTTGATAAATGATATAAACCCTGCTGGCATGCAGCATCAGTTTTTAGAGCGATCTGTCAGTTAGGCCACTCATCGTAATAACTAACAACACAGTGAGTAATCTAACATCAAACAAAATTATCTAACAACAATAACTTCACATTAAGCTAAATTAATAAATTATTTTTAGTAGTCCATCAGAGATTTCTAGAGACGTACCTGTAAAAAAGATGAAATTATTTTCATTTATGAGCAGCAGTCAGCGGGGATCACAGACCACTTACCCTATAGACTCCGCATACAAAGGCGCCCCCGTAAGCCATGCTTATGCTCACAGAACACTAATTGGTTGCCATGGTTCTATTGGCGCGCACCACGACGCGCACACTTGATTATTCGTTGACTTTGAACTAGCCAATCACGGTGCACTTTCCGCCCCCCGCGCCCCGCCATTTTGGCTTAATGAGATACTAGACAAACTGTTCCGAAGCGGAGTCTATAGGGTAAGTGGTCTGTGGCTGGGATGCTCTCTAATTAAAATTAGGAGGATTAGGAGGGCCGATTCTCGAAAAATTTGTCTTCTTTACATGACGTCCTTAAATAGAAGGCGAAAAATCTACCTATCTATTCCACAAATCTCCTTAATTCATATTTGCTAGTATCTGAATAAAGGCTATTTTGAATTAAGGACCCACCCTCGTTTCACTTCAGTTTATGTGTTTTCAGTAACACCCGTACATAAATCAGAATTTATTATACATGAAAACCTCCGTCTTGAATCACACTATCTATTAAAAAAATCTGCATCAAAATCCGTTGCGTAGTTTTAAAGATCTAAGCATACATAGGGACAGACAAACAGCGGGAAGCGACTTTTTTTTATAATATACTAGCGACCCGCCCTCGCTTCGCTTCGGTTTATGTGAGTTTTCTGTAACACCCGTACATGAAACAGAATTTATTATACATAAAAACCTTCCTCTTGAAACACTCTATCTATTAATAAAAACCGCATCAAAATCCGTTGCTTCGTTTTAAAGATCTAAGCATACATAGGGACAGACAGCGGAAAGCGACTTTGTTTTATACTATGTAGTGATGTATGTAGTGTTCTAAATCACATTTCGTAATTAATTTACTTTTATTCTTTTTCATTCTATATCTTTGGCCACATTAGGGCTGTTCTGTTATTTACATAGTCTTCTACGTTCTCCCAGGTTTTCTAAGTTCCTCTAACTGTCTTTAAACCCAAAACTTTATAAGAACTCACGCAAGCGTCACGTCAGAGCGCAAGCCAGGGATGGTGCCGCAGCGACTCCTTGGAGCGGTCCCCGTAGTCGTAGGTGAGCTCCTCGCCGGGCGCGATGTCCTGCGCCGCAAGCAGCACCAGCCGCGGCCCGTCCACCCACAGGGCCTTCGTGTGGAGGTTGCCGTTGCGGGAGTGGTTCACCAGGCGCCCGATACGCCCTGATTCCGCCGTCGCGTCGATACTAAAATGGATAGATAAGTCAGGCTCCTGAGTTATGGTGGACTGGGGTTGGTCGCGAAGTCGCAATCGCAGTTATGGTAAGTTAAGATATTATGTATTCTTCATATAAGTCCCTATCTACTTGAGAGCGACTTTTGTGTATTACAAAGAGTTTGCATTCTATTGTTTCCTATAATCTTATCCTGTAACCACCAAATCCTCAGTTCAAAATGAAAGCAACTATAGGATAAAATAACTCATTGAAGTAACTAGCGTAAAAACTACGGTGCTCTTCATAGAAAGAGTTGACAAGAGCTGGACCAAAAAACTTTCGAAACGCAGCAGAAGACAACTCCCATACGTTATCAGTTTACCGGGCACTTAGGGGTTAAACATCTCCTAGCAAAGATGGGTCTTTATGACAACACAGATTGTAGAATGTTACGCCGGAGTTAGAATGAAAATCCTCGGTTGTGGCTACCCAGAGCCGAACGATTTCAAGGCAGTACCATTGCACTCCGCTATTTGGAAGGGGTGGAGGCTGCTTTGGATTAAGAGCTAAAAGACGGGTAATAACACAAAAGATCCCATAGGGTCGAAGTGTATCCGTAAGGACCCCACGAACAAGATAAGATAAGATAACTAGCGTAAATGAGAGTTATGAGTTTAAAATTACCCTATTCAGTTTAATGTTTTCTAGAAACAATTAACTAAATTATACAAATGTTGACTGCCCTAGTTAGTGCAAGATGGGTATGTGTTCATATATTTCTCAATTTGTCATTTTAGTGTTTGCAAGAAAAGAAAGTTATTTAAATTATTATACATTCTTAATTCTTTAGATATTTATTACCATGGCCGTTCCGGATATAAGAGGTACTTCTTTTGCAAACAAACTGATAATTGTTATAAGAAAAATATCCCTATTGAATGCTAACATTGCTAACTATACAAAACTAGAGGACGCCCGTGACTTTCTACGCGAAAAATTAGTTTCCCGCCACTATTTCTTTCCATCATGAAAGGAACCCCTGTACCGAATTTCAAGTTTCTAGGTACAGTAGTTTCGGCTGTGCGTTGATATGTAAGTCAGTGAGTCAGGTTTGCCTTTTATACATATATAGATAAATAAAGAAAAATACAATCATAGGATAATCATCAACACGTAATTAAGTAGCTTAAACAGCTGCACGAGAATTTAAAAACTTAAAGTTTTTTAAGGTTAGTAAGTTGTCGAATTTGATACAGAATCAGAAACAAACTGTCTACTCACCAATACTGTTGATCAGCCAGTCTAAAGTAATACATGTAGCACCCAGCCTCCGGATCCTGAGCGTACATGTACTCGCGCTCCCTGGCCTCAGCCACTCCCACCAGCTCCCCGGAGTATTCCACCACGAAGCTGCCGCGGCCGAATCCCCGTGTCGCGATCACACCGCGCCCTTTGCCTTCAAAGTATGCCACCTGTTGACCAAAGCAAATTAGTCCACAAGCGTAAAATATTCTAAATATTCTAAATAGCAATAATTTATTGTAATAATACTATTTTATTGTGAGAAGTTTTCAGAGATCACTATCTTTAATATCACAACTGAATAATTGAAAGAACCTTTCTGTATTCAATGCAAAAAAAAATTTTAGTTTTTTATATTGTAGCCAAATTACTCAAACTGAAACTCTATTGTCTGTTGTATTTTACTTAGATATAACAAATGGGAGTATCAAGATAATATGGAGATAATCTATCCTTTTTAAATCAAATAATTATGTTGCCCCAGATACTACATGTCGCTAAAATGTGTCCTACCCTCACCCAACAGCAAAGTATCACATATCACTTCACTACATAGTATAAAACAAAGTCGCTTCCCGCTGTCTGTCCCTATGTATGCTTAGATCTTTAAAACTACGCAACGGATTTTGATGCGGTTTTTTTTAGTAGATAGAGTGATTCAAGAGGAAGGTTTTTATGTATAATAAATTTTGTTTTATGTACGTGTGTTATAGAAAACTCAAATAAACCGAAGAGAAGCGAGGGTGGGTCTCGCTAGTTAATTATAAAACATAATATTTTCAACAATAAATTTATTTCAAAACATAAAAATAGAATGACAGCCTTGTTAGGTCACATTGTATTTTTACATAAAGTGCCTTCATTTTTATATGAACACAATGATTAAATGTATAACTAAATAATATGGCCATGCCACAACTTTAAAACTACATGTTTTGAAGTGCAAAACTACATGGTTCTGTAAAATAAATTGGTTTATATGAGTACAGGAACAAAGGGTACAACTAATGATTAGAAACATTACTTACTGCTAACCCATCCTCCCTCTGTTCTCTCACAGCCCTCTCTAAGTCTCTCATCTTCTCTGCCATCACACATTTTGATGTCTTCCTAACGCTACGTCTGACAGGGAAATACTCGGTCAACTTGTGATTTAAATTCCCATTTGTAATTTTAGGTTCTACTTTTACAGTCTTTTCTATATCTTTGGGTGATGGAGGCCTCTCCGACTTAGGACTTTTCAGTTCTTCCTTAAAATACTCTGTAAGTTTGTGACTTTCAGTAGCGCGAGCTGCAGCCCTAGCCGCCCGAGAGCGCACACTGTGTCCGTTAGTCATGTTTGTATAGCCGTTGCTATTTTTCAAGGGTTTAGATTTTACACCAATTTTCTTTATTTTTGGTTCAGGTTTCTCTTCTTCATTCTCAGTCTTAATAGAAGTAGCAGCAATTATCCTGAAAATAATTACACATTCAAATTAAATAGTTAAAAATGTTTCTAGCATTGGAATGTTCACAAATGGACTGGGATAAGCTAGGGATTGGATTGGATTAGACCCTGACACTACTAATAGTACTAAGACACGAGCCAGATGTATGTTGACATGTAATATTTTATAATATTATAAATAAATGAGTATGAGTATGAGTATGAGTATTAACACTCCGATCTTGAGTTAGAAGTTTAGAAGCCCATTTTAACATACCTATCAAAGTAAATTAACTGCTATGCAGGATGGCTTCATTTAGTTTATTCTATTATTATTTTTGTTTATATTATACAGCTGTACCCTGCGCGCGTTGCTACGTTGTACCTTTTTAGACTCATGCACAACCCTTTGCTGAAGATCATCACATGATCAAATGCATAGTTTACGATTCAATAAAGGACATACAGACAAACATTAATTTTTATATATATAGATTCAATAAGGATTGAATGTTAGGTCTATAACCATGTTTTTTCTTATACCAAGGCAAGCAACTGTATACAAGAAGGTATGTTACAGTCTGAAATGAAACACATGTTGGTCAAGTACAGCCTACCACGTGTCTTATTACTTATTAGTAGTAGGTTATGCTGTGGACACAAAACTACCAGATTCCAAAATGTCCACATTGCTTGTAGCTAGTGTTGCTTAGATTACTTCAGGATATCCCGTTTTACAGGGGTCTATGGAGACATCCTGATTTACCCTTGATCGGGATGCCAACTGTCCTGATTATCAGCCCAACCCCAAAGAGTTAATATGTAAGACACTAGTTTATAACATGGTTTGTCACAATTTACATCAAAAGAGAGCTGTAATAAGCACGATTTTGAGTACTGTCCCGATTGCTAAGAGGGATATAAAATGAAAATAGCATTGTAGTCGTTTTGTTTTGAGATGAGATTTTGAGATGTTTGATAGAGCTGTAGTAATTTTATAAGTTGGAAATTTTGCAAGTTGGTAATTCTGCGACCTAGTCATTCTACTACCTCTTATGCTGTTTGGCAAATCAAGCAGTCAATAAAAGTCTGAAGCATATAATAGTAAAAAAGAGGGGAAAATATATAAAAAGTAAGATAAACTAATATAAGATTGTCAAGCCCCAGATACCTGCGCTTTCTATAGTTGCGAGTAGGTCTGACAGGCTGATGCTCACACAATTCAATGCGATGAGGAGTCTTTACACCCTCCTGGGCAGCCAAAGTATTGGCTGAAACATAATTTACCATGTCTAACTTGTAATTTTATTTTATAAAAAAAAATATAATAGAAATATGTACCTTTTTTTTATAGTGGGAGGGTAAAAATAAAATAAATAATTATTTAAAAAAATACTGATAATAAAAATGATATATAACTGATCATGCTTTTATAACCTCAAGAAACTGCAGAATGCAAGGTACAGTTTGTTCTATCAAATGCTTCTAATAGATTCTCAAATGCATACCGCGAACAAAGCATAACTACAAAATAACATAACCTGACCCTCAACAATTATTTTCGTATATTACTAACCTCGAACCATATCCTTTTACGCCTGAAGACAGCAAAAAGACTCCAAGAAGAGGTCTTATCAGATACAGCGCTGAGACAGCGTCGTGTTACGAATGTTTGGTAATAGACCTTGTCATGTCAGGATCGCGGGAAACCTTCATGTGATCAATCATCATCTGGCTCTTGTCACGAGCCCGACCAATTAATAAATACTTAATTTACTGTTATGCAAAACATGGCGTGAACAAATTCTACACCATTTATGAATTATTATTAGGTTTCTAATGAACTGATTCAATATAGAATCTATGAAAGAAAGAAAATGGACGCTTGTTTTCGTTACACACACAGCTTACACTATTACCTTTTCTCTTATTGGTTGGCAGCTTAGATCATAGAGTTTTATTTAACCAATGAAATTGAACTAACTTTTGATGGATTGCAAGCGACCGGTTAACAGTGACGAAATAAGGAATTCCATAGACCAGCACGCTACTCATGCAGCATAGTTGATTTGTGTCCACGCAGGCCAGCCCAGCACAAGCATGCCACTCACTCACTCGTGTGAACCGTGTCAATTGACCGTTGGCCTTGATTATTATTTGTTTATTTATTTAATAAGTACAATTTTAATTAAAACTAACAATTAGGCATTACCCTACAAAACTGGAGCAACTGACTGTGGGAACGGCAGTCTTTAAGATAGAAATAAAATTAAATAACACTATTATGCTGTCCAAAAAATCAGTTAAACCTACAATACTTGCAACTGCAAAATACTTTTTAAAGTAATAATAATCACAGGAAAAAAAGATAGATTGAAAATATAAGTTGGATTATTTTAGAGAAGGGCCCCTAATTATTTACCGATTTGCTGGCCAACCAAGAGGAATTTGACTCTAACACGGAAGTTACTGTAACACGAATATTCACTAAGACAAAGATGTAGCCCCGGCATAACTGTTGACTAATAAGCCCTAGGATAAGTCCATGATAAAATTGATAAACATGTGATAAGCCAATAAATACCGATTGTCACCACAAACAATATTTACCCATGGCAACAATGTTCAAGTTGTAAAAAGTCCAGCGACCCTAGATTTCAGATTCCCGCCGCCCGCCTTCGTTCGTTACTTCGTTCCTTCCTTCATACCCTTCATAAATTATATAGATAGAAGAAAAGATAACTTTGCCAACTTTGCACAAAACTTTATTTTTCGTTTCAACGAGTTTAACGGTCAATAAGTTCATACCATGACCTCAAAAAGTGTATATTATGTTTGGGATGAGAATTTAATCGAACAATGCAACCGCCTACCGGCTGTCCCCGATCGAGTATGTTGTTTTGATGCTACTACAACTTTATAATACCAATTATTAATGCTCTTAAATGAACAGTTTATTTTGCAATCCAGGCTTCTATGGTTCACGGTCTAATCGCAGCATACGGTCTGCCACAAAGCATGAAAGTAGTCCGCTCAAAGCCAGCGGCTGAAATAGATTTGCGGAAATTCCATTCAGATGTTTATATTGAACATTTGAAGAAATTCTTAGAAGTAGACGACGAGTACATGGCTAGCAGAGAAGATGAGGAATATGGCATTGGTGAGCATTTAAGACGTAGAGTAGTGTTTCATGATAACTGTTTTTTTTCATTTGTGTAGTTTTTTATGTTTTTAGGGTATGACTGTCCACCAGTATCGAACTTATCCGAGCTGGTGTCAACAATTGCTGGGGGCTCAATCACTGCAGCTCGCTGCCTCACTCTAGGGTTAACCAATTTGGTGATAAACTGGTGTGGTGGATGGCATCATGCTAATAGGTAAAATATTTGCTACCTTAAGAAAAATACACTTGTTACAGTAAAACACAACTGAACACGTTTACCGATGTACTTGCGCAGTAGGGTAAAGAGGTCTTAAAAAAGCTAATCATTAAGGTGAATTAAGTGCTATTCTCATATATAAACATATCAAGATAATCAATTAATTGGATTTATGGGCCCTATTCTACTGGACATGTTAAGAAAATAACATAGTTCTCCATAAGAAAAATAATTAGCAATTATTTTGTCTTTGAAGTTTTGTGAGATACCTATATTTGATTTGTTACATTATGAAATGATACATTTTATTGTATTGTTTTAGGCATGGTGCAGAGGGATTTTGTTACATAAATGACATAGTGATAGCTATTGAGTATCTAAGAGAAAAGTTCCCTAAAGTCCTGTACATTGACTTGGATGTACATCATGGTAAATAAATGTTTTTGAACCACATGCCTGCATAATAGGTGGGTTGCTAATTTGCTAAACAGAATCTTCAACTTTTTGAATGGCCCACCCAGCAGGAGACAATTAGCAGATTACTGTACTAACTTTGGATAGTTACTTACAACTGTATGTTTTTTTTTAAGCCAACCTGCCGACCTGCCGTAAAATGCTATCACAAAGTTGCTTAGAGGATTTTAAAATGAGTGGCAACATCGGATAGGTGGCATCTTAGGAAAGTCAATTGTATTCATAGGCTATATTATGGTACTAACATGAATAGTTACAGGAAATTATTAAATGAAACCGAATAACACATTGTAGTTTAACACCTTCACAGTCCAGTGACCCATATATGGGTCATGATGAACTTGCTCAACAAATCCGTGCCCCACATATGGGTCACTAAGAAATGTCAAGGAACGCACTTATGATGTGCTGGAGTTATGAGTTTTTTTTTATGGGGTTTTGTTAATGTGTTAAACCTAGTTCTTTGTAAAGTTGTCTAAACATTAATTTGAAAACTTTTGACCATTTTTTCCCTTCTATCTATACACACTTGTCATGTTTTCCTAGTTTATTTCAAATTAATTGTCTTGAAACAGGCAATGGAGTCCAAGATGCGTACAATTTGAGCAAGTCAGTGTTTACATTATCTATCCACAAGTATGAGCCAGGTTTTTACCCTGGAACGGGGGATATTGATGATGTGGGAACACTTGTTGGGAAGGGATATTCATGTAATGTGCCTCTACATGCATTTTATTCTGATGCTTCTTTGGAGAGAGTATTTGACAGGTAACTTTTGTTTTCTTGAGAAAATCTGGTTCCATGCATGTATAAGTGACAGGGTAAACTGCCATACTGTTGGCATCCTAGCGATTATTGGTACCTTAAACTTTAGTTTTTGAATGAGGCAAGTTCCACAATCACTAGTTGCTTCAACCTTAGTCCCACAGGAGCAGTATGATTTTTGGGGATGTAATATCCTATGTGCGGCTGGGCAATGAACTACATATCTTTACCGAAAGTCACGCATCGATAGGTTTAGGCGTTGAATCGTGACAGCAGAACAAACACACTTTATCAATAATTTATAAATACAGAAGGGTTCGACGCACCTGAATAATACTTTTTTTATGGGATTTAGAAGGTAAACGAGCACACAGACCACCTGATGGTAAATGGGATCTGTGTTCTCAATACTCAGTCTAATCTAAAGACTGCAATCCGAATACCATAAATGCGTTGCTGACCCTGGAAGATCAAGATGGAATGTCTCTATGCTAGTAATTTCACCAGTTGTCTTATCCCCACACCAGAACAAAACAATGCGAACACTGCTGCTTAGCGATAGGTTAAATTATAAGATGGTGGTAGTGACCTGATGTAAGTAGTGCCGCTGCTACTCGCGTCGCGCTGCTGGCAATAATCCTTCCGAGGGCGTTCCAAAGGCAGCTATTACACGGTAAATCTAGATCTCAATTCAAATTAACCGTGTAACGTTTTTTGAGGATCCAAATTGACGATTTGTGACATCGCATCACATTCTAGATTTTTTCGAATAACTTGCGAATTCTGGATTGACTGTAATTGCTACCCTTACTGCGCAGTGTGCGCATGCCAATGGCTCTGTTTAACATACTTTCTGCGCCAAAGACCGGCGGTTTGGTGAGCGCCCGGCAGCGCAAGCAGCAGCGGCAGGGGCACGACAAGTTTACATACTCGCGCTACCTACTGTTGCTGACTGCCGCTGCATGTAACCAACACAAGAATATTACCTATTGTCTAAGTATACCTATTAGTAGATTTATTTTCCACTAGCTGTTGCCCACGACTCCGTCCGCGTTTATCCCTCGATTAACCCCATGCCTTATGGCATTTTTATATTAAATGTATTCTTTTGTGTCCTTTCTCCATACCAAAGTTCATTAAAATGGGTTAAGTGGTTTAGCTGTGAATGCGGAACAAACGATTTTACCCTTTTGTCTCTTCAGGATTTTCGCATCAGTATTCGACTCGTTCCTCCCCGACGCGATAGTAGTGCAGTGCGGCGCAGATGCGCTTGCGCAGGACCCCAACGGCGGCGCCTGCGTCACTGCGCAAGGGTACTGCGCATGCGTGGACAAGATACTTGCCAAGGGGAAGCCTACCCTGCTTCTCGGAGGAGGTAAACACCATATCAGCTGAAAGATTACCTATGCCTTAGCCTTACAATGATTGCGACGTTGGTTTTGTCACAGTTTTGATATTCCATTCTACCTTACTTGTCAGTAGTTAATAATAAGAGACCTCTAATTTATTCCTCTAATTAAGAATAACAATCGTTATAATAAAGAAGCTAGGTGGGTATAATGGCTTTCTCTTGATTTTACTCAAATTGTTACAACCAAATCCGGCATGCCACGTTGACGCACTTTCCCCAACTGACTTTATCCCATGCATTTCTAATTGGTAGGTAATCATAATAGGTAATCTAATAATCATTATAGGTAGGTAATCTGATAATATCATTTCATTTAATATTTCTGGTGAGTAACATGTGACGACACTGATGACTATAATGGGATTTTCCGCATTCAGTGAACCATCGGTTTACCTTACATTTATAAAGAACAATTCCTATGTAGGTATTTGTTTTTTCAGGAGGCTATAAACATACGAACGCGGCTAGACTTTGGGCATCCATCACGGCTTTAGCAGTCGGAGTAACTCTGGATGAAAACATTCCTGAGCACAACTACTGGCCCGAATATGGTCCGGACTTCAAATTAGCCATCCAGCCCACACTTTCTAGAGATGCCAACAAAGAAAGCTACCTTGAAGACTGCATAGCGAAGATAACAAGTACTTTACTTATCCTCATGTGCTTATCATTAAACTTCGATAACATTATTTTATCTATTACTAGCTGTGTCACTCAGGGTGAATGTAGCTTTCCCATGGTGAAAGAATTTTTGAAATCGGCACTGTAGTTTTTGAGCTTATTTATTACAAACATACACACACACAAAAATACAAATCTTTCCTCTTTATAGTATAAAAGATTTAGATTAATAGTGTAGATTTATTAGCGATTGATTTTGTTTCAGGTCATTTGAATATTTACCTGAGAAAAGGTGAACACATTACCAAAGGAGCTCAAAGCAATTCTCAACCTATAGAAAGGATTAATAAACACACTCGAAAACTATTCCAACGAAACCAGAGTTGTAATGTACCAGTTGACAATACCCAATCAATGGATGATGTATATGCGTTCACGGAATAAATTATTTTGTTGCACATTTATTTAATTTTCCTGTCTTATCCTACCATTTATTTTATGATGTTTGTTACCTCAGAGAATTGTTGACTTGAACCGATTTTGATGATCATATTATTATTTTTATTTGAAAGCTGATGTTTCCCGTGTGGTCCCATTCTTATCAAAATGAAGATTTAATGATGAAGTCTACGAGGAAACGAAAGAACTCTTCAAAAATTATAGGCATACCTGTAGCGATTTCGGTATTTTTCATTGTAACTCGTGTATTTGATCTTGGAAAACACTATTTGGTGAAGTGGAACTGATGATAAAGACCACAGATGGCCACCGGAACTCCTTAAGGGTATCTATATATGTTGAGGTTTAAATATATGACTATGACTTTACCACGGCGTTGCTTGCAGAAGTTGCAGAGCGGCGAGCTTGAAATATTCTAGTTTCTTATTAATTGAGAAGTGGGACTATATAATAGCAAAATTATGATCACTAAAAAGTATATAATAAAATAGATGTTAAAAACAATCCGCCATCATAATTTCTTTTAAAATCTTAGGCAATAGGTCAGTCAACTGAAGTCGGCGTCCCACAATATTTTAACCAAAAGTAGACTTCAGTTGGACTGACCTATTACCTAACATTTTAAAAGAAGTTATTTTTTGCGTTTTTGAATACGGGTTGATGTTTTTTTAAACATTTTAGTATCAGGATGGGAGGGAAATGTTGGGCCTTTATTCTACTGGGTAAACAATATTGTCTTTGACTTGTTTTGGTATTGTTTTTTTACTTGGGCACCATTACTCCCAAGTAAATAGAGCTATCAAAACATTGAAAATACGGAAACACGTCAAAAACGATAGTTTTCCTGTAATGTTTTCGGCGCAATGGAATTCTGTAATGCCGTGTAAAATGTGTTAATAAGTAAATCAAAAAAGATAGAATTTCAGCCCTGATTTCTGCAATATGAGGTCAAATTGTTTGTAGAATCAGAATGAATTATATCAGAGCAATAGAAGTGCTCCGTTACCCAAAAAGGGTATCAAATGCAAAAATATGACTAGTGTCACAATATACTCGCAATACCGTGTAAACACTAAAATGTTTAGCAGAAAACAAAACACAAAATTAATTCGGAAAAAATATATATTTAAAGTTCTCACTGAACTGATCAGCACACCTGTTGTAGCAACCCAGCAACGTAAAAGTATTATCAACTCAAAGAAATAATTAAATAAGTAATACATTTTTAGGATCAATCATATTCACATTTAACACTGTCACTGTCCATGCATTACATGTAATGCACTGGTGATCTAGCTCGGTACATCCACATATTACATGTAAAGCACTACCTAGTCGTGCCAGGAAGATTGATGAAAGCAAGGGACAGTTAAAGTGTTAACATTCAAGACCAACAATATTATACATTTACAGATAGGATAACTACTTGATTGGTATCAGACAACTGTCACGTTTACTGTAACAACCACATACAAATATGAAATTAACAATGCTTTGACCAACATTGATCCACTGATTCAAAATGCATTATACTAGGACTAAACAGCTCTAACATTTAGTTTTTGTTCAAATATCAATTCTCTGGCTTCCGTTTCTAATCTTTTCTATTTAACCCTTTACACCCAAGCTGATATGATTGTGAGGGTTTCTTTTAATTGAATATAACATTGTAAACAAAAAAGAAAAGCTCTTATTGTTCGACATTGAACTCTTTGTGTAACAAATTAAAATATACTAATTTTTAGTCTCTGTGTTTGTATTTTAAACCCCCAAAATGAAATAAACAAATTATTGATGCACTTAAAAAAAAGTCTGAATCCGTCCATAGCAATATGAAATGTTAATATTTGTTTTTCTCACTTTTCACTAGGCACCAATGTAAAGGGTAAATGTGAATGCTATACGCAACTACACTGCATGACAGGTCGACATCTTTTAGAAACCAAGCACAGATTACAATAACCTAACTGTAAGGAAACAAACAGATAATTTTTATTTAGGTTAAATTACCACAAGGAGACTTTCTTAGAGTGCACACTAACAAAAATATAATCAAATAAAAAAAACTTTCCAATATTTCCCTGCCTTATTAAATACATTTCCAAACCTCTAATTTAAGACTATGCATTAATTTCAAGCTTTTATCTGCCACTCACTATTAACTTAGTGTTGATAAATCTGTGCACAAATACATATTGCAAGCAACATAGTGAAAAGCTATGGTTCAAATATTAGAATAAGGTTGTGGTTGAATTTGCAGCAGTGTCAATTGACGTGGCTGTTAGTTAAGTGCAATGCATGTTTATAATATTACCCAGAAATATTCCTACCGACAAGCCAAGTTGCCATCTATGTTTTAATGATAAAATTGTGACTTAATAGTTTTATGTGATACATTAATTTTACAACTACAACTGCAAATTACAACGGTAACTTAACATGGACAGGAAAACTTAGTTTATAGTATAAATAAAGAATGCAAACATGTCAATGGCAACATGGCAGGCTCACCGCAACCAACTCAACCTTATTCTGACTGACCACCCATTCTAGTCAGTAGGTCGCTTCTCACTATGTTTTTTAGTAGATTCTTCTGCATTTTTCGTGAACTTCTTCCTGTCTTTGAGAAACTCCTCAGCAAGTTCTGCACGCAAAGGGTGCTCAGGCTCA
This sequence comes from Acleris laterana, assembly GCA_963966035.1. Classification (NCBI taxonomy): domain Eukaryota; kingdom Metazoa; phylum Arthropoda; class Insecta; order Lepidoptera; family Tortricidae; genus Acleris; species Acleris laterana. Next base: position 7,491,779 of record OZ014457.1, read on the forward strand.
GGATCATTGACAAGAGCCACTAATGCTTGAATAACTGAAAAATGAAACAAAATGAAACATTGTATGAAATAACACAAGGGTGTTAAATAAACCAGAGGAATTATTTGAATTACTTTACACCATACAAACCTTTTGTATCAGTGTAGTTTTTCTTAAAAGTCGAAGAATCAAGTGTAATATGTGTTTAAATGAGCTGTCACAGGGATCTTTAGTATTAACTTTGAGAAATAAAATTGCAATTTACCTTGATCAGTCTTGGTTGCCGGCTTCCAGTTCTCAGCGCTGATGATAGGCAGGCACACCTGGCCCTTCTCATCTATATTAGGGTGGTAGATTTTTGTCTTGAAACTAATCTTGGGTGGCTTGAAAGGATATTCAGCAGGAAAGTTAATCTCAATCCGAAATGCACCTTTGTTGTAAGGAGGGTTATCCTAAAAAAAGGCGTGAATGGAATTACTCTGAACAAAGATATGAAATGAGTCTTTTTATTACCAATGAATGTACTTACTGGTACAATAAGTCCCTGCCATGTCAGAATATTAGACTCATCCACTTGAATGTCCCGGAATGATTTTAGACCTGAATGTCTTATATCATTTAATTCCTAAAATGAAGAAGTGGAAATATCATTAGTAGATTAGTAGAAATACTAATTTAATTTCTCGTTTCTCAACATATTTGTCATCGTTATTATTTACGAAGGAAGGTATATATTGTGCAAACCAGAATTCATATAAGATGTATCAAACATTTATAGCATATTTTTTCGAAACTGTTCTAGAAAATTAGCAATGCAGAGCAAATAAAAGCGATGTCTCACCTTTTGAAGTCTTCTGGTCGCAGCCATTGTACTATCTGTCAGATATCACTTCACAATTTAAAGCGGTGTAAGATTGCACAGAATCGATATTATATCTTATTTAGTTATCCTCACGAATAACATAATTAAGTAGAACTACTCAAAGTTCATAGAATACGTAGAACAACGTCAATGCCCCAAAAGTTCTGCCCGATTCCACTTCCACCATTACAAACTTGCGTTTTATTACACCATGCGTGAATCATCTTACACAACGTCAATAATCTAGTTCTTATTAGAGATCACCACTTCATAATATATATTTGATGTAATAAATTAATTGAAAACGTATTTAATACCAAACAACGATTATTTTTCATACATATGTATAAGCTACTTTTTCTAATAAATTTCGAAACAAAACGTTTCTTAGATAGTACGTCAATTTTGCGAATTAGGGAAGAATAATCTGTTTCAGTGCCATCTAGAGAGTAATAGTAGAACTAATATATACCATCAAATTTCACTAGATGTCGTGGAGACCTGGCATTATTTTGGTTTGTGTGGAAAACGAAAATACCAATAGCAGGCTAAATAGCTGAAAATATTATGGTTTAGTTTTGTACCTTTTTATTATTGTCATTTTTAGGGTTCCGATGTCAAACTAGGAACCCTCATAGTTTCGCCACTTCCGTCTGTCCGTCCGCCAGTCTGTAACTGCCGATGTAACTCGGCGCTTCTACGCCGATAATGATGTAAAAAAAAAACGTGTACCTACCGTTTAGGAAATATTGAAATCAAAATTGTATATACATATATTCCGAATGGTTTATATGTATGGAAATTTCATTCTAATTTAATCTGATAATAACACATCTACAGAACAATAATTACATTTTTACAACTTAATTCTATTCTAAAAACTAAAAAGCTATATATCTAAAAAAGGGCCCTGCGGCATTGTCCCGAAGATGCTGGCAGCATTTCCTCGCTGGATAGTTAAACTTATCGACCGAGGAAACTGCCAGCTCTTCGGTCTCCTTGACGTCACGGTCAATGAGCCACTTCGAAACTTATTTGAAGAGGCTTTGCGCGCTAGGACCCCACGGACCAAGAGTCTCGACGCCGAATGGAACAAACATAATATTCTAGGCCGAGATCACTATATTTGCCAACCTTTATACTTTCGGCCACTTCAGCTGCAGCACCAGCCCTATTACAGGTCCGGTGGAGATGTGACGGGGCTAGCGTGTCTACACAGGTTGAATCCAAACTAGCACCCATCCCGTATTCTACGGAACCAAGGACCTTCCGTCAGAGGCCCTACTTTGAAAATCGAAGTTACGTTAGCTCCGTCCCTTTCTATCGATTTAGTCTCGAATGACGAGTGCCAGAGATGGAACTACCGTAACTTCGAACCTCGATTTTCAAAGTAGGCCCTCAGGTCTCTTGCCATCATTTCTACAAATGTCGGTTGGCTCAAAAAGAGCTGGCACGTTTATTGAGGCAAGAGAAGAGACCGACGGATGATTTCATTTAGTGCGGCGTGTCTGGAAAAAGTTGAATTTTCGCTACGTGTTGGTTTAAATATACATATTGATATCTAGTCTACGGGCCACTGACAGAGTCCTTGCCCTTGAGTAAGTACTAGCATAGAAACCGGTCTATAAAAGAACAAAAACCGTGTTTTACCCACATAATACATATATTGAGTTTTGTGGTTTTACTTGTCTTAATTATGCCATTCTTGATAAGTTAGAGATACCTTTATAGGTATTCTTTCGTTATTTTGTTGGTCGTGACTACACATGAATCACGTTGAAAGAGAAAAACAGCCTAGTTTACTAGAAATACTTACCGCCTGTTTCACAATCGACAAGTAAAGGATATTTGACGGATAAGTTTAGCCCTTTCTTTGTCGAACACTTGTTAATAGACAAGGAGAGAGACAACTTTATGTGACAGATAAATTTACTTGTCGATTGTGAAACAGGCCCTTAATCTAATAAGGATTTTTGCGTCAAGCCTCCCCCAAAAATTCCATTCTAATATTATAAATGTGTGTAGAGTAGGTTTGTCTGTTCGTTACGCTTTCACGGCTGAACAGATTTTAATGATATTTCTTGAATCCCCAGAAAGTACAGGGTAATTTTTTTGGCGAGTAATGATAAACGACTTCTAGGCGGACGGAGTCACGGGCAAAATTTAGTAAATAATATTTAATAAGATTAAAGAATGAAAACGAATAAAATTTACAGAAGCAGACATTTCTGTTTTTGTAATGTGTTTACATGTTTTAAATATTTTTTTGACTTTTTCGTACTGTTTTATAACTCGTGAGAGTACTTTAATCGAATCGATTATTAAACGTAATAAAAAATACCATCATCAATAAAACGCATTTTGTGACAAATTTCAGCATTTTTATTACACTGCGATTACAATGTGTAGAAGTTGAAACCGGGACTATGGTAGTTTACAAAACCGATTCATAAAACCTGTCAACTGAACATGGTAGGACATTAAAGAATACACGATAGGCGCGGCGATGGTTACGTATCAGAACGCCTAAAATTAATAAGCCTAATGTATCATAATACCTAAAAGTTTATAATACCTAATGGTCTTTTTTACAGAAACCGAAAACTTTTCAGGATTTTTTAAAATGCCATTGTATAGAACTCATTAGGTTAGGTTAGGTTAGTTTTATAACAATCCTGAAAAATATACGGTTTCAATAAAAAAGACCATTAGGTATTATGAACTTTTAGGGATTATGATACATTAGGCTTATTAATTTTAGGTGTTCTGATACGTAACCGCGGCGATACATAATACAGGGTTTTGTGTCCACGGGGTAATTGCATCTTTATTGTATTTTACTTAATGGCCATTTCTGCTCGTGGCGACTATGAAATACCAGTACAACTACGAGCAAAAAAGGATAAAGATGGATATTTTTAAACACAATTACCCCGCGACGACAGCTCGCGCGGTCGCGTGGGGCTGCCCCGGCGGTGGATCTACTCGTCGTGGCTCCGCTCATCGTCGCGGCGGCGGTTGCGCGTGCGCCGGTTCCAGCCGCCCTCGCGCATGCGCTCCCTCTGGCGGCCGTCGCCGCGGCCCGCGCCGCCGCGCTGGAAGAACGAGCCTTGCTTCTCGAATATACGCTCGTTTGAATCCACGAGGTTACCGACCTGGAAATATATGGGGTTTTAAATAACGTTAATGACAGCCACCTAAACAATCATATAGGAATTTGAAAGTTTTAAGAAGTTGATTAAAAATACCTCTATGCTATTAATAGCAAATTTCTTTATACTTAGTGTAAGTAAAAGCTCAATTTGTTAATTGTAACGACACAATAAGTTCTTGAATAGTGTCATTAACCATTTCAACGCTATGTCAAAAACAAAGTCGTCACTCACACGCCAATGACAGTTAAACACCATAGCTAATGTTAACCTTACCTCATAGCCGAATGGCTGTGAGAATGAAAGGTCTAATTTACGCTGTAAACCATGACGGAAATATCCGTCATTGGCGTAATAAAGGTTAGCAATGAACCAAAAATGAAACTGTCGATTCGGTAAGCCTTAAATCTTTGTACATCTAAGCTTTCGTGGACTAATACATAAATAGCCCTTTGAATGCCATCATACATGTGATGAAAAGCTAGCTCTAAATTTAGCAGTTATCTTAGTTATCTGACGACTAACCCATACATACATACATACATAAACTCACGCCTTTATTCCCAGAGTGGGGTAGGCAGAGCTACAGAATTTCCAACAACTATAAAAACTTTTTGATAATTCTGTAACCACATTTTGCACACTTAGGCGAAGATGTTTACCAGTGTATTAGTGACAGGTTGCAAGCCCATCGTCTAACAGTACTACACGCTTTTATTACCTTAGTCGGCTTTTACGACATCCACGGAAAGATACGGAGTGGCACTATTCTAATCCGGCTACCACACGACTAACCCGTTGATCTTAAAACTAATATCCTATTGTGTACCTTATCAGCCAGTTGCAAAGCCAGCGCCTGCATGCGAGTTGGCTCGGAGCGGTGTAGGATAGCACACTCGCTGGGGTCGTCCAGCGAAGCCAGCAGTTCTTCGTTTATGATCATCTTGGATACCAGCGAGTGGACCTTCTGGCGCGGCATCTCGAACATGTCGGCCAGGGACTTGAGCGACAGGGAGGCGTAGACGTGAGCGTAGGTGAACAGGTAGGTGCGGAGGGACTCCTCTCGGATGAGGCGGCCGAGCATGGCGCGCACGTTGTCCGCGCCGACCATTAGGTCCCAAACCTTTAAACAGAATCGTAAGTATTAATTGAAATAAAAAAGTAATTACATACGAGTATAAACTTTTTTATTACATTAATAATAGGTTTGCATTTGACCTCTCACCTGATGTTAAGTGACGACGAGATTGAAGGTGGTAGACGCTTACCCAGATAATGCCTATTATTAGCTGTTTTTAAAAAGGTTATTCCAATTATCATTTGTTTGAATACAAATTTTGTTAAGAATCTTATAGCTGATTAGTAAAATATTAATAATATGGTGTATACATTAGTCTGTTTGGGCTGGGTTAACCCGATACCTGCCAACGCAATCGGTCACCGACCTCATGTGACCGCGGACTCCAGTCCTTTTATTGACAATCAGATTTTAACTTTGCTAAAGAAATTAATATAGCTTATACATATTTGGGTGCTTTTACAAGCATACGCGCAGAAAATAAGATCAATACCTTGGCATTCATCTTCTCATTGACGATGAAATTGAGGCACGCGCGCCAGTCGCCGCGGCGCATGGCGCGCGCCGCAGCCACGGCGTGCTCGCGCATGGACTCCGGCGGGCCCACCAGCGCCTGGCGCTCGCTGGCGCGCAGGTTCTGGTAGAACGTCTTGCTGATCATACGGCGCCGCGCGTCAAACTCGTGAGCCGCCATATACGGGATCTCGATCATCATCGCCGACACCAGGTAAACGCACTCAAGCAGCTCTAGGTTGATGTGCATGTGGAACGGCATCTGACGTTGCTTCTCGATCTTCTCCTGCTCCTTGGAGCGCTCGTGCTGCCGCTGCGGCAGCAACCCTTGCGCCAACAACTCCTTGGGCTTCCCGGTCATCATCAACTCCGCTAAACATCCGTGAGCCTCCTTCACGTTGCCGCGACGGAAAGCACACAACCCCAAATTGGCCATCGTACGATTGTACAGTATCTGCGTACTGGGATCAGAATGTTGGACGTTCTCTTGGAGGTGAGACATGAGCAGCAAGTCGCGGGCTTGAAACCAGTTGTCGTGCAGAGCGTGGTGGTACATGTGAGACAGAATGGCGCGAGTCCTGAGCCGGTCGGTATCGTCATGAGCGTAGATGTATTTGCAAAGGCGTTCCATCTTCTTAATAGACGTCTCCTCTCCCGGCGGTAGGTCTTTTTTGACAGCTCGGGGATCGAACTTGTAATACAAATGGTCAATCTTGCGCAGGTACGCGCGACATATCTCCTGCGGGGTGCCGTCTCGCTCCACAACCAGACACACGCGATCGATGAGAGCCGACACTCGCACTTCATCTTTTAGCCTTTCTACATACTCATTGGAGTGAGGATCACACTCCTTCAAAAGCTTAGTGAATTCATCATCAAGTCGCTCTAAAGCTGTCAGCAAGCAACCGCGAACTTGGTAAGGTGGTGTTACCAGCTGCTCGTTATCTTCGGTAAAAGACTCGCTGAGTACCATATCTTCATGTGCGAGAAGCAGCGTGACCATGTGGTCGACGTTTTCAACGAGGCGCGACCAGTACTCGGGCTTCATGGCGTCGGAGACCTTGGGGTTGTAGTCGAAGAGCGCGGCGACGGTGGCGGCGCGCAGCTTGAGTTGCAGCGCGTCGCCGAGGTTGTGCGCCTGCGCGACCGTGCGGAGCTCGTGCAGCAGCTCCAGCTGCGCGCGCCGGTCCGTGCGCTTGCGACCGCGCGCTGCGCTGATCTCGCCTAGCTTCTTCACAACCAGAGCCGCGTCAATGTCGCTATCCTAAGAAATACAAAAACTATTTTAATTTTTGTACATATTGCTTAAGACACGTGGTATGGTATAGGGTTAACAGAAATCTCCATACCTTAGCAAACATTTTCGGCTTGTCTGAAGTAGCAGCGCCTTTCCGGACGGTCTCCCATTCGCCGCCGTCATCAGGCTGATCCCTCTTGCTGGTTTTGCCGGCCCGTTCGCGCCTCTCTCTCCTATCCTTCCTCTTGTCCTTGTCCTCATCATCCTCCCTCTCTGTTGTTTTCTTTAAGAACTTTTCTCGGAGGGTGGCAGCGCCGCGAGCCTCATCATCAGAGCTAGAGCTGGAGTCGTCCAAACTAGAGCCCCAATCCATGGAGTCATCAGACTCATCGTCAGCCGGCGGCGGACGGCGAGGCGGCTCCGGCGATCGACGGACTTTCACCTTCTCTTTGGGCTTCTTCTCGTCTTCTGACTCATCCGAGGATGAGGAATCTGTAATTTGTTAGGTCAATTAAGTAACAAAGTTCAAAAGCCCTGTCACAGTTTAATAAAGTTAGGGAAAATCTGTCATTTAGTTACTAGCCACCAATTTTATATACACACGCCATTTGTAACAACACTTTGACAGTAGTCCAGATAATAACTCTGGATCTAGGTATTCTAGTTTAATCGCACAAATATCACCATTATATTTTGCTTTACACAAACTCATTTCATAGAACATTTCATGTCACTGAATTTTAATTTTATCAACAGGCATTTCCATGTCCAGGCTTTATTTTTCGGTGGTCACAAGTCTAACCTTACCTAACCCTTATAACAAATGCTTAAGATAACCTGAAAACTATAAGGTTTCAGCACGAATTAGCTTTCGTTGAAGTTACACATTCCATGAAATGCTTGTCAATATTTCAAGAGGATCCCGCCAGTTACTGAAGGTGCCCAATTATAGAAGATTTATCCGATTTTGATTAAAATAATTTGCTAAAACAAAATAATATTAACCTTTTCTCTCATCATCATCATCAGGCAAATCAGGGTTCTCACGGAACTTTGAGACCTCTGCCTCAAAATCTTTTGTGTACTTCCTTAGCTTTTGCCTCAAGGAAGTGAGGGCCTTGCTGTTCCCCTTGTTTAGAGTTTTCCTACTGTCCCTGTCAGCCCAGGCTCCTACCACCCAGTCATCGAGTTCCACTAGAGCCCTGATGAAAAACCGAGGGGCAACACCATTCTCCTCCTTAGCTACAATAGGAGCTGCTTTAGTGTATGCTTTCTGGAGCTCCTCAAATGAAGCAAGAGCAGAGGAGAAGTCCTTGATTTTGCGATGGTTGCGGATTGAGTGAATGATGCCTTCCAACTCTTCATACCGCTTCTCCTTCATGGAACGCACAACGCGCTTTGTTTCTTCCTCATCATCACTGAACTAAAATCAAATAAGCAAATTTTAATAAACAATATATGAAATCGCCTTTCGCATTCTTTGTCTCATCTTTTCAGAAAATAATACAATGCATAAAAGGACATTGAAATGGAAAAGGCAAAGCTACAGAATTACTAACAACTCTAAAAACTTGTTAATAATTCTGTAATCACATTTTGCTCAATTAGGCTAAGATGTTTACCAGTGTATTAGTGACAGGTTGCAAGCCCATCGCCTAACAGACTTATGACATCTACGGGAGGACATGGATTGGCACTATTCTATTCGGCAACCACGCGGGATCTTTCAGTCTCGAATAATAATATTTAATCATATTGACAGCCTTAATCAACAGGTCATACCCACTATAGAATAGCTGGTAAGTACAGTAGCATACATAAAATTAATACATCAAATAAAAATCTGAGACTGGAACTGGAACCTCTGGCAAGAGAATCTGCACATAATTTTGCTGGTGGGTCTAGATAAATTTATGACAATTGTGCCCGTAGGAGCTACCAGACCTGACTTTAAAATTCAACGGTTACATTTACTGCATCACACGTTTTAAGCGTCTTTTTCACCAATTAGTGTGGCCACGTCCAAAACTTCTTGTGATTTTGATACACATTTTAAGCTTCGGCATGGCAGATCCTTCATTAAGAGGCTAGAAAAGTGCCAAAACTTTTACACATCTGCAGTTGAAGGCTCATTTACCTCATCTGGCAGTTATGTTGGTTTTTGGATTATTAACTTGCAAAACTTGATTCTATTAAGTCTTCTTCTAATTTCATAAACAAAACAATGATATCTTTTAAGTACATAGTATGACAGTTAAGTTTAAAAACCAGTTGCAACATAGAGTACCAATATTTAAGCCAATAGTAAAAAATAACTAATAAGTTTAGGCCAGCGCATACAGAAAATAGCTTAAGACAAGTCTACATTTGATTTGATTGGTTTGTTTTGAAACTTATGTTCTGTGCCATATCATAAAACAAACACATACTAACATTTACTAAAAACTGTTTTATTAGGCCTCAATGCATCTTCTTAAGAGATCCTCTCAGATTATAAGTCCATGTTGTTTATTTTGATTAATCGTACCAAAAAATAAAAGTACTTAATTAAACATTATTTCACCATTACCCCTAATAAGGTAGCAATGTTTTTAACATCAAATAAAACCACCAATTTCTATAAATTATGTATAAGAGCTTATTAGAAAGTATATAAAATCAATCACTGATGAACGGTTTTGCTTGCTTACAAATGCCTGACTTAAGTATTCGTATTCACCGTAATCTATTTAGAGCAAATCTTATTACAACAGTCAAGTAACTAGTGTCAATAGCTAGGCTAGTTATTGTAGTTTCTAGTATAGGTGAATTGGTACTTACCGTGTAGACGGGTGCTACGGGGCGCACTACCTGATCTTCCTCACTCGAGCTCTCCTCGCTGGAGTCAGTCCCAGTCGCGAAAAAACGACTCATTGCTAAATCAAAACGTTATTTACCTGTACAAACAAACACTAATAACAACACTGGGTTTACTGAATAATTAGAACAGAACGATCGCTTGATAGTTAAAGAAACTTTTGCAAAATTATTTGATAATTTTAAATACATTTCATAAGTATGAGGTGTTGTCGCGGCACTTTGAGGTTAAGTTTTTAACTTCTTTTTCCTCGGATGCTAGTAATAATATTTACCTTCGGGAATAAATTATTCGCGTGTGTTTATAGGTAGCACTTGGTACTAGTGATAACTTCATGAAAATATTTTGAAAATGAGGAGAAAGTCGAGGCAGTCCAGCTTGCCCACGACGCACGTCACTCTAAAAAGAGATGGTTTGACAGTACAAGGGAGATAGAACATAATTTGAGAAAAATGCCACAGATTACAGCCAAATGCTTAAATTTGAAATCAGCGTTTTTAAATGTAGCTGAAATACAAATCCTAAGGATTTGATATGAATGAACGAAATGAACGAATGGGTGAAATGATTTAATTTAACCTAACCTAGTTTACGATAAAATGACGTTTTGATGTGGAAAGAAACGCATTTCTATCGACTTCATTGGATTTTCTTTAAAAATGAATCTCTTACGAGTTTTGATGAAAGTTTCGCTTTAGCTGTTCTTTAGAATGGGCGATTATTTATGTATACTGTCGTATGTCCAGATTATAACGGTCTTCTAAGTTATTATCATCGATGGAGTTCTCAAGCTTGATACTGCCCCTTACTAAGAATATTTGTCGCATATGCCTCGACGAATCGGAGACAGAAATGCTTTTTAACATTCAAGATTTGGTTGAGCATGAGAATACCAAAATTAAACTCATAGATATTTTAGTCTTTCTGAATTGTCTGGAGGTAGGTATTACCTTTGATAGACGATCTCAATTTCCATCTAAACTTTCGTTTGTTAATACCATTCGTTTAATTTTCAGAACAATGATGAGGATAACTGGCCTAGTGGGATGTGTTCATCATGTGTTTCAACTGCACTAGTCTCCTACAACTTTAAATTGAATTGCCTCAAGGCAAATGCCACACTGTCTCAAATATTCATTCAAATATCTCCATCTCAGTTTCAAAGATCCGAGATCGATGCAATTGATATCAATGTGGTATATCAGGATCATGAGTATGATGTTCCATTATTTAGCAATCAGCCCACCCTGGACTTTGATGGTACCTTGAACAATCTGCCAGTTAACAAGGAAGTGACTCCGCTTCCCCCTGTCACTGAGATTACATCTGCTGGGCAACCATCTCGGAGTGAGGGAGAGAAAAAATATGCCTGTACATTATGTTCAAAATCCTTTACCAGAGTGTATGGGCTTAAGTATCATATGATCAAGCACAACAATGTGCGAAAATTCCTGTGTACTAAATGTGGCAAGCGCTTTCATGCTGCTAGTGGATTGAGACAGCATTCAATTTCACACCAAGAAACAGCTCAATTCAAATGTGGTTTCTGTCACAAAACATACAAGTCTCGCCAGTCTTTGAAAGAGCATTTCCGTGTGGCTCACTCTAATAACCGTAAACTCTTTGTATGCGTTACTTGTGGAAAAAGTTTCACAGCAAAATCAACCCTGATGATGCACATTAGAGCTCATAATGGGGATAAGAAATTTGCTTGCTCTCATTGTTCTAAGACATACACAAGAGCATCATATTTGCGAGCCCACTATATTACTCACACAGGTGAAGAGAGACCTCGTCCATTTGTGTGTGAGAATAAACTCTGTGATAGGAGCTTTACAACAAAGCATTCCTTGCTGGTGCACATTGCACACACACATAAGTCAGAGAGGCCACATAAATGTAGTATCTGCTATAAAGGCTTTGCTACCTCCTCTGGGTTGAAGATCCACAGAGAGTCTCACACAAAAAATGAGATAACTTGCAATATTTGTGGCAAATCTCTGGCTAACAAAAGAGTGCTGCAAAAGCACATCAAAGTGCATGATGTGGACGCCAACGACATGATCCTCGAGACGGTGGTAGACGATGTGTTCTTTGATCAAGTTTACTGATTCATTCATGTCAGTTATGTAACAAAACTTCACTAGTGATTTGTTTCAAATGGTTTCATTTGTAATATTTGTATCAACCATTGTATTGATTAAAATATTAAAAATATCAGTTTTGTTTTACAGTATGATTAAGTAATTACAATCTCCCAACTTTAAGGATTGTTGTAATGATTTAAAATAAAAACTACAATCATATATAAAGTTTTAATTAATTTTAATACAAAATAATGAGGAAAGTTACATGTGGGAATATGCTTATTGTTATTATACTTTTGGTGATTATTTATAAACAAGATAAAACTAATGAGCATTCCCATTATTTCAATCGTAATTTGTATATAATAAATCATTGATGTCATATAAATGATTAGTACTTGTATTTATATGATATCAATGATAACAAAGTTTGCAAACTAACATTACACTGTTTTTTATGCATGTGAAAAAATGGTCCTAAACTAGGTAACTTAACTAAATTTCTCTAATAATTTAATAAATCAAGAAAATAACAAAAATATAGTAAGAAATATAACTCCCAAACAAATTAAGTGCAGTTCTAAAAATAACTAATATTTTTTTTAAAATTCTAGCACATTTATTTATGTTCACTGTCTATAACACCTCTGCTGTAGTAATATACTATCCTTGGTAGCATTGTTAACGATGAAACATTGTATAATGTGAAGTATCTCATTAACACTACTATAATAATGCCTATAACACATGTTAAAATAATATTTTTTAGCCTGTGTTATATTCTGCCCTCCTAAGCAAAAATGCAATATCTAAATTCAATAGCCAAAGCAGATTCAACTCTGTTTTGTTTGTGACTAGGATTCAATTTCTATTGAGCTTAGTAGGGCAGTATTGTGACAGGCATTTCTGGATACCAGCCACTGCTGGCCAAATTTTGGTAACTCCCTAGGAATGTTACTTTGCATTGTATTTCATGTAGCTCTTCTGTTATATTAGTATCAAAATGGTTCATGAATAAAAGGATGAAATAAAAGAATTTGTAGGAAGGGTGTTGCACATCTTAAACCAAGAAATCGGCTTGGGAGACAGCGAAACATGCAATTAATTATCTTAATTTACATTTTGACTTTTGAAATGATAGAGCAGAATCATAGCAGGTGGAAAGAAGTGGTCTCTGCCTACCCCTCCGAGGAACAGGCATGATTTAATGTGTCTATGAATGCCCCTGTAACCATTATAAGCAGGACAGCATATTTTTGCGCTGCAGCTGTGTCACTTTCTCTTTATTTCCCGACCAGAGAATACTCAGAGGTGTAGTGTAGTCTAAACATCATTTGCTGTGGCAATCAGATTTAGTATCATTATTGCAGAGCTCTACTGCAGATAACATAGTATTTTATTTTCTCTTCTGTACTTCTTTATTGATGAAACAATGTTAAATCCAGCAGTTATACAGTAAACTGTACTTTGATTATATTTAATAAACATCTGCAGTTCTTTGCAGCTCATCTTGCACCGTTTCAACTTTTACAGAAATCTGTCTGTTTCACATTTATCCAGAACTATTTTCCAAGTAGTTTGTTCATTTGCTTATTTTGCGTTCCAATTTTAATATCAGCACCTTCAACCTTGTCTGTGATTGTGTCTAAGAGTTCATTTTGTTGCTCTATTTCATCACCCAGAGCAGCTCCCAGCCCTTTCAGTCTCGTTATAGCTTGAACCATCTCATCCAAGTTGTCATCTAACATTTTGTTGACGCGCTGACTGTTATTAACAGGATCTGCCATGGCCTGCTCATTAAACCCTCGAAGGCGGGTCGAGGGATGAGAATCAAACTTATCTCTACCTTCAGGAACTGGTCCTAAATTGTCTATAGTGTCGGTTAATTTACTACTAGTTGGACCATTACTTCTCTGTGTGTTGAGTGATGATTGACTTCGGGGTTGATCAGATTTTCCAGAGATGTAGTTTTTAAGGCCATAGAACACGGATTTGATTCCATTGAGATGTTTCTGCGTGGAGTTGAGGTTGGTGTTGATCTCGTCTAGTCGGCGGTTGGTGTTGTCGAGCGCCTCTCGCTGGCGTGCCAATTCCTCGGCCGTGTCGATGCCGATAGTCTCCGAGTCACGCAGCAGCTGCACGCTGCGTGCGGATGAATCTAACGTCCGCTGCTCTATTTCGCGTTGTCTCTCCAACATCACTTGCCGTTGTCTTTCTAAATCCCCAATGTACCCTCCATAACTAGTAGGCGCTGGTGTTGGTCGAGACACAGGTGGGTTACGGTCCCTGTAACTTCTCACGAATGTGTCGTCGTCGACATCGTCGTCCTCGAACAAGTTGTTTGGGTTGATGTATTTATGTCCAGCCATCTTTTACACAAATAAGAAGTTAGAACACTTATGACGCGTCACAAACACCAGGAATAGCTATCTAGTGTTGAACAAAGGGTTACAATATACACAAAGGGGTTTTTTTGTTCTACCTAACGAGACTAGATGAGCAATTACCTACTTCGTTCGTATTCCATTCACGCACAAACCTTTATAAACGTCATGACGTCATCATGACAGTATGAGAACCGCCCCCATCACAGATAAGAAAAACCAAATTCCGGTTGTATTTAGGCTAATCTAATCTTTGACAATTGAACGGAAAGACATCGAAATTTAAGCCCACGCGCGATGTCAGTCCAAAAACCTAAATATCTCGGCTATTTACACGCAAGTGGATGTGGGCTTGTCCATCGCCGCAGCGCCAGATTTTTACCTTCATGATCAAGTATATGATTTACGACGTTGTCATTAGTTTTTTTTTAAATTATATTTGACATTCTCCTGCATTCATCATCAAATTTGGCAAGACGCTGCACCAGCTGCCTCGTTGGTCTGACGCACAGATTATAGGATATGGTCTGACGGGCGTGACCGTCAAAAGACCACCTTTATGTTATTCATTTTGGTCATTCACTTGATATGTTTGAGAGTCTGTGCCGTTGTTCTTTATAATGACTTTAGATAATATCTCCATACGTATCTAACGTATTGCTGCGTCCCCCTTGTTAGTGACTAATTTAGGAACATGTAAAAAGCCCTTAAGACTTAACAGAGGCCCTACTTTGAAAATCGAAATTGGATGTTAAGTTACCTCCATCCCTGGCACTCGTCATTCGAGACTAAATCGAAAGAAAGGGATGGAGCTAACGTAACTTCAAACTTAGATTTCAAACTTTATAAACTACCTGCCTTCTGTTTTCATTGACCCGCTGGCACGTAAATTTAACGAAGGTCAAATTCATATGAGAACTGTACATTTTAACGAATTAACCTGTTAACGTAAAAGGGGGGATAGACGGACAAGTAAATACGCCGTGTACTCGGCGACCTTACTGAACTCCTCCGTGTGTCACCCTAAGTACGCGAACTTCTAAAGGTAAACAAGCGAAAAAGGGCGTACTTACTGGCACGTCTATCTGGGACTTAAGGTCAACCCAAAGAGTATAGTGTAATACCAAAAGGAAAAGAGTGGCTTCTCTGTGGTTTAACATGCATCTGTGGACATAGTGCCATCTATAGCTGGGTGACTAAAACTTCTCATGCAAGGTATATATATATATACGTACGTATAGATCTACAAGTGTATATTAATAGTTAGGCCGCACACGCACTACAACTAAACCGCCGCGCTCTTTAACCGCGTGACTTTTTTTATCAAGTAAATAATCAGCAGCTATTGAGGCCGCGTGCATTATTTTTACTTGGTTATAAAGTCACACCGTTAAAAACCGCGACGGTTTAGCCGTAGTGCGGGTGCGGCCTTAAGCAACTAACGCCTGCGACCAATACATCGGAACCCGAAAGACTTAGATAATCTTTAATCTCATTCATTAAAAATTGTCTAGGTACGCGAGAGAATCATTTTGACTTCTTGAACTCTTGAGTGGCGCCGCAGGTTTTGACTCTGGCTTGGAGAGAAATAATGTTTTTTGCAAAACAATAACACAATATGTACATTTTTTATTCTTATAGACAATTAAAATTAAAAGCATTTAAATGTTTGCTATAATTTTATTTACATAATACTAATACTCATTACAAGTCTCACAGTGTTCTTTAAGGACAAAGTTAACACTTTTTATGTTTTAAATAATACTCTCGCGCTGATTTTTTTATGACATCATCCCCGTCATCATAAGTTATTTTACCACCAAGTATTCGGTTAACAGATCTGCACCAGCTATAAATAATAATGTTTATTGAAATGTTACAAAAATATTCAATGAGCTTTTCTTTGTGCCTCTCACAATCTATAAAAGTGAAGTCTGTAAAAAGCTCTATAAAACTTGTGATTCTTTCTTTAATATTCTTCTCATGGCAATCAGAGTTAAGAAAAGAAATGGTTATTTGCTGAATGTCTTTAAAGCATGTTATGAAATCTTCAGAGGGGTAACACAACCATTTCTTGTTTTTATTATATTCTTTGGCTCTTATGTAATTGTGTACATTGCTTGGTGCTGCTGTTATTTTATCGCGACAGCATTTACATGACTTCACTATATTCTGTAGGCACTTTGCCAGGGCCCATCCACAAACGTAAGCTCTTTGCTCAGCCCCTGAATCTGATAGATTTGCATTATTTTGGATTAGATCCAGAGGCTGATCTAATACAATATGCTGTGGCTGTGAGGGAGCATCTTGAGTTGTCTCTTTTTCATTTTCTTTAAGTACGAATAATAGGGATTGCAAAAGAGTATTCGAATCCTCTTCGCAATTAGAATTTTGTGAATGATTAGTGTTAATATTATTTAAAAGTAGCGTTTTAAATGCTCCCTCAAAGCCGACGCAATTTGGAGCAATATTTCTCGCTCCTAAGCTTCGAATACTCCCAAAAAAGTTTTCGAGAGGGTCCTGGTTGAAGTTCCTTGTGAGCATGGCATCAAAAGAATACTTTTCGTGTAACAATTTCCAGATGGACTTAAAATTCTCAATAGTTTTAATAAAATTATTTACAGAGGGTACAGATTTTTCCGAATATGAATTAGTATTTCCTTTTTTTATAAAATATTTTACAGTTTTTAATAGCTTTACAGCATCTGACCATAACTTATGATGAGGTGAATTTGTTTCACAGCAGCTTTATATATTTTTCCATTAGGAATTGAGTAAGTTGAGGAGTTCAATGAATCGAAAACTTTGTCGATAAGTAGAACAAACGGCACCAAATCGCGACATTCGTCGGGTACATCACCCCTCGCAGCCAAGTGTTCAGTTGCTACTGCCATGGTGCGACTTAACACTTGAGCCGCCATTTTTACCCTCATTTTTTTTATATTATTTTGTTTATAAACCGCAACTCCCCATATGTTTTATCGGCGTCATAAACCCACTGAAAATATTCCCACTTGATTTTCTTTTCGGTTCCTTCATTTGAGTATTTCATTTCTTTATTTAAAATATTATTTCTTAATCCTTTCAATAAATGAGGAACGTCATAAAGTGGGAATATTTCTTTATTATTTACTATCATTAAATCTTTACGCCACTCCTTCTGATTTGATACATAGCAGCGTTTTGCATCATCTATGAGGCTATTAATCACACTTACATTTGAGGAGCATTGGTCGCAGACAGTAGCAATGATATGTAAACCTGTGGCTTGTACATTTGTTATCACGTCTATTAAAATATTTTTAAGTGTCGAAGTCTTTAAGCTTTGAGTAAAGTAGTAAGCCACAGGTTGTTTGAATTTGGCTTTAACCCCTTTGACCATAAAAACTAAAACATGATTCGCAAATCGATTGGTTTTTCGATCGCCCAAATTTTCGAAACCCACAAGATCGTCTGTGTTACTATTATAATTTATTTGTGGGGTTATAGCCATTTCATCAAAAATGAGTGTACAAAGACGATCTTGGGGCAACATTTTCGATACAGTGTCTTTAAGTTGCGTAAATATAATTTTATTTATGCCCGGAACAAGTTTAACCCTCGAAAGAAGTTGTTTTAATATTTTTTTGGAAGGCAGAGTAAAAAGTTTTGACATTAATTTATAGCCTTTAGGACTCCTCTTATATAAAGATAACGCCAGAACCTTTTCATCAATGGTGAATCTTCGCCCTTTCGCCTTTTTCTTGCTCTCTATAAACTGCATTCTTGTAAAAAGTCTTGCTGGTTCATTCATATGTTCCGTCAACTTGCTGAATTCACGAATGTTTGCAGCTCTCTTTATATGTTGTAGACGCTGTTTAAGTGCCTTATTTTTTTGCCGCAGTCTTCTTATTTCATTTTTTTGCCGTCTTGCCTCCCTTGTATATGTTTCGGGACACACAACCTTTTCATGACGATGAAATGATGCACCTGAAACATTTTTTAACATGTTAATCTTAAGGTACTTTTGTCCAGCTTAGACGTCCTTCGGTTTTAAAATAAGATTCACGCTGTAAGTACACACATTTTTCTTTTACTAGTCCAGTATTTGCTTTACATTTAGTACACTTAAGTGTTAACATACAAACATACAAAAGAAACGCAGGGAGCTAGAAGATTTTTCAACACAAATGAACACATTCTGCGCCAGTAATTCAGAAAATTACAAACTTTTGGATGGGATCAATGTAGCAAAGGATCAATACCTTTGCAAGATTGATATGTCACCTACCCAGGCCAGGAGGTAAGTAATACGAGATATAAGAACTGATAATAAAGCAGTCACAATATAATTATGCTCACTTTGTATAAACATGTTTACTATAACGTTCACTGGATGTAACGAACGAAAGATATAGTTTCAAAATATATATTTATATAAAGTATAACGTCTATTAATATTAATACCAATCAATAAAACGTATAATATTTATGACACCTAAGATTTGTTTTAAATCAATGAATCTAACATCAAAAAAGCGGCCATGTGCGAGTCCGACTCGCACATGAAGGGTTCAGCGGTTTACGATTTCTGACGTATTAAAAAAAACTACTTACTAGATCTCGTTCAAACCAATTTTTGGTAAAAGTTTGCATGGTAATGTACATCATATATTATTTTTACATTTATCATTCCCTTATTTTAGAAGTTATGGGGGGGACACACATTTTAACACTTTGGAAGTGTCTCTCGCGCAAACTATTCAATTTAGTAACCTCAATATCATTTTTGAAGACCTATCCATAGATACCCCACAAGTATGGCATTGATGAAAAAAAAAATTGAGTTTCAGTTCTAAGTATGGGGAACCCCAAATTCACCAAATACATCGACTTACCAAGTTTCCACAGTATAGCTCTTATAGTTACGGAAAAAAGTGGCTGTGACATACGGACGGACGGACGGACGGACGGACGGACGGACGGACGGACGGACGGACAGACAGACAGACAGACAGACAGACGTACAGACAGACAGACGTACAGACAGACAGACAGACAGACAGACAGACAGACAGACAGACAGACAGACAGACAGACAGACAGACAGACAGACAGACAGACAGACAGACAGACAGACAGACAGACAGACAGACAGACAGACAGACAGACAGACAGACAGACAGACAGACAGACAGACAGACAGACAGACAGACAGACAGACAGACAGACAGACAGACAGACAGACAGACAGACAGACAGACAGACAGACAGACAGACAGACAGACAGACAGACAGACAGACAGACAGACAGACAGACAGACAGACAGACAGACAGACAGACAGACAGACAGACAGACAGACAGACAGACAGACAGACAGACAGACAGACAGACAGACAGACAGACAGACAGACAGACAGACAGACAGACAGACAGACAGACAGACAGACAGACAGACAGACAGACAGACAGACAGACAGACAGACAGACAGACAGACAGACAGACAGGGTTCAGTTTTTTGCCATTTGGCTACAGAACCCTAAAAACGTAATGAAAGATAAACGCCTAGAACGACTTTAGTAGCCCTAATGATCTTCTTAATTAACAATCAACCTTACCGTACCTACTTACATTACTGGAAGCAGTTTTCTGGACTTTCTGGGCAAACCTAACCTAACCTAACCTAACCGAGTCGGTTCTACCCTGATTCGTCTTGCTCGTGGAGGTTTCTGGTTCGCTAAAACAAGACCTTTCTGGTACAGTTTTTAAATATGTATAGTTACTCTTTAGTACCTTGTCTGTTGGTTTAATGTCATGTTTAAACTGAAACAAGTACGGTTTTTTTTTTTTTTTTTTTTTTTTATGGCATCGAGTAGACAAACGAGCACACAGACCACCTGATGGTAAGTGGAAACTGTGACCCATAGACATTCGCAATCACAAGACTGCAATGCAATCCTAAGACTGCAAATGCGTTGCCAACCCTGAGGCTAAGATGGAATGCCTCTATGCTAGTCATTTCACCGGCTGTCTTATCCCCAAACCGGAACACAACAATGCGAACACTGCTGTTTGGCGGTATATGAATTGTCACAGCGATCATAGTGACATGGTACTAAAGTGTACACATATTTATGAAATCGACTGTACCCTATCGTTTCAGTACCTACCTATTGAGTATACCATATATATTAATATTTATTATGATCGCTATGTCATGTGTTATACGAAAATTAGACAATATGAATGTGAGAAAAAAACATTACATAAAATAAATATTATGTCAGTTGACAGTTATTCCTTATAAATATATTGATTTTGTTATTATAGCTAAAGTTTATAATATTTTGTAAACGTTATTAACATAAAAATATCGGTTTTGTTGTTATATCTCGTGAAACGCACCTCTACAGCCCAGGGTCGGCACCGGTATATTAATTATCAGAGGTCAAGCCGTACAAACATTGGCTCCAGTAAAATAATATGCGTATTTATACCTTTATTGTCGTAACCTTGATCTCCAACAACGACACAAGTATATGATGTGGAAGCCGAAGGTTCAGGATTGTCCATCGGTACTTCTGTATGAGAAGTTGAGGGAAACCGGCGCCTTTTGGACATACAATAATTGTGTTCCTCTTCAACCGACAAGTTGATCACTTGAGGCATATCTAAAAATAAAATATATAATTTATAAGCAGGTACATACATTAGTTTCAGTATTGGTTAAATCTGATTAATTGATGAACCATAGCTACTGATGATACAATCAATCAATGACTTTATTTTATTTTATATTTCTTCAGTGTCATATTTTTTGTAGCGGTTCATCAGTTTGCATTTCATAATGTATTTTATTTTTGCTTTGTGTCACAGTTGTCATGTAAATTGTGGTTATTTTATTCCCTCATAGCTTCAGTCGCATTTCACCTCGATCACTTATTTTTATTGTATCAAGCGACTTTGTTTTATAATATGTAGTGATTTGGTCTTGGTGATCTATAACATTATTAGCAAAATATTTTTAATCACAGTATACCTCATTTGCATATTTTGTAATAACATTTCACAGCAATCGGTTTATATCATAAAACTATGTCTGCAAAATACTTTAAAAAACTTACACAGGTTGCAAATAGCAATTAACGCGTCAACTAAAACAGCGTTCCAAACACAGCTTGATAGCAGTGAAATGCAACTGTGGTAAACATTTTTAGAAGACTAACAGCACCAAAAATAGAGATAAATGGAAAGACATGGAGGAGGCCTATACCTGTCAGGGGTCCTTAATATAAATTATGAATACTAACAACAAACACGTAGTCTTTATTATTTCTAGCGAGCCGATCTTCTACACAAAGGCCATTGTTTGTGTACAATACTATTATCTTTCTTTGTGTCCGTAACCACAAGCCGATTACATACAAAAAAGTTAGAACTACATTGAATGTCCATAGAATTATCAACCCTATCCTCTTAGTCAGTAGGTTTAAAATGTAAAGTGTCAGGATACAGATATGTCTTTATTATTTGAACCGGTCTTATTCCCTACACAATATTACCATCTTCTGTCGCCAGATAATAAAGACATAATCTGTATCCTGACACTTTACATTTTAAACCTACTGACTAAGAGGATAGGGTTGATAATTCTATGGACATTCAATGTAGTTCTAACTTTTTTGTATGTAATCGGCTTGCGGTTACGGACACAAAGAAAGATAATGGTATTGTACACAAACAATGGCCTTTGTGTAGAAGATCAGCTCACTAGAAATAATAAAGACTATGTGTTTGTTGTTAGTATTCATAATTTATATTAAGGACCCCTGACAGGTTTCTTTAAAATTAAACTGACAATATACCTAAAAAAAGAAAAAAAAATCTTAAAAAACAAATAGAAAAATCATTTTTATTTATTATTTTTTGAATAACTTAACATTCCCAAAAAAAACTATTGTTTCTAAATCAAATATAACAATGATAGCAAAAATACTAATTGCACAACAAATTAACTGAACCAACTTACAATTGCTTTAATTTTAGTCAAGTGGATATGAATCACTACGTAGTATAAAACAAAGTCAGCAGGAATGCTGTCTGTCCCTATGTATGCTTAGATTTTTAAAACCACGCAACGGATATTGATGCGCTTTTTTTTAATAGATATAGAGTAATTCAAGAGGAAGGTATTTATTTATAAGAAAAACTGGATTATGTACGAGTTTTTCAGAAAACTCATATAAACCGAAGCGAAGAGAGGGCGGGTCACTAGAAGTATAATAAAATCGTGTTTTACTTGTAAAATATGAGATACTTGTATAATATGAGTGTAATAGATGATTGGTGTTAAATAAATAAAGCAACTAGAGACCACATTTTGCACACCATTCTCCTGATTTTACATTATAGATGGTTTTTGAATGACAAAATTATTATTTTAGTGAAGCATTCTGAGGTTATTAAGTTGTCTACTAAATAAGACAAGTTAATTGGTATGGACCGTAGCTAATTCTTTACGTCTTGATACCTGTATATTTCGCGTTCGAATATAGCAGATTGATTAAATTATGAAATACAAGCAGAGTACGCACAAAATTCTACAATGGCGAAATCACCACGGAACGCCATAAGGAGAAAGTAAGTTATAAATACCTACTGCAGTTATTTACGAACTAGCTGAAGGCTCCTAAAATGACGTGGTGTGTTGTGTTTTAATCAAAATATAATAACATTTTATTAGTTACTCACCAAGATTGTCGCATCCAAAAATACACAGCCTTTTCTTCATTACACTCATAACGATAAAATTAACAAATAACAAATTCAACAACAAATATAACAAATGTAACAGTAAGAACAAAAAACTTAACGAAAAACTCCACAAAACCAAAAATAACTGAACAAAATTGCCAGAAAAACGGGAAACGCACATCGAGATCCGAGTACGAAAATCGTTGTGAATTTTTTTGAAGTTCACATACAGTTACTTGGCTTGACATTGACAGAGGTTAGTCTGGATTACAAACTTTAGAGGGCGCCACTGAGAATCAAAAATGTTGCTAGTTCTAAGTGTGCCCCCCCTGGGTCAACCTGGAGTTAAAATTTCCGTGCAAGTGTGTGCAATGACATTATTTTCAATTATATAATTTTGATTATATTCAATTCACATCTGCAGTTTTTTGCAGCTCAACTCAACTTGCACCTTTTCAAATTTTAGGGAAATCCGTCGGTTTCACATCAATCTGATCTACCTACTCTATTTGTGAAGCAGTTTATTCATTTGATTATTCTGCGATCCAATTTTAACAACAGCTCTTTCTGCTTTTTCTGTGATTGTGTCTAAGAGATGATTCTGTTGGTCTATTTCATGACCCAGAGCAACTCCTAGCCTCTGCAGTCTCGTTATAGCTTGACCCATCTCATCCAAGTTATCATCTAACATTTTGTTGACGCGCTGACTCTCATTAACAGGATGTGCCATAGCCTGCTCATGAACCCCTCGAAGGCGCGTCGATGGATGCGAATCAAAGTTATCATTGCCTTTGCGAACTTGTCCTAAAGTGTCTACAGCGTCGTTTAAGCTACTGCTATTACGACCAATATTTTGTGTGTCTAGTGAATATTGGCATCGGGGTTGGTGGGATTTTCCAGAGACGTAGTTTTTCAGACCATAGAACACGGATTTGATTCCGTTGATAGAATTCTGCGTACTGGCGAGATCGGCGGTAATCTTGTCGAGATGGTGATTGGTGTTGTAGAGCGCCTCGTGCTGGCGCACCAGTTCCTTGGCCGTGTCAATGCCGATAGTTTCCGAGTCACGCAGCAACTTCACGCTGCGTGCAGATGAATCTAACGTACTCTGCTCTATTTTACGTTGTCTCTCTAACATCACTTGCTTTTGTCTTTCTAAATCCTCTATACACCCTCCGTAACCGTTGGCGGTTGGTGTTGGTCGAGACACAGGTGGGTTACGGCTCCTGTAACAGCTCACGAACTTGTTGTCGACATCGTCGTCCTCGAACAAGTTGTTCGGATTGATGTATTTATGTCCAGCCATTTTTTACACGAGAAATAATTTAGAACGCTTATAAAGTTACGACGCCTCACAAAAACCACGAATAATTTATTTTAAACAAAGGCTTGCAATGCACGCAACAGGGTTTTTTTTCCTGGGTACCTAACGAACCGAGATGACTAATTATTTTTATTTCCTTCCTTTCACGCTTCCGACTAATAAGTACAATAGACGGAGTATAAAAACGGCCAATAGAACATACTTGTTGCACTAGTTACATATGCCCTTTGTTAAACAGAGACGTCTTTATATGATTGCTTTCAAAAGTATTCAGATTTTTTGTTTTATCTCTATGTTCAGTTTTCCACCAATGATGTGCTTTTCGACGATCAATTAGGTTAACTTATTAAGAGGCTAAATATAGTATGTCCACTTATGTATTAAATATGAATTTTCGATATTTAAATAAATAGCCATAATATATATATATTTACTCAGTCAAAATTAATAAAATAATAATAATAAATCGATAGTATTCTTACATAGTTTACATACGAAAGAAAATCTAAAAATGCACACCAGCTGTACCTAGTCCCTTTGTATTCATCACAACGTGTCATACCCATAGCACTGTTTATAGTTGTACTTACAAAACTGTCGCATTGTCGCCGAAAATCAACAGTTTCATTGAAAAACACTCGCATTGTGCGTGCAGTGTCCCGCATTGCGACTAGTCGTCTGGTTACACATACATTTTTAACCGATTTTGAAATAGGAGGAGGTTCTACGTTCCACTGCATATTTTTTTTATGCATCTTTTTCGTTTTGATATAGTATACTTGCGAGGTAGTCCCACTTTCACCACTTTCACCAAATCTAAATCTGATGAGGGGGTCTATGAGAAATTGAGGGAACTCAGCAATTATTATAGTTATACATACAGCGATTTTTTATTTTTACTAACAAATCTAGCATTTGCATTCAGAATGTATCATTTGGTGAAGTTGAACTAATGACGAAGACCACAGATGGCCACCGGAACTCCTCAACGGTATCTTTTGCAAGGGTGGCAATTAGATATCTCAATTAAGATCGTTGAACAACAATAACGAAGAACATGTATTTCTTTAAATATGACTATGACGTTCCTGTGACGTTGCTTGTTGAACTGTCTTTAAGTGTCACATCAACTAAGAAGTGGGACTACATAACAGCTTACTATGATCACTAAAAAGTATAAAATTAAATAAATGTGGTGTGGCGTGGTGTGTAGGTGTGTAGGTAATAGTTAATTCCAGCTGAAGTCGGCGATCGGACGGCTGGCCGCAATGCGGTAAACCACACAGTTCCAAATTGGAATAAAAGCTAATATTTTCCGCGTTCATTTTCCTTACTCCTCGTTTGAGACTTGCGCCTACGAAGTACACATACCATTGCATAACGATTACTTATTGTATTTAAATAACATCTAGCCGATAAACTTCAACTGATGGTCAAAATACAACAATTTACACTTTTCCTAATTATTTATCCGACTAGCCGCTTATTCCATCTATATGTCTTTAATTTAGCAGGATTAACATGTTAGGTTAGGAATGGCCATCGGGCTAGATACAAGTTGTATTGTACACAAAAGTAAAAGTGCATTGTGGGAGAACCTGGTACGCCTGATAGTTGGCTATACCTACGTCAAGTTCAATTCTTTCATCTTTGATATATCTGACTGTCAGTTTGATAAGTGAGCAGTCAAAATAATTTTCCAAAAGCAGATGCTGATTATACGGCGTCTACTGTACTTATTAGTCTGAGCAAAAATGTTATCATGACAGTAGGAGAACCGCAAATAGGCCCTTTGCAAACTTTGAAAATTGAATTTCGAAGTTGCGTTATCACCATACCTTTCTCTCGTTCTAGCCTCGAGTCAAGAGTGAGAGAGACTCGGCACCCAAAGTTTATAATTAAGTGTTGTTAACCGCTCCCATCACAGATAAGCAAAAAAAACCTTATCTTAAGTGAAGTCCACAGATTACAAGGGTATGTGTCTTATTCTCAGCGTAAGAGAATAAAAATAAGATTTTAAGATTGTAATATATCACCTCTGAACCAGCTGAAGTGCAGTTTTGTTATGAAATTTATTTTATATAATTTGAATCAAAACACATCATAGTCATCATCATGACGAGGTGAAAGGAAACTTAAAATTGTCAAGAGCGAAGCTTCAAAATCTTCAAAAATGATGTCCGGAAAAGGTAGGTTACTTTCCAGTTTCCCTACAGTTAACCCTCTACCACAAATATATGTTGCTTTCATTTTCAACTTGTAACTTTCAGGAATGCCTGAGAATGAGGAGCAAAACAGGATAAGATTTCAAGTTGAATTAGAATTTGTGCAATGTCTAGCAAACCCTAATTATATTCATTGTAAGTATAAATGATATCTAAAGGATTTCATATTTACAACATAAACATAAAGGAGAATGAATTGGTTTCTTTCAGTTCTTGCACAGCGCGGCTACTTCAAAGAGCAGAACTTTATGAATTACCTGCGGTATCTCCAGTACTGGCGGGAGCCAGAGTATGCCCGTTACCTAAAATATCCGATGTGCCTACATTTCTTGGAGCTATTACAGCATGAAGCATTTAGAAGAGAGTGTGTTTCTGCTCAGGTTTGTGTTAATTTAAAGAAGAATAGAGATTTGCATTAATAGGCAACTTTGAGGAGGTAAATGGCTGCTCTGTGCAGATTCCAAGTACTATCTCAAGTAAAATTTTCAATTTCAATTTCAAAGCCTTTTTTTGCTAAAAAGAGTACATGCAGTTTAGGTCATAGTGGGCCTGCTATTATCTTGAAGTCCTCCTGTGCTGTCTAGTCATGACCAGGGATCGGAAATTCAGATACATATTTATCTAAACTTTGGCGGCGAAGTTGTTGTTCAGTTGTATGGAAGTCGGCTCAATTTTAATTTATTAATAAAATTTCACGGGATTTCTAAATAAATAACGCCAGCACAAATACACATTTAACCCCTCGTATGCGGGAGGTCAAAAAAAGTACCAAGTTCTAGTTTCTTTTGATTACGATATAGTCCATAAAATTATACTTAAAAAAAATACTAAAAGATATCCAAATTTTGAGCATGGATCCATCCCTAAGCATACGATGGGTTAAGTATTTATACAGGTTATTTTCTTACTAAATTGTTATTTAATTTACCAGTAAATCATTGAACTAATGAAGTTTGAGGAGCAAATGAATTGTAAAATAATGAATATAAATGTTTTGTCGAATCCTGGAATTAATATAATTAAAATAATATTTTTAAGAAGCCAACGCCATATTTGCTTATCCTTGTGAGGCCCAACGTCCTAAATTTAGGACATTTGTCAAAGTGACTTGTGACTTTAGTAGACTGATACAAGATTATTTTTCGAACTAACGAAATTAGACGGGCCTCACGAGGTTATCTTTTTCCGGGATTTTGCTAACTGTAGGTAAATATCTATCTGAATTTACAATACCTGGTCATGAAGTCTGAGACGCATACAAAGTCAGTTAAAGGTTAAAGCAAAATTCCCGATGAGCTAGAGACCTGAAAAACAGATGAAATGAAAACACTTCTTTTCTTTTGTAAGCAATTTGAAGATGGTCATAGGATTGCTGCTGTACTCGATAAATAGGTGAAGACTGCAGGAAAAACCATTTCATTTTTTATAAAAATGTTTAACATCTGTAAATTCTGCTGAAGAAAAGAGGGTTTGTCCTTATTGTCACTCTTCCTAACACTTGGTTTCTGCTACAGGTGTGTAAGTTCATGGATGACCAGGCCATCCTGCTGTGGCAGCACTACACGCGGCGGCGCACGCGCACGCTGCAGCCGCCGGACGCGCCCGCGCCGCCCGCGCCCCCCGCACCCCCGCACGCCCCGCCCCGTCAGCAATCGTGAACCTTCATATAGCTCTAAATACTTACCCAGTGGTCTACGTAAGCAATTCGCGCACGATTTGTTTGATTTTTTCGCGTCGCTTCGCGTTCGCAAGCGAATCGCTTCCGTCGGACACCGTGTTAAGCTTTTTAAGCCACATCCACCTGCTTGGTGTTTGCCACAAACACTGCAGGCCGCAACTGTAAGTTAGAGTGTGATAGAAATACATCGTGCTCACTTCAGTATTTGTGGCAAACACCAAACATGTGGATCCGGCATCGTTTGTATTCACAGAGATGTTGTGATTCTATATTTAAGAAGGCTAGTTATAAGTCTAGATTTAAAAACTGGGTCTATTTGATTAAGGCCACAGTGACGAAATTCTTGCATGGATAGGCTCTTCATATAAATGATTGATGACCTCGAGAATATGGTTTTATAAAAGCCTGGGTTTGCTATACTGTTGCACTCTAAGCGCGAGTTGCTTGATCAGAAGTTAACTGAAGTAATGGTTAAAAATCGTATCCATTTGTTAAATCTGAACCAAATGTGTCACATTTTCCATTCGTTTTTCGAATTTTAACCATTAGTTCAGTTGACTAGTTATCAAACAGTCTCCCTAGGGGCCGTTTGTTTGATCAGTACCTCGTTAACATATAGTCAGAACCTTTTCATTCCGTCACTCATAAACAAATTAATTTACCATTATTATTCCATATTCGCGTACTTTTGAACATTGAGAATGGTCATATTATTTATTTATACATGTCTTGATGTTTATTTTGAGGTAGTAATCTAGATTTTTAACAATTAGTTTAAGTACTGATCAAACAAAAGGGCCCTTAGGCACGCAATGTTAATGTTCTATGTTCAGTCTGGTAAAAAAACTTTCCATAACAGGACACTTGTCTAAGTATTTCTCTTTTCGATGTTTGATTTTAGATCTTATAGGTAAATAGTAAATTATTTTATTTGTAAGTTTCACACATTGTTCAGTAAAATATGCATATTTTCCCGTGCACCTTCTTATCTTTCTGGGCAACCATACTTCCCAATCTAACAAAAGACTGCATGTATAATGGTCAGTAATAAGAATATGTAGAGTCGATTTACCTGAACTTGACCCTCGAGTTCGTTCACCCATATATTAACTTGCATTAAGCTTAGGCATTTTAGGTCCACATATTCTAATCACTGATAAACTGGTTAATTAAAAAAACAAACTTGTACGTATTGATGTACGTGTATATGAGTCCGACTAACGAAGTCTGTAGTGGAAACAAAGCAGTCACTTTGATTTTCCAATCGGCTGCTCTTAGGCACGTGTCCCACCGCCGCCGATGAAAGCGAGTAGAGCCAGCGATCACCTATTAAAACATTTCTCTTTTATTGACACGGGATCTATATATTTTTCTAAAACATGCTCGGATATGTATGCGGTAATATCACGAAATGAAGTCATGAAGTTTCTTGTTTATGGATTAGGCCGACTTTTAAAATTTGCTTACTAACATTAAACTGACAAAGGAAAAATTACATACTGCCAACCACCACTAGACTCTGTAACCATACTTGCGATATTTAAAAAAAACAAAATTTATGTATTTGGTACTATATTTATGTACGGTAGAACATGGTGAATAGCTTGTTCAAATGGCATGTTTAAAAATAAAGTTATTTTGGTTTTAATATTTACTCACATTGCTTGAGAAAAGCACTATACAATTCGCGGCCGGAACGGGGATGTACTATTGTTCGTTTGAGCGAGGAAATAGTCGATAGCTAATCGCTTCCTCGCCGGCCGTGGGACTAGTGCCTGATTGTCGATAGACTGATGTATTTATATAATGTAAAAAGTTAATTAACTAAGAGAAATAAAGTCATGATAATTTTGTATACAGCTTTATTAATTCAACCGTTATGAGCGGGGGGCTATTCCCAGTTGTCCACACCCTTTCGTCGCAATTATGTGGACATTACATACTCTTTAATTTGACTCAACTGTGTTACTTTAAAATCTACTAAAGTACATTAGTAAAAACGAACTAAAAGCTGAGCGGGCTTATTACGATCGTGTTTATCGATATGGATAAATGTGGATGAAACATCTGTCACTTTCTAACCAGTAAGTGCGAAGGTGACAGATGCTTTATCCACATTTATTCACTGCAACAAAGGCGACCACAATACTCGGGCAGCAGATGGTTTACTATCATGGGTGCTTTATCGTGTTATTGGGTGAAGAGTTGCTTTGGTCGCCTCCTCCTCGCTAGGCATAGCGCTCGAAGGGTCAGGTAGTAGACGAGCTCCACGACACTCATCATGCTGAAGCCCATACAGAGACCCAGCAAACCACCCGTGTTCGCTGTTATAAGGGAAGTCATCCAGCCGACATGGAAACAAAAAGCTAATGGTACATTCGAGTTCATAATTATGTGTAAACTGACTAATCGCAGTGACAATTCATAATAATATATGAATTTCTAAACATGACGTTAAATAGACAAGGCACTAAAGTCTACACTTATTTATGAACTCTACTGTACCTACGATAACAAAGTCTTACGTAGCCGTCAATGCCGTAGAAGGTGTGGACAGTAAACCTGAGTATTAAACTGTAATTTGATATTGTCTATAATTTGATGAAGTTTAGAGTTTAGATTAGACTATCAGCGATAGACAGCCAAGTACAGTCGAGTTCATTAATATGTATACACTTAGTACCTTTTCTATTTAATGACATGTTAACACTGCCATATATTAATTGTCACGCCGCTACAAATAACCGCCATAAATAAAAAAGAAGTGGCATAAGATGTTCCGGTTTTATTAATATTGTACTGTTTGATGTGATTAAATAAAACATAGCTAAACTTATCAGTTTTTGAAGATCGCTGGTGTGAAAATTTATCAAAAAATGGTGGTTAACAGGTTAGTTTACGTTGTTCACTAGTTCTATTGACGGCAACTATATCATAATGATATTTTTAACTTTGCTTTTACCCACAAACTTCTCCCAAAACAAGAAGAACGCAGTTAAAAGGTAAAGGATAGTACTTTTTAGGGTTCTGTACGAATAAGGTATAATAACACCTACATAGTTCACATTTATTTAGCTGGATTATAAATTACAAGATACTTACACAAAAATTCAGTCAGCCCGAAGATTTCACCTTTTGTGAATCTTGTGAATGTTCGGTCTTCGAAATAAAAGTGCACTAAAAGCATATTCTTTCTGAAATAATATTTAGGTACTTAAACATTGGCGCCCAACGTGTTGTTTTACAAGTAAAGTCTTAGTTTATTCTGTACAGAAGTCTACTTCGGTCTACCGCACGGGTACCGTTTAGGTACTAGTCTACCAGACAAACAAGTCAAGTCTTCCAGTGAAGATACCCCCACTCCAGCAAGCACTGTAGACGTACAGAAATCTGGGTATGTTTTTTTATATGAACCGTTTCTCTAACAAGATACAACCTTAAGGTGGACTTTATCCAAAATATTTAGGGTGACTTGGACAAAAACGTTAAATCTCGTTTTGTCTCAAGTCTAGTTGTGTCGAAATGTATTAAATTAAGTTCTTATTTGGCACAAGCCAGTTCTAATAACTAGGTAGGTAGTCATTTGGTTTCTCGTTTAGTTAGCCCACTGATTAATTACGATACTCGAAAATAAAGCATGGCTACAATATTTACGTGACGTATTCAGGCGTCCTGTTGTTGCCGATCCGCTTTGCGTATTGGTCCAAGAGCGACGCGCTCAGCTGGGCGGTGCTCATCCGCTCGTAATACGCAATTTCCGTGCACGCCGGCAGGCACTCCTCGCAAGTCAGCTGGCGACCTACATTCAGAGGGGTTACTCCGAAACAGGAAATGTGAAATTTCGTTAGACCCTTTTACGGGATTTACTTGAGTGTGAGTTAGCGCTAAACTAGTTTCGAATACCGTTTTCCGGAGTTCCATGCATCATACATTTATCCAAATGAAGCAAACTGAGACTTATAGAAGCTATGTAGATATATATATGAGTGGGTCGATAGAAATACGGGTAGCGCTAGATGTAAGATGGCGTGTTGAGATTGTCTGTCTCAAAATTATTCTTAAAGTTGTAGATGGTTTTGGCATTCGAAGTGAAAAGTAGTGGTTGCCGGTTTAGAATAGTGCTACTCCATGTCTTCCCAAGGATGTCGTAAGAGACGACTAAGGGAATAAAGGCTTGTAGTACTGTCACTACTTAATACACCGATGAACACCTTAGTCAATTGTGCAAAATGTGGTTACAGAATTAAGTATTACCAAGTTTTTAGAGTTGTTGGTAATTCTTTAGCTCTGCCTACCCCACTCTGGGAATGAAGGCAAGGCAGGCTGGGGTGGGTGAGTTTATGGATACTAAGACTAAATAGCCGTCAGGTATTGTGTGACACCAAAACTGTCTCGTGGCATAGCTATCTAATGGCTTATTTTAGGTACATTTTGAAAAACAACAATGATTATAATTTAGTTTATCATAAAATTCATAAGAATTATCAGCTTCGAATTAGGTTTGTCTTTAAGTAGTATGGTGTCTAGATACGGACATGGGTAAACTTAGTAAGATTACGCTAGTTCCAGCATGGTTCTGATTTCAGAAATCGTTCAAACGAATGATGTATTTTCAACTTTGAGTTGATACGAATGGGCGCAGGTTGAAAGTGTAGGTACAGTCAAAGTTTTAAATATATTACCCACGTTCCCCAAGCGTCAAAAATATCTACACGCCCCTATGCCACTGATAATATAATAAGTTTTATGTACACATGTATTTGTCGCGTTTGCCGTTATTGATATATCAGTGCTTTTGACTGTACAATATGTATACCTACAATTTACCTTTGGGTATAAGTTTCAGATGTGAGTAGCACTTAGCATCGGCTTTTCCGCACACACGGGTAGTTTTATTTTCTGGAACGATAATATCGAATGAGTAGGTTCCAGATCATATTTCGAGAAAAGTTCTAAGAAGGGAAAAAGTTTTTTAAAGCTAGAGTTATGATCTAAAGGAAAATAAAGTTTATACTGAAATAAAGACTTAAGGATGTGTGTGAAAGAAGAAAACATTGTGCGACGACCCCAGATAAATAGGCGAAGTGTGTGATTACCTCCTTAACACGCTTCGAAAATTAAGTACTTAAGTATTTATTGTACTTACTCGGCATGTAGTACAGCACACATTTGCACAAAGCCAGCATGTTGCGGGCTTCACATTCCATCTCGCAATTTTTTAACGTGTAGGTCCTGAATATAATATTACCCATATATTACCAGCAATTTTAGTTTATATAATAATAATAACAATAGTTTATCTCTATTTCCACAGGAATCTTACTGCAACGTTCTAAATAAGTTGCTGTATAAATACGTATCTATATACAGGGTGTACAATCCAAATGGGTCAGTATGGAGAAGTCGGAAACTATAAGAGATAGCGAGATCTGTTCTTAGGAACCATGACGTCGATTTTAGATTTAATAATAATTACATTCAAACTTTTTTATTAACTCTCATACATAACCAGGAATCGAACCTGGTCAAAATCAATGTGTATAAATTCTGCAAGTCGCAAGAAGCACAACACTAATGGAATCTTGTTGAAATAATTGAAAGAAATACCCACCAATAAGATAATTATTTTATTTCAGTAAATGTTCAAAATGGTAGCCATTCTGTTGAATGCAAAGATTAATTCTTTTGGGTAACGATCGCAAGATTGCATTTCGTATTTTTATGGGGTGCATATAATACCGATGCAAATAAGATATGCATAAGTGGTCTCTTCAGATAATTGATGATCGATTCATATTATTCACGACTTTTTGCAAATTAATAAAACTGTGGGCATTTTAGTCTAATTTACTGTCAGTTGTGTTTACACAAGATTTCATAGCCAAATTTGGTCCTTTTTACTTAACGCGGTTACAAAAATATTGACCAGGTTCGATTCCCGGTTATGTATGAGAGTTAATAAAAAAGTTTGAATGTAATTATTATTAAAACTAAAATCGACGTCATGGTTCCTAAGAACAGATCTCGCTATCTCTCATAGTTTCCGACTTCACCATACTGACCGGTATAATCATATTTTCTACAAATGCAAACTAACAGGTTAGTTTTTTTGTTTGATTTGACGTAAAAGACCGTTCTTTTAGGATAGTTAGAGATTAATTAATTTATTAACACTTTGATCAAAATAAAACAAGAAAATGCTCAGGATTATGCTAATGCTAAATTAGGTATAGTGACGGGTACCTATAAAACACTAGTTCCTTTTCGCTAGAGAAGAGGCAGAGTCGTTTCTTGACGTCGATAGATCGCAGGGCCGGCTGGGCGTCCGAGATCCTGGTCTGGATAGCCACCCGCGCCTCGATGCCGAGCCCGTAGATATCTCCCAGGTTGGCGATGTTTGGCGTCTCCGTCGGGTTGTGGAGAAGAATCTGAAAATTAACATAATCACCCATATCGGTAATCGCAAATAATTGCTAAACTTAAGAAGCGATGGGCGGGGCACATTGCTGGTAAAACAAATTAGCCATTACCTATGAAAAGACCGTACCAGATCTCAAATAGCGACAGCATTCTAAAAAGACGCAGCGCTCAGTGGATCAAAACCGGACAAGTGCAAGTTCAACTCGCATAGGAAGGGTTCCGTACGGTTATTTTTCCTATAAGTACCTAAAGAACTAAACTAACGTAACAATTTTCTGTACGTTGTCAAAATTTTAGGCTTAGTATTTTAAGAGAAGGTAAATTTTCATTTATTTTTAAGTAGGTACCTTACTTGTAACCATTTACTTTAAAATTAAAAATATAAAGTTAGTTTCGCGTTTTATATGTATGTCAGACAGTTTTTTTTTTAGTTCTAATTTGCCCCTCAAAAGTGAATACCATATATTTACGTTTACACTCCGTATTTGGGTCACAGGTTTTCATAATTATGTGTACCAAATTTCAACTTAATGCGTAGGTATGTTGATCGGTCCAGTAGATTCGGAGAAAATTAGCTATGATTTGCTCCGAATCTACTGAAGAAGAAGAAGAAGACGGACAGACGGACACACGAGTAATGTTATAAGAGTATTTTTCATTCGGAGGTACGGAACCCTAAGAAGATGAAAATAGGACCAGGGCCCGTATTATGGCCATTATCGCGGTGGATAATCCATCCGTCGCTCTCGCCCTTACCTAGTTGTCAGAAAGAGACATATGTTTTATCCACACGATTAACAGGACCATAATATATAGGCCCGCAGGAGTGGGATTTATCCCCACACAGGTGACCTTGGGCGTCCAAATGTGCCGGTCTTCGGTGATGGCTCATAATTATCATTATTGGTATAATTTGGTCTTACTTACACGGTTTTGTGATTTTACATTTTCATTTTATT
Organism: Acleris laterana; assembly: GCA_963966035.1. NCBI lineage: Eukaryota > Metazoa > Arthropoda > Insecta > Lepidoptera > Tortricidae > Acleris > Acleris laterana. The sequence continues at coordinate 7,527,270 of OZ014457.1, forward strand.
TAATTTTATAATTTTTGAGACAGACCGAAGCGACGTTGGTAAGATGATCTTGGTAAAAAAAAAGATTAAAGATTTTTATTCAGTAAGTAGGCCGCACGGACACTTTTACACGTCAACAATGTACCAGCACTTCGCAAGAGACCACTGCTGAGAAGAAACGCCGCAAGAAACTCTACAGTCAGTCGTTTTTAGGGTTCCGTAGTCAAACTAGGAACCCTTATAGTTTCGCCATGTCCGTCCGTCCGTCCGTCCGTCCCCAGTCTAGCTCAGAGACTCATAGTACTAGAAAGCTGTAATTTGGCATGAATGTACATATTAGTCACGCCAACAAAGTGGTAAAATAAAATTTTGAAAAATATTTATTTTTAATGCACCTCCCCTACACGTAACGTGGGGATGTCTTTTTTTTTTCTTGCCTACCCCATAGTGTGGGGTGTCGTTGGATAGGTCTTTCAAAAATATTGCGGGTTTATGAAAACAATTTTTCAATTAAGGGATCCGTTTATGAAATATTAAGCTTTAAAGCGCAATTTTTTGTTAGAGTCAAGTGTCCCCCCCCCCCTACAGCCAAAACTACAAGTACTAAAAATCTGAAAAAATTCTTCAACGAGCTTTCGTATAACGAATTTTAAAGGAAAACTATCACGGCTAAGTAGACATGATTAGTTCCTGAGATACAGGCGATTAGCGGGTTTATACCTACTAAAAATCATCTAAGACAGCGCCAAATAACTTTAAATAGAAAATTGTTTCATACATGTTGATTTTTGAGATAGTTTTTTGTGTTTGTCGTTACGGCTTCGGAACCCTACACTGAGCATGGTCCGACATGCTCTTGCCCGGTTTTTTAAATATAGAATTATAAAACTTAACCTTGCATTATACAAAACAATGAGTATAACATACAATAAGAAGTAAATAAATTCACGCGTAGTTGAGCAGGAAAATCTGTCAAAGCTCAGGATTTTCACCAGAACTAATTAGTAGTAATAGAAAAATATTTTTTTTTATAAAAATTAAACTTAACGATGATGGTGCAAGACAACTACAAAAAAACATCGATCGATACATTCTCCTACAGAAACCGTGTCCCCTAGACAATATACAATGTTTACATATTTTTTAAGACTAAGTTATTATTAAGTTATTTGGCCGTTTAGTTTAGGCCAAGCATTTTTATGATAGATAGTCCATGACCCTATAGTAAGCTTTAGACATCAGCGACTTTTTCAAGTAAGCTTTATATAAGTACTGGAAATGGTAACTTTAAAACTTCGTTAGGTACTTTATTATAGAAATTAATGCATGACCAATAAATGATTTATATAGGTACTTTACGAACGCGGATTTTTCGGATGGCAATTTTATTTTTATTTCTTGTATTTATATTATGCACATCAGAATTTTTGGTAAAAGAATAAAATTTTTATAACATATATAATATTCTCATAAATAAATTGAGATGCTACAGTTAAGATTTGAATTTCTTTAAATAGTTCTCTTAAGGAGTCACGGGAATTTAAGTGATAGATAGAAATAATGGTGCCTTTGACATGGGAGACTGTCCAAGACGAGGCAAGCAAGGGAGGAATTCCTTTATCCAGCAGTGGGAAATTACATTACAGGCTGTTGAATATTTATAATACGCTTATTGAGAGTGATATGCCTTTGTCTGTTATAGATTAGGATATTGACCACGTACCTTAAAACCCGGGCTTTTCGTTGAGGCGCAGTAGTACTCAGCGACGTTCGCGTCAAGAGCCAAACTTAAACCGTGGTCGGTGCCAACACCTTCAAAATAGTATCATTACATTACAGGCCAATAACCAAACCATGATTAGGGCGCATTTTATTTATAAGGAAACATCTAAACCAAATAATTGAAGGTACGCTATAAGGTCGCTGGTTTGCTTCAAATGATTTTATTTTATTAGGGTCTCCCCAGACCTATCGACGCGGAATCGGCTTGGGCCGTTAAGAAAAAAAATTATGTCCGTGCAGTAAGAGTGAAAATGGTATCGCTCGGCTCGGCTCGGCCCGGCTCGGCGTTGCGAACGGAACGACTTCGTTTTCGATCTTATTGCGTGGACATAAAACTTATTTTTGCCGGCTCAAGCCGATTCCGCGTCGATAGGTCTGGGGAGACCCTTAGTCGTATCAGCACAAGTCGAACCAATATAATCTGTAAACGGCCAATCACCGTCATGGCTTGCTGAGAAATCTAAATTTCACTTATCTTTACTCTAGTTTTCTGTTTCCTTATGGCTTAAAATTTGCATTAATTATTTAAACTTGAAATATACCACCGTAAAAAGTGATAAGTCCCTATTTATATTATAAATGCGAAAGTACTTAACTCCGTTTTTTTGCTTGTTACGCTTTCACAGCTGAACAGCTGAACCGATGTAATAACATTTAGTATGGAGTACTTTTTACCGTGGGAAATTGGACAGTTCTCGAGGAAATAGTGATCAACGAATTCTACGATTCGAGGAAAATATATCGTTAGAGAATCTGTACAAACCAGATCTCATTGGTCTGTTCGCAAAGGTCCTAAGATCCTAGATCAAAGTGAAACTGTACCCAGTAAAAACGGAAACACAGCTTTAGTTAGGAGGATTTAATACCTTTCGGCCTCCACGGGAATCCGTTATAAGGTGCATCGGGCGGGTAACCACCCTCGGGAGTCCAATCCACAGACGGCAATGGGAATGTGAAGTTCATGTCATTTAAGTCTTTACTACAACAAAAATTATATTTCTAAAGTCTATCTTGGAATATCATTATAGGAATATACCCCTTTTGTCAGTTAATTTACGGATTTCGGAACATCTTGTTGCGGTGCACGACGTTGAAAGTGCAGCACAAGCCTTCGTCGGTTAACTGGGCGTTGAACAGGTCCTGACAACTCATCTCACTCGAATCCCAAATGCACATGGCTAACATCTCGCTACACGGTTGAGTCACCTATGAAACAATTTCGCTTTTACTTATAAATGATCTAAGAATAAATTTTGAATAAGTAAGCACAAAGTACGAGTAGCCTAGAGGCAACGCGTTGATGCCCTGTAACTTCTGCAATATGTGGTAAGAATATTATTACGATGACCATTGAAGAATCAGCGATGGCTATAGGTACTAACATTGATTAAAAAAGATCGAAAATAGTTCCAGTCCGCGCTATGCGCGATGTCTTTTTCGAAGATTTCTATATCTTCTTGCGAAGTACACAAACTCTCTAGCAGTTTCTTGTTTACAGGGTCCCTGAAATCAATGAAATAATTAAGCACAGTTTGAGGTTTTGGTCGTAATTTCATTTCGAAGTCAACTTACCCATTCTGTTTGTACCGCTCGGCCACTGATTTCTTTGCTTGGTTAACGTTACAAACGGTGATGGCTGGGAACGGTAGGTTCTGGAGCGGCATGTTCTCGGGGTTGATGCTTACGATCATGGGAGACATGCGCCATTTGGCGTATACGTTCAAAATGAAAAACCCAGCGCACACTATGGAGCAACTAAATGCTCCCAGCCAGAAGAATCTAGACAAAACAAGTGCAGGTAATCAGACGTCAACCACGTACGGCAGTTGATTAACGTGGTTTGGACGCTTGGTTACTTCACTCAGTTGATGTATACGTTACACCATAAAAACTGCGATCTACTTGGGTGTTTAAAAGATTAATTAATACTTACGTGACTCAAATTTAGCATACAGGGGCATTGTGTAGGTAGGATACAAAAACAAAGTGAATTTAAGATCGCTTTGATTTGAGACTCCTTTTCCGCACCTGTACCTAAATATGTAAGACCTGACTTCGGACTACGGTCTTGACTGTGGAAAGACTGACCTTTCAAACCAGGTCAGTTTTTTCTCTCCCACATATCGAAGGCCATGCAATGTCGACGTCAGTAAGTATTCTCTTAAGTCCTTTCGAACACCTGCGGTGGTCCATTCCGGTATTATTGACTTGCTCTGTCTCTCCTGTAATGTTTAACGTGCCGTAAAAAATCAAGGTTTTCGAAGTAATTTTGAAAGTAATAAATTGTTACCTATACTTACTTCACTTCGGCTTCTTGGTAAGGTCCGTTTTTGGTCCCAAACATACCACGGTGTCGGATCTTGACTATTTTCGGTAGTCCAATAGTTCTGTTTGTAAAATAAAAAGTGTGATAGGAACATTTGGTAAATGCTTAGTCTTTGGGCAAAAAAGAGCCTTGCCTGTGGTCGCCAGAAACGCCGGTTAATTTATCTGACACTCTTTTTATAAGTTTATTTGACCACGACCCAAAAGTTTTTATAGCAAGTGCAGCAAATACGTAATTTGGCTTTAAGAAAGCGTATTTGCGGCAGTAAACAGTTAAATAAGTTAAATTATCATCATCATTATCATCTAACATCAATCTCTGCTATCACGGCGCTAATCAAGCACATCATACCTTCTTCAAATTTCCCGCAGAGTCTTTTCGCGGACGCGTTGCGAAGTTGTGTTGCGGATAGACCATCATGACACTTCTCACCAAGTGCAAACCGAGTCCCGGTCATAAGACTACGCTCCGACCATTACTAAGCGGAGTGCGCGCGAAGTGCCAGTAAAACCTAATTCCCCATAGTAAATGTTTGCAGGGTAATCGTTTGATTGCGCAGCTGAATGATAGATCGACCTTGCTCCGCCTCCATTGGTAGCTTTCGATACCACAATTATACATTTTCTAGTTATTTGTCGTCCTGTCCTAATCTATGTAATTTGACTTGAAGTTGCATTTGTTCGATGTCCAACCACTCATTTTGTTAATTTAGATTAGTTTTTGATTAAATGTCTGAATTACTCATTGGTATACGAGTACTTGTATATTGGTATAACTATTACAAAGTAAGTTTTTATTTAAAGTTCAATGTTTGTAGATACTACATAGGTATGTACCTATGTCAGTTTAGGTCAGATCACGTCAAGTCAGTTCCCGTTAATGGAGTGAATGGCTGAAATTTGTACCACGTACTTATTTATTTATTGGTAAAACGTTTGTTTCCATGCCCTTACAGTATATCCAATGCATCACTAAACTTAGACTAACAATTGACAATAATAGCCTGTATTAAATTATATTGGAATTACATATGTAAACCCGATGACAATGCAATATTATGGTGTCTGAGCTGATCTGATAATGGAGTCGCAAAGTGGCGACAGGATGTCATTGTCCGCTCTATACTTCACTAGACCTACCTTGTGGGACTCATTAGTTAGATCTTGAAAAGCTGATACTAAGTTGCAAAAATTCGACGGCAAAAGCTTATCCCAAAAATGAAAATTTTGACAGAAACTTATTACTTAGTCTTCTAAGTGTGGGCACACAATAATTAATGATTCAAATTCAATCGCCTAAACGTAATTGCCGAAATACCTAGGTACTAAGTTTTGTCTAAGGTGTTTTGTCACTCAGGTTCATATAATGGTTCATGTAGGGTAAGATGGCGTAGTTAGTGGAAATGGGAAGATTTGCATGGCTTCGCCAAAAAGAGTTTCGATTATATAGACTGTTTGGAGTTAAACTGGCAATATCTTTGCTTAATGTGGTCGCCACAATGATCTCTTTTTGCCAAGCTATTTGGTGTTGTAACGAGTTCTTGACCTCCGCCTTTACAACGAATTCGTATCAAATCTACGCAAGTTAGTATTATAAAGGGTTGACCTAGTTAATAGTACACGCTGCCTAAGAAGCTGATGGTCCCGGGTTCGGTTTCCGGTGGTGGTAAATATATATGTGATAATAAGTTCAAATAATGTTTCTGAGTCTTGGATATTTTCGTGTTATTTTGTTTCTCTAAATAATGATTTTTACTGTGGTCTAGTACCCATAACTAGTACAAGCCTCGAGCTTAGTTCATTACGGGATCAATATGTGTGTGATTGTTTCATTTATTCATTCTCTATTATAAGTTTGAAGTTTGACTTTGTGGCAGTTCTACCTACCATGTAATTTGTTGGTAATTTGTAGAGCAGTGTCAACAAAGTCTTCGCAAACACTTTTACTCTTTGTTGACAATGTTAATTCTGTCTTGATTGTTCAGATTAAAAACACGAAAGCGCAATGTGCATTCTAGTATAGATTCATTATCAATGTTCGCGGAAATAACTCGAATGACCATGCCGGCCACTCTGTTCGGAGTTCCGAGTAAAGTATCTTAGCTTCGTAAAGGCAGTTTCTGATATCACATTATAAAGTTAAAAGGGTACGAGGTTTACACAATAATTTCAAACTACAAGGTGTTTTCCGTTTCATATAATTCGTTATTACGCATACATACGTTATTATGTACAAAATATCATTCAATATAATTTTATAAAAGTAACAAAAAGCCACAGGAATAGAAGAGGCTGACGCACTTGCACTTTGAAGTGTTTCTAAACGAAGAAGAGATCGGAGGAAAGGAGAGGGCGCTCCGGCGGAGCGCTAGCGTTGGACGGCGCTCGCGGAGCGCGTCAGGGGCTAGCGCTGCGCCGGCGCGCGGGAAGAAGGAGAGAGGTTTCACCAGTGCTGCTGGTGCTGAGGGGCTTGCGGGGGAGCGGCGTGCGCGGCCTGCGCGTGGGCGGCCAAGTGCGCGGCGCGCGCGGCGGCGACCTCAGGGGTGTCCAGGATGCCAGAGCCATCGTGGGACAGCCTGATGTTAGCGGCCTGGTGGGCGGGGGCACCCTGCCATGAAGGAGCACCGTTCCACTGCTGCTGGGCCGGAGCGTTCCACTGCTGGTGGGCAGGGGCGTTCCACTGTTGAGCGGGGGCGGACCACTGCTGAGCAGGGGCGGCGGACTTAGCGGCAGACAGGGCGGCGAGGTGTGCGGCGCGAGCCTGCGCTACCTCAGGGGTTTCGGCTACGGGAGCGGGGCCGGCGTTCCACTGCTGGTGGGCGGGAGCAGCGTTCCATTGCTGGGCGGGGGCGGCGTTCCACTGTTGTTGAGCGGGGGCGTTCCATTGCTGAGCGGGGGCAGCGTTCCATTTGGGCTGCTCAGCGCGTTGCCAGTACTCCTCGCTGTCCCAACGGGGATCGTATGAGCCATCGTCCTGGGGGTTGGGGTTGTTCTGGTTAGCCTGCTGCAGAGCAGACAGGTGGGCGGCGCGCGCTTGTGCTACCTCGGGGGTGTCGAGGATGTTGCGTCCGTCTTGGGACAGCGCGATGTTGGCCGGGGGACCGGCCCAGCCCTGGGAAGCCTGGGCTCCGCACGCCAACGCCAAGCAAGCTACGATAATCTGTGAACAACAGTCGATAGGTCAATAAGCCGTTTTCGCACGCATACATTACCTTTGGAAGGAATTTGATATTATTAATGGTAGGTACGTTTGTGAATCTAGGTGTTGATTTTATGTTTTGATATAGGCGATTTAAATAATAGCTTGTAATAACTACGGCTATAGTCAATTGATAGTGCCTTCTAACGAGATAATATTGCGAGTTATAGTCCAGTATCGTGTCTAATTGCGGGCCGCGCCAGCTTCTCGCCACGCTGTAGAACAAGTTACGAGTACACTCGGGTTTGTATAATTGTGGCACCCGGCGATAGGCCGCCCTCGATACAGTCAGGTGTCTGTTGTCTCGCAATGGTTTGTATTAATTAACTACTGGTAACAAGAATTTATCCTGTTAGAGGGAAATCAATACTAATTTAGCGCCAGGGCCCAAATTGTTAGTGTGTTTTGGTCATTTGTAAAATCTTGATCTGTGAATGTGCGGGTATCGTTTTGCATGAAGTCAATAGACTTTCTTTGTAAATGTAAATTTGTCATCATCTTTATTGAGTTTCATACAATTAATTAAACGTATACTAAGTTATGTTTTAATCTTTAACGAACCCTAATGACATAAATGATCGATGTATGGAGTTAACAACTTGAGTGATGAGCCGAGAGACGGAAAATTAAATGACTTTTTTTAATAATAAATGAATATTCCGAGAACAAAGAACGTGGAGGCAACTCCCAACAGCTGCGTCCATATATTACAATGTATATTATTCAATTGCGTAATTTGTGGTTATTTAAGCACGCTTAATATATGTAAATCAATGCAAATATACTAAAGCTTGGCTGCAATAATGTTTATGGTCTAGTTATAGTTTCATTTGCTGCCATTTCTGATGGCTTTGTAATAGAATTTTATTGTATTTGTAGATAAGTAACCGTAATGCAGTGCTGTAAAGTGGACTCAACTTATTTGTTTTAAAAATCGTTCAAACCGTTATAAAAATCAGAAGATTTGCTGACAGAGTTTACTAAAGTTAAAAAAAGAACTTCAGGTATTTGGAAAGTTGGCTCTTTCAAGTTCAAACGTCGAAATGTTAACATTGGTGAAGTCACGCCACATACATAGTCAGCAATGTTCCACTTGAACGGTTCTTGCTTATTTTACTCGAGGCAATGAAAATTTAATGAGATGAGTGCATAGGTAAAGAATTTGCGGCGAACCTAAGTTCACAACCGAGCAATGATGTCAGGGCTTGTGGTCGATCGATCGCGGTCACCCAGCCTGATCTAGATCTCCCCCCTCACGAGCGTGACATAATCGAATTGCAGATTTACTCGTTTCTCCACAGTTTTAATGCCTTACAAGCGGTAATCCATTTCTAATACTCTTTCATGGAAAGCCAGTGTAGTTTATGGTCATGTTTGCCTGAATTGCGAAACAACTTGCCTCCTTGCTCCTTTCGATATAGAAACAACTAGGCGTGAATTACTTTTAAAGTCTTATCTTTAACTTAATTTATTTTAGAAATGTGAAGTAATGTCCGTTCTTGCGCGTGACGTTGCAAAACATATGATTAAAATCGCGAGCACTTCTGAGAAAACGAGCACATCCTTGACATCCCAAGTAAGTTAAATATGGTGAAATTAATGTACTTACTGTAGAAATTAAAAACTATATTTGAATGTTGTAACTAGGAAATGAGGTCAGATTTTAATCTAAACAATAGGTAATTTCAATTTATTATGTTCATTGAAACGTAGCGTTGTCTCGTTTAATTACGTTTTGTGTTGGTTATAGGAAGTCTGAGAATAGTTCGGCGACAATGAACTTCTGAATCACTTGCAAAAGGAACAAAAAATGTCACTCGAGCTCTAGGCGTGGTGGCATGTGCCTTCCAGTCTAAATTATAAGTTGTAGCGACTTTTAATAATACATAATACAACCTTTACTGCAGAAGACATCATAGTCTGGTTACTGAGGTGATCACGATAAAAGTATGTAACGCTGCAATTTGGATCATCGTTGTTTTTTTAATAGTTCGAAAGTGCAGGCACACCGCATACTCTTACACATTATTCCAATAAAAGTAAGTCCGTCAAGTGAGCGGCGTCAAGGTCTGAAGGCCTGCCCAAGGTCGCAGGAGCAGGAAGCGAGCCTTCCGGACCTGCCCACGCCACAAACCGACCCTCACATGTCTCGTTACGATTTGCACTTTCCATGATACTGCACTTTTTGCGGCTCCACTTGTTGATTGACAGCCGTAGCTAATCTATTGAGCTAAATGAATGCCCAAGAATGCTTGGAAAAACATGTAGGGGCATAATTGTAATTCGCTTTGAATGTAATAAACGCCGTACGTGACTGCAATGAGATTTTAATCAGAATTGTTTTGCTGTAAAATAAAATACTTAGACTTCTGCAGTTATAAAATTTAAATTCTGCTTAATTATCTCCATTTCCTTATTAGCATTTTAACTTCCTTTTTCTTTCGGAAGGTTGAACTATGTACGTTTATACGTCGTAGTAATGCAATAGTTATGAGTTATAAGAAATTACTTTAAGGTAAAAAAACGCTGATGTAAAGTAGAACTCGAAAGTTAAATTGCGTGTAAGATTTTGCATACTTCGCAAGTTTAAAGTAGTAGTATAATTCAATATTGACAAAATAAAGTGAGACATTCAAGTGTTAATCGCGCCATAAATCTCCCCCGACACCAGACTACCTCATTGCTCGCGGTTTATTGAATTTTTCAAGCCGCTGACATTTATAATACGTTCGCATCATTTTACAAGGAATACAAAAAGTAATGTCGTATTTATCAAGTCGAAGTACTTTTTAATACAACGAGATATCAACAATCGACCTTCTGAAAAGTTGTTTGCATTTAAAATTATGGCTGATGCAATGCTCCCACGTGATGCGTCACACGTGTAGAGAAATTAATGGACGAAAGCACTTGAATATAAACAGCTAACGGAAAACAAAGCCTAGTTAGGTACATTGGGGTAATTGGATTAAGATTAAACCCTAGCAATATTGACTGCAGCGGTGGGTGTTTTACGTATAATTATAATTAGGATATCGATTAAATTGCCGCGGGGCGGTGCGTGGGCACTGGGCATGCCCTTCTAAATCGGTGCGCGGTGGAATGCAGACAAAAAGCCCCAGTGAGCGGCGAGGCTGGCGACACCCGAGCACCCGCGGCTCGCTGGGTGCGCCGACACCAACAAAGACATGACCACCCTCGCAGAGCTGCGACACATAACAATAATGATAGACGACACAGCTCTCCTAATCTGGAAATGGTCTGGCTTATGTTTGACAGCTACAGTGACAATATCTACAAGAACAGTCGTAAAAACAAATCATTGAAAGATAAATACCGATTGTATCACAAAACTAATTCAAGAATCATGAAACTGACATTATTATAATAATAAAGATATCGTGCGCTTTATAAGATTCAATAATGATATTCGACGGGGCAATTGGAAACGAGGAGGTGGACCGAACTGTTGACATTGTGGACGTAAATGAAGCATGAACAGGCGGGACAGAAACAGAACAGGGCCATAGTGAGCGTGGGCGGTGCGAACTAGTAACGCAACGCTAAAGCCGTGCAGGCGAAATATATTCCTTTACTAATATTGATATGGTTTTAAACGGAATCATCAGTAATAGCCGCAACAGCTTCTTAGTCTTGAAATTAGGTAATTTGGGAGCTTGAGAAAGTTGACAACCAAGAATTAGATTAAGGCGTTACCAGTGCCAGTTAGTCGCTGGTTGGTCACTTCACTAGTTTATGAAGTGTTTTGATATGCCCCGTTTATTTATTTGTTTTAGTAACTTTGTAAATTTGCGGGCACGATGTCTGACGCAAGTCTTTAGGAAAATTCTCACGTTTAAGACAAGTAAGGCAATTTACAATTCGTCGTTAGAATGCAATTATGATTTAAATATCTAGGTGGTCGTAAGTTATTTTAATCTTAAGTTGATTTAATGAATCGCTAGAGGCAATAATTTGCATTTAAATACTATCGGCAACCTTATCACCAATCTTATTTCCTATTAAGCTCTAAAAATATTTCATCAATTCAAACAAACCAATAAATAATGATAGTAATAGTTGAGCGAACACAAATATTTGATGATGTAAGGTTGCAATTTGATCTCGTTAAATTTAAGTAGCGCAATGTCATTGTCAAAGTTACGGGTAAGTATCAAGCAAGTGAAGGTTAAGTTTGTCACTAAGTACTTGTGATCGGCTTGTAAATTAAAATCCAAGACTTTCTTACTGACATCGATCGTAGGCTATTGATTTCTTGTATGTCTCTAGGCTTCGTTGCTTAAAATCTCCTTAGAACTTTAGTTCCATTATTGTATGGAGAGTATCTGTAACTTCCTCACTGCTTGAGCGAAAGGGTTGAACGCTTTACGTCCGTAAAACTGGTATCTACTCCACTGTTTTTATCCACATAATTATCACAATGTTAACCTTATGGTTGCATCTGGCAGTAAAGGCAGCTCGACTTAGGTATGCAATAAGGTTTCGATAGCAAGTTGTGTAAAAATAAAACAAAGTGGACTAAGGCCCTGCTCTAATATGGGCCGTGCTTCCGATTTTAGTTGTTTCCGTCGCGAGTTCTCAGTCAATCTTGCCCTGCCCTTATTAACGAGGCGGTACACAATCACGATGATTATGCCTCTGCAGCAGTAAGGACAGGTCGCCCTTGCCATAAAGATCAATATCTCCGCGATTGGTCAACTTTCAATGACATTGGTACGGAAACGAGTTGGGTTTCGTTTTGTGCACTCGTTTTTCGAACTTTACCGCACTGGTTTATTGTTATTGCAAAAATTGAGTGATTTATTATCGAGCTGTCTCAGAATACGTTGGCCAATATTCCCGATACATTTTATTTGATCGTAGCACGCGTAAACTTGAACGACAATTTGGTCCTATGCAATATTGTTTTGCGTAGGTAAGTCTGCCCGATTTTTTTACGGCTATGTTCTCTAGTTTTTAAAGATATCTCAATGGGGCATTTACGCAATGATCTAACATTTATGTAAGTATTGAACAATTAGTTCATCGATAAGGCGTGGACTGTAAAGATGAAAGTGGGCCTGATAAACATAATAAGCGGTTGGAAGCTCGGTGGCTTGCACGGCGAACTGTTGAAGCCTGCTATCTACCATCTTTAACCGATGCATGTATAGTTGGGTCTAATAACGTAGTTGAATTACGTCAATACTAAGTAAATTATAATTTTGAACTTATGGTTCATCTGTATATAAAGTATTTTTATAATAAATTTATAGATAAGTAACTAGTAAGATTTAACTAAGAATAGTCACATTAAATATATTGGAACATGTAAGGTGCTTGAAAATATCTTAACTTTCCTCTATTGGTATAGGCGTAAGATCTTCAAGAGACTTTTTGATCACCTTTTTTGGTCTAATATATTTGATGGTGACTGTACATAAGACAAAGCCATAGAGTCAAGTCAATTGTATCCGTGGATATTCAGTAAAAAGGACGTACATATATAGCGTCTTATTGTTTCTGATAAATTGCACTATGACTGAGTTCTAAAATGGTACACAAATCAAATTCGCTATTGAATACATACTCTGCGGGTATATGAAACAGATAGTGATGAAAATGGCCTTCTCAAACTTACGAATTTCTTAAGGGATTTACATGATAATTATTTTGTACTATGTGCACTGACTTTTTAAACAGAGCATAAATAATTGTCTTTAAATTCCTGGCAATGACCCAAGCAGTCGCGTGCCGACCTCACGTGCCGCGCCGCTACCTTTTTAATTTTCGACACAGGCCTAGTTGCTCACGTTATGCCAGTTAACGACATGATTATGACGAACCGCATATTTTTTAATAATAAATGAGTGCTAGGAAATGGCTAAATCGTAATTTGATGATAATGGGCAAATTAGAAGTAGCACTGGTTGGTTTACTTTGTAATTGCTTTGTGTCATCACTGGTTAATGACGACTGAGGATTATAGAAAGTAATTATAATGAATAACTTTTAAGGGACAACTTCACACTAACTGACCTATTAGTCCCAAACTAAGCTTTAGGGTATACTCTGGGAACTAGATCACAATAACACACTTAGGCCCGTATTAATAAACTTATCTCAAATCTAATGCTCGTCTCGAGATTTGTCAAAAATGACAGTGTTCTATGGTTTGACGTTTACTTTGACGTATCTTGTGACGCGCATCTCAGCCAAGATGAGTTTATTAATACAGGCCTTAGACACCATCTAAGGCTCAGAAACAAATGCTAGCGCTCACCGCACAAATATTTGCCCTTGCCGGGAATCGAACCATGGACCACTAGCTTCGTTAGTAGGGTCACTGCTTACTAGCCTAATTGAGTCATCTCTTATTATTATTCATTTTTAAATGGATATTAGATTCTATTTAATGTAACTTTCTATTCAGTACTTTCTTGGTCAGTTTGTCATGTCAGGCAATGTATTCATAAATTTAAACTCTATTTTTTACTGTGAAATTTGAATTTGGCAGAAAGTGACGGAGTACAAAGGAAATTGTCAATTCGACCTGTGGGATGAAAATACGCTACCGAGTTCAACTAACACCTAGGATATTGTTTTTTTGTTATTTGCAAGATAAAGTCTCACTTGTTTATTAAACAACGTGTAGAGATTAGTTCACTTGTTCGATTTCCGATCGATCAGGGGTCAGGTATCCCGCGGCGCCGCAACTGAGAGTTGGGCAAGGCTCAAACAAAGCACAACTGGTTCGGTATCTGATCCAACAATAAATTGAGTTATCGTTGATACGGCGCGGGCGCACCGTTAATCACTCGAACGGATACGATTTGCATAAGTGATCTACGACACATCATTAGATCAATATAGATCAACTGTCCGTTTGTATTTGGACTTAATTAAATTGAAACTTTTTTATTGAATGTATTTGCGATGTAACATTTGAATTGAATCAAGCCTTAAGACTTGTATGTTACGTATGGTTAAAAAAAAACGTAAAAAATATTAGTTTTTTTTAAATCACACATGTCACTAAGAATTTTCAATTTTAATTATATTAGTGGACTTACCATGGGGTTCATTTTGAAAGGATGTTAGCACAGTGAAAGAGATAGTTCGTTAGCGAGTGATCGATATAGCGCTGCTGGAAGACTAGTATCTTCCAGGACTCGCTATGTTGAAGTGCAACTTGCGTCTGAGTTGAATGAGGGCGAGCGCGCTTTTATACTGCGCTCGCGCAGAGGGGGTGCGGCGTGAAAGTGCGGGACCACAATGCGCCATTGATAATAGAATATCATTTCAATGGCAGTGCGTAGCCATGGTGGTGCGATTTTGGTGATATTTTGATTCGCGCGCATTGATTGATTTGTGTGTTGTAAAATTTTAAGCGGTAAGATTAATGTGTTAGGATTTGTTTCTGTTTGATTAAAGTGTTTAGAATCAGTATTTGTTTTTTTAATTTACTTATTTGATATCCGTTTAAAATAAATATTTTACTCATTACTTACACAATCCACTTGATTTATTAGAGAAAATATTTGGATTTTTTAACTCCCTTTTTTTTAAGATATTTGTTTTTGTTTTATGAAGTTAATTATTATTTATTACTGCCACGAACTAAATAAGGTCTTTGATACACATGTTTATGCAAAAATAATAATTGTGTAGAATGTAATATATTGTATGAGATTACAACAGAAAACTCTGAAGTATGATTAGAAGATCGATGTAATTTGTAAAAAACCGAAACATTCTTCTTAAAGCAAAAATATTTGATAGGATAATTAGGTATTCAAAAAGAAATGGAGAGTGCGCCGTAGAGGGCGCGTAGCGGTGTAGCGCCCGTAGCACCGCTACAGGCGGGCGCGCTTCGGTATAATCGGTATACGCTTCAGTGATTGACGGCCCTTATCAAATAATGCAATTTATTATCTCAGATCGTTCAGTGAAGTGGTAAGTTGTAAATTCGGTTGGTCGCGGTGATTGCAAAAATATCAACTCACATCTTTATTCAATTTGTGGTTTAGGAATATGTATTTATAATGTATTTAAAAAGTTTTTTGTAAAAAAACAACACTTATAAAAACAAATGAAAAGATATATTAATGAACTTAAGGCAATAGTGTGAGTTTCAAATGGGTCGTAAGCTAAAATGTTGTAACCTTTTTGTTTTAACTTTTGTCAGAGAGAGGCAATAGAAGTGAAAGATAAATGCAATGTTCTCCGTGATCGGATTCGTTCAGGAATCAAATGTAATTAGCTTTGGGTATAACTTTGCATATTGGGATAGTACTTGGACGTTCTACAGCAAAAATGCACTCCAATGGGGACACAGCAGCAGGGACTCCATTCAACTAGGTAGAAACCATATCACTTGACAGTAATGGCAGCTGACGTCTAAACAATACCATAACAGGTCAACTACGATATCGTTTTTACCACCTAGAATACCAGCCTAGGCCGGTTACGTCAAAACAATACTATAACAGGTCAACTACGATATCGTTTTATAAACCATATTGCTTTTTACGTGTTATGGTATTGTTTTTGGCTTAAATCGGGTGTGACGTAAATAAGAGCTATTAAAACGTTTACAGTACGATAACAGGTCAAAAGCAATATTGCTTAATGCCGTAGAATAGTTAGAGACTCTGTTAATATCATTCCAATCACTGGAGGCTCTAATGGTGCTATGCAACGTGATAAATTATGTTGCTTTTGGACGTCTTTTCGTATTGTTTTTAATTTGGCAGCCATTACTGTTAAGTAAGTAAGAGCTATCGTAACGTTGACGATACGAAAACACGTCAAAGCAATATTGTTTTACCGTATTAGCATTATCTCGACCCCAGAATTAAGTTTGGAAAAAGATAACACGTCGTTTGCGGTAAATATGAATACGATATCTGGGTCACACCAACGTTCCTTGATCTGGCCACAAATAGGATTCTTTGTGGGTACAGTCACCGCCACAAATATGAACGAACTTTATAGTTGCTAAAATGAAACTTAATGGTCTAAGACCCGAATTGGAGACGACCGTCCACCAGCTGTTTATTGGGATCACCCAGCTGTATACGGCAATTGGGAACTGTGACCCATAGACATTCTCAAAACTACAATCTTCAGACTGCAAATGCGTTGCCAACCCTAAGGCCTAACATGGAATGCCTTCATGATAGTAATTTCACCGGTTGTCTTAGCCCCACACGGAACACAACAATACGATTACTGCTGCTCGGTGGTATGTTAAAAATAAGATGATGGTAGCGATCCAAATGCAGCGCACAAGCTCAGCTTCAATCAATCTCCGAAACTAAACCCATTCAAATTTATTTCCACAATCGAAATAAGAATCTTGTCTGCTGTCCCCTATGTTTTACTTTCTTTATTAATAGCTGTCAAAATTGTATAGCCAGCAGCAGAGCAGAGCAGATCATGAGAGAGTGCGTTGATAATTTTGAGCTCTTCGACTGTCCACCTACAACTAGTGTCAATATGATTTTGAAATGAGTTTTTTTTTTAATTTTGATAGATAGTAGCTTTTATGAAATTATTGTCTTAAGACAGTGCACCGAGCGTCCAGGGGGCCCTTATCACTACTAATGTGTTTTCTAATGTAATAAAAAATTTGAAAAAATCAAATTCCCCAGAATTTAAATATTACAATACTAATTTTAATTCTCGTCTCGCCTCATCTCGTCTCGCTTCGCCCGTGGAAAAGCAGATTTAAGGTAAACCAGAGGGTGCGGGTACAGGCAGGAGCGTTTGTATGGGCACCCTTACCTCTTAGGGCCACTTGCACGAAAAGTTTAACCCTGGGTTAAGACACTAACGCGGACTTGCGCGGACCAGAGTTAGCCCTTAACCCAGAGTTAAGCGTCTACTTTTGTACGTGGTTTGCCGCCTAACCTCGGGTTAAGACGCTAACTCTGGTCCACGCAAGTGGGCCTAACTCGAGTTAAAATGACAGTTTTCGTATGAATCTGACGTCTACTAACTCGAGTTAGTGCCTTAACCCAGGGTTAAATTCTGCGTGCAAGTGGCCCTTACTGTCCTACTACCGAGAAATGTAGCCCGGCGAATCTCAGCGTTTTGATCGCTTTTTGCCATTGATTTAGTATATACAAGATACACAATCCCGCACAAAACTTTATTATAAACTGTCCCAAATGACATTGATAGCTGCATTCAGATACATGCTAACATCGCTATTTTTTACCTTAAACATTCATGCAAAAAAAAACTCAATATACTAGCATTCAAGTGTCAAATTTGCAAACTAATGTTTTAAAATATTTAAAACTCTTTAGTGAAATCGCCATTATCATACTATTTATGACAAAAGTGGACATCGAATGAATGGAGACGAATTTCTCTATTTATATTGTATTAGTTTTAACGAAATTACAAATTACACAAAAAAACTTTTGACATGTTTTATAAATGGTGTCATTGTATTACACAACTTAAGCTATATATATACAATAATAATAATGAATAAATTAATGTAAAGCAAGGTTTAAAAACCCGTCCCGTCGATTGTTTTTATTAAAATTTTAACGTTTAGGTATCCTTTGTCACCTGGAATGGTGAAATGATTCTAACGATACCACACACATATAAATTGGCTCAGGTGTTCAAAGTTATGTTGGAATAAAGAATTATACATACATACATACATAAATGAACCATTAAAACATTACACTTTACTCCAGACAAGACAAGATCTTATCCTATCATAACCAACCTAGCCTAACCGGTTACGTATCATAATATGTACATAAAGTTCAAAATACATAATGGGTCATAATTCATAATGGTCATAATATTATAATGGTTTTTTTTTGAAACCCTGAACTTTTCAAGATTGTTATACAACAAACCTAACCTAACCTAATGGGTTCTATACAATGGGCTCTTAAAAATATTGAAAAGTTTACTTATTTATTACGTAATATGACCCATTATGTATTTTGAACTTTATATATAAACAACCTAACCTAATTTCCTTGAAATAAGTTTAATTTATTATATAATTGTACGAAAATGGGTCAAGCACACAACAGACGACTTATTTGCCTTGAATAGTTGATCACCCCTATCTCGTGCTAATATTGCGACCCATTTTGCACGTCGTAGAGGATTTCGTGAAAAGCTTAAATTTAAAAATAAAAAATATTAAAATTTAAAAAAGTAATAGCTACTCCATAATAATTTTGTTCCTTGGTAAGTCATAATTTGTGTGCACGAAATAAATTCCTAAAAATCATGAAAACATTATAATTTTAGCTAGAAACGTCTATTTATTTATAAATAAATAGAACTTACGTAAAATAAGACATTCCATCCTTTTTATTTGTTTTTTTGTTATTATTTTTGCAGTTTTTCACCACACATTTTGTCATGATTGACAACTGCCACTGTCTGTGGTCGGAACAAGACTAATAGCAAAACTACTGCCCAAGTCGATTCGGCAGTAGTTTTGACTTGCCATTTTTTTGTGCTGATTGTGTATCTAGTATATACTAAATCAATGCTTTTTGCTCTTAAAAACCTTTTACTAGTTATTGGAAACATTGTCTACTAACGATAACTTTGATACAACTATACGATTTGGTTAGCCCGGTTCGTATCCTGGCAAGGACAAATATTTGTGTGAGTTGTTGCTCCCGAGTCATGGATGGATTATCGTCTTCTAAGTATGCATGTTTCTACATAAGTATGTTTATTGTTATCTAGTGGCCATAAACGTGGTCTATCACCCTACGGTTGAAGTTCATTTGCACGTCATGATACAACAAGTTCGATTTTCACTGCAATAATATTATGACAATGACAAGTGTCAACCTTAATGATTAGATTTCATTTAAACTGTTGTCGAAACTGGTTGACCACTTTCTTGGCCGACCGTACAAGCCTACAGGGCCTGTAGGTATTCAACTGGGTTAAATATTATTGTCTTCGTATTGTCAACGTTCCGATAGCTCTTATTTACTTCACAGTAATAACAGCTGATTTAAAACAATACCATAACACGTCAAAAACAATATGGAAAACACACAAACTAACCTACGTTCTTTGTGACTACGGGTACATACTAGACAACAATTTAATAGACATGCTTGTATTGAGAAATAAGTTAATAATCAAGGCTCTCAAAAATGTTTGGTCTTACCAGCCCGAGAATCAAACCTAGGACCGCTAGCCTCTTAGGCAGGGTTACTACCAACTGGCTAGGCTAACTATATCGTCAAAGATAGTAATTTATGTGAACCGTTGAATTACCAATCGTTTTCTAATTCTTTTTCAGTTATAATATATATGTTAGAATAGAATAGAATAGAATAGAATAGAATAGAATAGAATAGAATAGAAATCGTTTATTCGGTGTTAAAATAAAATAAAATGAACAAAAAACGGCAAAAACATTATAAAAATAAAAGAATAATACAAACTTAGAGTAGGTACTTAATCTAAAATTAACACCGAAAAGGTTGCCACTCAGCATGGTGTCAGGCTTACTAGCCTTGACGCTGGTTTTCAGGGCCACCGGGTTGAAGAGAGAGGAGAGCGCTCCCAATCCATCTCACTACTATTTTTTTATTAGTACTTAATGCTTATGTATGTATAACAAAAAAAAAACTCATATTGAACAATTAATTTTCAATTATAAAAAGGTTGTAGATTGTTTTTGTATGTTTCTGCGTTATAGGGAGTCAAGTTAGATAGTTGAGCTCTAAGTAAATAATTACAATTTGTGACTGTAAGTTTTCATTTCGAAGAAAATATTACTTGGAAGAATTAAAAGTAAAAAAATTAAACAAAAACGTACAGATCTACTTTTTCATAATAATTACAACATATTCAAAAGTCGTGAAACTCTGATTTGATTTAGGGGGTGAGACATGTTATCGCCCGGAGCAAAATTAGTACGTTTTTTTGATAGCTACACGATTTAAGCGCCGGTTCACAATCATCTTACAAAAAATATAAGTTTGTGAGTTGAGACTTATCGATATCATTAATATGTGGTATGAAATCTTACAGTGTTACTTTTTGCACAGTGATCCAACTAGAATGACTGGTAATAAAAAGTAATTCCGCCGAAACACGCACATCGAGATCATTAATTGATTGTGCAAACTCCGCGCGTTCGCAGTCGCCTTAACGACGGTCGCTGTCATGACACTCATGACTTGTTACTAATTGCGATGAACTTAACACGTTTTGATTGATATTGATTAATTGAGAATAAATCGTTTTTCATCATAAAAATAATGAAATGTAGAGTACATTAACATAGGGCTGCTTTTAAAATGTGGCCTTGCTGCCTCTAGATGAATGTGGATGGTTTAATGAAATTGACAATTCAATTAATAAGAAATAACCTCGTACAGTTAATATCTTAAAACGTCAAAATTAGACATAATTTATTTTAAACCTAATGCATTAATAAAAAGTCAGAACCTCTAACAATAACATGTATTTATTTAACATAATAATAGTTTAGCATACATATATTTAAAAACGAAGAAACGATATTAAATACGTAAGTAAACACTGTAAATTACTTTATCTGTGAGTTTACGAGTAATTCCCGTGTTGACAATTTTCATGTGACAGTTGGCGACAGTTACTACGTAAATGCGCTTTAGCCATCGGCACCTCAAGGCAGCTCAGCGGGAATTTATTCTCCGGACTTTATTGGTCCCCCACTGAGAGACGACAATCGCGTTTTAATCCCCCACCAGTATCGTTAATTTTAATTCCTGTAATTACTTTTCAATTACAGAACCCAATCTCTTCAATCGTTAAATATTCAGAACCAAGTACACAATATAAAGTCAATTCTGTATGGGAATCAATCAATTTGGAACTTAACGTGTAAAGCACGTTTTTATCGATTTATTGGTCCGCATATTTGGATACGTGTAAGGTGTGTTTTAATTACAAATTGATTTTAAATTGTAATTTCGTTAGTTGGTTTGGGTATGAAGGTGATCTGCTCGTTGGGCTGGTGACAAATTGCTGTTTACAAGTTTCGATGGATATCTACACCTACGTAAATTAAATAAACAGCATACCCTTCAAGTATGATAAACAAGCGATCACTAATTTTGTGGATCTTAAGTAAGGTCTTGGTGGCATAAGTGGTAATGCGCCTGCCAGAGCCAGAGGAGATGTACCTAGGTTCGAATACTACCTAAGACCGATGAAATTGTTTCCCTTTAATATAGTTTAAATAAACAGCGTTCCTTTTGAAGTATCTAAAAAAACCGAGACCTTAACTGCCACATTAATAACTAAGTCGGTGTTCAACAAAACGAGTAGCTTGCAGATACTTGTCAACAGTTTACATTCTGTTAAGGGTAGAAGAATATAATAAAATAATTGTATCTGTTCTCGTCCTTCAAAAACAATACAAAAGTTTAAAAGCTACTAGTTGCGAACACACTAATATTATATTAAGACCACGTGCTTGTAATGGAAGCAAATCGAGGAATAAATAAAATATTACATTACGTATTCTCTGTATTCAATTAATTCACGCGTCTTATCTCAAAAGCTGTCCCGTGTCATAAAGGTCTTGATGATACTGGTCAATCGTAATGTTTTAATTGAATTTATGAAATTATATCAAATGCTGTATTTTACATCGATTAGATAGTATAAGGGATCATCCATACTAGTTACTGTTTAAGGTTTCACTTCTGATTTATGACGGACAGGTGACCTTACTGTCAAAGAGAAGAGGCAATTTTCACGCCCTAATAGTGTTTGATCCGATACTGCTGCGGTCGCGCGATTGTTATCGGGATCACGAACACGAACAAAATAACACTCATTAACATACTCCACTGACAAAGAGTTGCCCCTGTGTACGTATTTCTGTTTTTTTAATGCTTGATAAATAGGACCAGGATCATATACAACGTGTTACAAAAATATACTAAAAATTGGCTTTAATAATTGTTATTTTTGGGTATTTTTGCAACACGTGGTATATTTCTGACTGCCGAAGAAAGTTCTTTTTCAAATAACGGAACAGTGTTTTAACACGAGTAACTTTAAATAAGAGAGTACATCAGCCTGACAAAAGGCATTACGAGTTCAGTCTCAGATTTTATTTAATACATGTGTTTATATTTTAATAATATCAGCATGTTGTAGATAGGAATTTAGCGTTTTTAGCAGTAAAAACGCTAATGTTGCTAGAAATCAGTGCTTCTAACATCAAAGGCTGAAAAAGACCAAAACTTTCGGTTTTTAAATTGCATGAACTGATATAACAAGAGCCATTTTAATATAAGTGGGTTAATAGTCAGCAAATTGCTGTATTTAGCTTCTATACAGCAAATCTAACTTTTGTAACCAAAGCTTTGAATGAATAAACCAGTTTAAATTTAAATTTATAATCTTAACCCAAGTTGACACACGAAAGAAAACAGAAAGACGAAAGTATAGTATTTCTAATGAACGCTGATAACGAAAGGAAAGCTCGTGTTGACTCATAAAATAACTTGCTGGAGTAGTGCCATTCATCTGCAAACGCTAACAGCTAACTAGGTGTTAGAAATGTAATTTAATAGCTGTAATAAATTACGATAAAATATTATTAGAATAAATACAATACTCTGTATCAAACAATTATAACTGGCTAATATTTATTATATCAAGCTATCAACACCTCTTACACATACATATTTTATATATTAGCTTGTATTTTCTCAGAATGCAAAAATGTTTCAAAAAATTTGTTTTTTATAATAATTACTTAATCCTGACTTAACTTGTGTATTGTAAATTTCATGTTAATTATTAAATAATTTTAAACAAAAACGAAAATATGCGTAAAATAACTTATAAGAAGCAAGGTGCAGTTAAATCGATCATCGTCAAATCTACTTGATTTCACTTCAAATTTTAAATCTTTTTTGACTTAGTTTTTTTCTCTTAAACAATGTTTCGTTTATTTATTCGTGTTTCTACTTTTGTCATTTAACGTTCAATTTGCAGGTGTTTTTTAGGCCTTTAGCGCTTATAACTTAACAAAAATGGTACTCGGAAAGTCGGAATGAATACTTTTGGATAAAAACTGGAGTAGGTAAATAAAATAAATAAATATCGGGGGTCAAGGGGGAGGGGGGGGGGGGGGTATTACAATCAATTTCATATTTAAACGACAACACCGAGCATCATCGATTAAAAACGAAAGTAAAACTACATTTCGTTCGTTATGTTTCGTCTTAGAGGTTTCACGCATGCAAAATTTCAAGGCCAATAGATCCATGACAAACAAACATGTAGCCTTAGCATTTATTAGACCTTATACTCGTATTAGTCGCCAATACAACTTTAAAGTCGGATTAAAGTTTAACTTTTTGTTGACTTGCACTTTTCCGGGATAAAAAACAGTAAGTCACGTTAATCTCTTTCCGCACTTTGACATAGTAAAAGGACCAACAAAAAACATAAGTGTGTTATGTTTACGTAGCGGTAATCCTATTAATCCTACTATTGCTGCTCCTAGTACATTATAAAAATTTTAACAGCGGTAGTTATTTTTTAGGGTTCCGTACCAAAATGGTAAATAAGTATTTTCTTTTGCGTTTTAGGTGATTCTCTGAACTAACTCGCTGGAAGACTCGACAGGCGAATTAATAACCGGCGACTTTTAGTTGTTAGGTAAGTACCTACTGTCAGAGCGGACAAACAATATTTTAGGGCCCGGGCGCGCTCGTAGGCTGTTTGCTCGATAATAAAGTCTCAAGCGGACATCTTTCGACTGATACGGTGATGATGAATGTTTAAAATTCTATGTTTGTGACGATGATGTTCGGCTATTTGTTACTCACTCTTTGGCTAAACCTGTTTGTGTGAAACATAGCAAACCTTTAAATGGGGTAACAGCCGTACAGTGATAACAAAAACGCTAATAAAATTTATATCCAGCGTGATCGGTAGGAATTTGCACAAGTTCCAGTTGGATCCCTACCTTCATCAGTCATCACTCGCTCAGATTGAGTTCGATTAAAAAACCAGGAGTGTTATTCTATCAAAAACAACGGACGGGCGGACGAACGAGCGAAAGCGCAGCGGCGAGTATAGGTAGTCCCGACAGAGCGAACAAAACACATTTTAGCGCGTGCATTCTCAATTAAGCAGTCTTATACGTTCGATCCATCGGCAGAAACCATGCTGTTAAATTGAAAATGCACGCGCTAAAATATGTTTTGTCCGCACTGACGGGACTACTTACTTAAACTCGCCGCTTGGACATTCACTCGTCCGTCCGTCCGACCGTCGTTGTTGAGAGAATCACTACACTGGCCATATTCCATGCTCTAGCTATAAACAGGATATCTTTCATCCAGCCCCCTATTTCACCATCCTGACAATGATAGGTGACAGGTGAAAATATGGAATACATTGTCTGGTCAACAACTTCATAACTGGAATTCATATAAATAAATGAACAAATAAATATCGTCAATCTCACACAAATGAACCTAGTCCTAAACTAAGCTCTATTCAGGTACTATGGGTACTAGATAATGATAAACCTACTTTTATAGAAGAATACATACCTAATTACATCCGGGGCACTTGCGCCAAAATATATGTACTTGCGCTTATCAGACGAATATCTGCCCTTATACCGGGATTGAGTAGGCAGGGTTACTACCAACTTGGCTAACGTGTCGTATTTCATGTTTCCTTTCAACACGTGTAGTGTAGCTAGACTGTTAGTATTAATAATGGAAACCATAAATAAATAAATAAAATAACCTACACTGTAATGTCACCTGTCACCTAGTTATTCTTACGGTGGTGATAAAGAGGGCAGAAGATTTTGACGATTACCTGAAGCAGTAACGATAAATGATATACAGGATAAACGCTAGCGTGTCATAAATTCCTAACATATCACGTAATTGTATCGTGTGATTGCAACATATTTCTCACCTACATTTTCTTATTTAACGACTTTTAGAATAGAGTGCGTTGTCAGATCGACATGTCATGGCATGTCATGTCCAAACCAGTAATGTATTTGTATGTATAAAGTCACGAATGTTAATTTGTGACCCATTTCAAAGAAAATAATAATATATGCTTGAAGTCGTCAATGTCATTAGACATGCTAAGTCATTTGTAACTTATAGGAAACTCAACCTTATTATTGTAGAATGCTAGATTGACTTTGGACCTAAGGTGGGTCAAAAAATTCAAGTCTTTGACTGCACCTATTTGGTTAAGACACTCGGTGTAAAATAAAATGCGTCTGCGCATGCGGCCTTGCTGCATTTCCTCTTGCGAGCTCGCTTCCGTTTCGGGCGACAGTTAAATGGACGGAGCGGAGCTCTAAATCCGATCTCGTTTGTGTAATCTTTAAGAACACCAACGTGGCTGTAACCGGCTTCATTTTAACTGTCCTGATGACGTCACTATAGTCTTATAAAACATGCCTTTAGAAAATTAGGTCTTATGGCTGATACATTGGACTACATTTTATGCATTTTGAGTTTTTAAGCTGGTGGTTCTATTATACATACTTACTTGAGATATTACTAAGGAGTTTTGTATAAAATATCAAGCGCAAACTTACAAACTTAACTTGCGAAGATAAGTAATCGAAATCTTTAAAAAAACATATTTGTGATAACTATTTGAAAAAAACACCCGGTACAATGGCAAACCGGGCTACTTATACCTATACCAGCACTACGATGTCCAAAAAACCTAGCTAAGAACTATCCCTATGAAAACTGTCTTTTTTTGGAAAAATCCGCGTGCATATTGGTCCATCCATTTGTGAGTTACAATGCCATAGACGGACACACCACATATTGATGCGATTTAAGATCAAATCTTGGTCTAGAGTACGTTACATTATACAAAGGATTTTTTCGTAGAACTCCAATTTCACTTCACAAAATTTGCCCTATATTATGTAGTCCCAAATTAAGCTCTAGGCTTGTACTATGGGTACTAGAACACGATAAACATACTTATATAGAGAAATAAATACTTATATAGATACAAAACACCCATGACTCGGAGACAAATACTCGTGCTCGTCACTCGAATATTTTCCCTGACCGGGACTCTAATCCTGCACCGGTAGCTTCGTACGCAGGATCACCACCAACTAACCTAACCATGTGTCGTCATAGTCGGGAACTGTCCATAGACAAATATCTCAGGCATGCCGCGAATGGTATAAATATACCATATCATATCATGTAAGTTGTAAGCTTCCACGTTGCTAAATGTCAGGGGTAGGTCACGTTCCGGCGCCTCCCGCGCCTGTCTCCGACACTAGTATGTAGATAAGGCGGCTTCACACTGCGCGTGGGCACAGAGATTTTATCGACGTATTAAGTTAACGGTTGACAGCTCGATCCGATTATGGCGTACGTGTTATTTAGTTTCATTGTTATCTTTCGATATGTTTAACATATGACGATGCGGCTCGCTTAGTTACGGCTAGTAAGTTAGCGGTCCCGGATTCAATTCCTGGTAACGGTAAGTATTTGATCCTGAGTCTTGGACATTTTTTTTATGGCATGGAGGAAGCTAACGAGCACAAAGGCCTCCTGATGGTAAGTACTCTGAAGCCCATATACATTCTCAATCTCAAGATTATAATCTTTTGACCATCTCAAGACCGTAAATACGATGCCAAGCCTGAGGACTTAGACCGAATGCCTAATTATATGGTATATTTCACCAGTTGTCTTACACCCGTGCTGTGATCCTTTCAGACCCTACTTAAGGTCTAAGTAATCATCATAAGGTTAAGGGTAAGGTTAAGGTCATAAGGTTTAATCTTAAGTTTATGTACGAATCAATCAATCAATCATTTATTTCAGCAATTTACATGAGTAGCCTAGTGTACATTACTGTAGTATCACTTAGATGTAGGTATAGACAGAATAGTAGGTACATAAGTAATACATTTTTGTAGTATAATTTTCTAGTACTAGACAAAAATTTGGCTAGGCTTGGAGTTGGGTTCCTGTTCCCTAAACTAGGTAAACCTGTCTTATAAGGAACAGGGTCCCTCCGACCCTTAACATAATAACAAATTATAGCCTTTTTGTACCAGTGCTAACACAAAATCATATAATTACTTGTATGCAGTTCAAACAGTGATTAAAGGTTTAAATGTTATTGCATAACAATATTGTATAAAATCATGCATATGTAGCTAGTTAAATTAGGACTAAACTTAAGAATAATCATGTGTGTGTATGTGTGTGTGAGTGTTGGGTGTGGGTGGGTGTGTATACGTATGCATGTGCATTTGGTTGTCATTACCTTGATTGTTGGATCTTTCTATTTAATTATGTGAAAAAGATTTTCAGTTTCGTCATAGTCTAATGTTTGAAGCCATTTAGTTGCACTATTTTTAAACGTAAATTTGTTGCAGTTGTGTATGTGCAGACGTTCATTTACTTTGTTGTATAAGAAAGGACCTAAAAAATTAAGTTGTCTGCGAAAGAAAGCCGTTTTGTGTTGAGGTCCAGTAAATATTTTATAGGGCCTTCTGCTTGAATTTACTTACGAGTATAATTGTTTTTTCATTTTTTATTGTGCAATAAAGAGTTTACATGCATACATACATACATAAGCTCCTTCCGGTAGAAGGGATAAGGTAAACTATGATGTCTATATATATGTAGATTAATTCTGCAATGCTTAGACAAATGGCGGTACTTGTGACATAGCTCCTGTAGCAAGTGCAACCTTGTAATAACGGGAGAGGGTTGTGTCTGCTTTGCCTATTGGGTTTGAGATATCGCCTTTTGGCTTATGAGGGCAGAATTGTTGTCTAGTCCCTATTATACTCGTAAGCACATCTTAATTTGAGACTTAGATCAATTGGTGTAAGATTGTCCCCTGATATTATTTATTAAGAAGGACCCGATATCGGGATCATGGTACTTAGTGCGTCAATGTAAATCGTCATCTGATGCGTCACGAAGGAAGTTTCGTGGATACGGACTAAAATCAAGAATTCTAGATCTGGTTTTTTTTAGTAAGTATTTCGTCTTTCCTTATCTTCACCTATTGACCGTCACTGTTATATCCAATCATTTTTCTCTTAAGGAACTCACTTTTCATCTCTATGGACGAATTAGTAACACATTAGTAACCTAGTATTAGTAAAGGAATTAGTCTAGGTTGTCCCGGCAGAGCGAACGTATTTTAAGACGGGCATTCTCAATTATTTAGTTTTATCGACTCGACAAAAAAGTTCAGTTTTTAAGAGAACAACATTACATGTACACACTCGAGTGTGTGACTCAGTGTGAGTAGACCCTTAGAGGTTAGCTAAAACCATTCATGCGTCAACATTATCTCAGCTGAGTACTTTGGCAGCACACATTGCGGAAAGGTCGTAGAACGCGTTGTTCCAAGAAATTAATGGTGTCTTAGCCCATTCCAATTATTCTTGTCAATGAAAAAATAAAATCGTAACGGGGACATTGGAATTTGGAACGTTTACAAACGACTTATCCGTAAAGTTCATGGGTGGCGAGTTGAAACTTTAGTACTTATGCTTAAAGTAATCCCGTCGCGATTTAAGTTTTAAGGATTTTTTAAAATGAGTAAATACCCACAGTATTCATTTAGACATTTTAGATTACCTGGCTTAGTAACTATGCCAATACAAACTTAAATGCAGAAAATTATAGTTAGGCTTCATCAATATGTGTTAAAATACTGAAATGTCTATAACTGGAAAAGATACCATATGGGATAACTTTACCTACGTACATTTACTGTTGACGGTTTATGTGCAATAAACAGTTTACATAGATACAATTTGGCTCATTCACGGCGAAAGGTTTTAATCGTGTGTATCTAACTTTGTGTAGGCCTTACATAGTTCAGTAATATGCAGTTCAAGTTCCCACATACTGGTATTCATCAACAGAATGTGCAGTAAATTTTCGGTTTAGGACATGGCACGAAATTAAGCATCTTTATTTGTCTCCATCTAACGAGGCACTGCGGCTGGGGTAAAACTCTCCTAATACGAACCATACTTTTTATTTCTACCTAACTGGACAAAAGAGGAGAGGGTCACTTTATCCACTGATTTGTTAGTGGATAAATGCATAGTGGAAAATGGGTGGTTTTAAATAATGGTTCACATAGTAAAAAAAGATAAAAGAGGTTTATTCAGTAAGTAGGCCGCATGGGCACTTTTACTTGTAAAAAATCTACCGGTTAAAATTAACAATGGTAACTTTTCCATTACGTCACGAAAATTTATCACAAATTTTTACCCTCATACGCTATTTATTATTATTTATTTATTTATTTATTATAAAAATACAATTATAGGCTTACAGTTGGGACCAAGGCACCTACAATGTTAATTATAATTAAGATTACCTTACATACTATATGGCAAATGAATTACAAAAATAGCATATTTTAAGTAATAATGACTGCCAGCTATCGGCGAACACATCAGACGGTGTCTGAAATTCAATAACCAAAGTAGATTCAATCCACACCCGTTAGTAATCTGGTTGAACTTGCCACAATAGTTAATTCGTGACGTGATGGAAAAGTTACCGTTGTTAATTTAGTCCTTAACTATGTGCATTTTTTCAAATTCGATCTGTACATGTATGTATTATGTTCAAATAATGACTAACAGTTGAGTTTCTTGCTGCACTTCTCTGCAGCGGTCTCCACATAGGAAACTTTCGTAGATTTTACGCCTACTGAAAACATGTCTATAACCTTATTTTTACATAGTTTTAAGTTGCATCTGTAGCTGGAAATGCATGAGTACTTAGTTTCGCCCTAAGGAGGTCACAATACAGTAGCATGCAAGTGGTAATGCAGCAGCAGTCAGTAGGTGACGTGACCGGCTGCAAGGGCGCCGGGTCACCCGAGCAACACACGGGGGCGCCGCATGGCGAGCGCATTCTTCGTCGCAATCAAATCAGTTTGACCTAGCCTTTGCATGTGTATGCGTCAGCATGCACAGATAGACTGTAATCTAAACTGACATCCAGTCTTACACAAGCATCGAGACGTGTGAGATGTTTGCCTCTGAAGCGTTGAAGTGTGGGCCTTATAACTACAGTTATACACCGTAACCCTAAAGTGATTGATCTATGGCAACACTCCTAAAGCGTACAGCCGTGGGATGATATGGTACGGCGGGTTTTGAAGGCATTTGCTAATTATTAATTAACAGTTTCAGTATTTTAATTAGAATGTAAGCAATGCTCCATCGATGTACTATAGAAATACAAAGAATTTAAAATCACTGGTAAAATCTAGGTACTTAGTCATTATTTCGGTTTGTAAACCATGCATGGGGGATAATTTCAATAAATAAATATCATAGGACAATCTCGCACAAGTTGACCTAGTCCCAAACTAGTCCTTTGTTTGTCTCATTGATGCGAAAGTACCGATAACAGACAAAAAATAATAAATATAGATTTTAAGAAAGTGTGAGTGCGTAAAACGAGCATAAATACATATTATTATGTGGAAATAATGTAATGTCGAAATTAATGCAATCAATCACACCCAATAAATTTAAATATTAAGCTCTAGCCGGTCCGCAAACCCGTTCCTTTCAGTTTGACTGCATCGTTTGTTGGCACTGCTCTCGTTAACTCGGATCCAGTCATGCGATATGCATTTCTCAAACGTATAGACGCTCGGTGCAACCAAGGCCAAGTTCGTAGCGGCACTCCCCGAGCAACTTTTACGCGACCCAAGCTGTAGGCGGGTTGCTAGGCAAAATGACAAAAGGGTATGCGACCCTACGCCACTCGAGCTTACTTCGTGACTAAAAACCATGTCTGCAAGATTAAAATTAAAAGTTTAATTAATCGGCCAGTATTTTCGGCACCCACGCACAGCGGGTAAGATCACGTTAAATTCAATGCAATGTTCCGCGCTAATTTACATATGTTTTGAAATTAAGGAATACTTAAAGGATAGATGAAAGAACAGTCACTTAAGAGGTATGGCGAGCGAGAGTGTGGAGATGTCGGTAGGCGACGCCCTAGACACACATACAATGATCAGATTCGCGATGTACTAAGGGCTAAATCAAAAGCAGCCGAAATCGACGTACCTACGTGCATGAAGAGTTTGATGAATGTAGAGGAAGCGAAAGTTGTATGTTTAGACCGGTGCACCTGGCGGCGTTCCATAGTCTCCGCTTACCCCATTGGGAGACAGCTGTGATGGTATATGTTGAAATGTGTTGTTTGTTGTTAATTACCAACTAATACAGCTATTTAGAATAAACTACTACTACTACTACTGGGTACTAGAGCTGACTGAGATAGCAAGATAAATTCTAACTTTTCCGATCAAAATCTATGTCGCATGTTTACTCACTATACCTGTACAGGCACGAAAGTATCGCGTAACTCGTGGACATGTCCATGCTAGTTCATGTGTAATAACACTTTTTCTTCATCCGCTTATTGTGTACCATAACGCATAATGAAACAAGACATAAATAGTCATATTGCTCTACAAAAGTCGACCTGCAGTATGATGGCATAAGCAATGCCGGAGAAGAGGTGTGCCTTGTATGGCCGGCAACCTGTTACAAGGTATCTTCTATCAATGGCTACATAAATGTGTAAGTATCATTTTATTTATGGTATTAAAATAAGCAGGTACGTAGATTGGAATTCAATTGTTTTGATAAATAGCGTAACAGCTACTATTCAGGCTGCACAAAAGATTTGATAACATAACTCATTATAATTAATCAACAATTTATTATTAGACAGTGCAAGGTTACTGGTGCGGTGCCATTTTGTTTGTCCCACCTAACTAAAATGGCGAGACAGTGTAACAGCCGGCCGCCGCTGACCACCTGAACTTGGCTTTGTAAAAAACCTCTGGAATGTAGATTGCCTTCTAAAAAGAGTCAAGCGTGAAAGGAAACGTATCACTGCGTCTTAGCCTCTGAATGGCACTAGTTCCATAAAATAATGATCATCATTTACCATATGTGGCCGGTATCCATGTTAACGACACGCCAATGCCAGGGCCAATTTAAAGTAAAGCCGATTGTCTCGCAGCCTATACTTATGATTTTAAAGTTTAAGGAAGACTAATGCACCAATTATCAAAAGAGTGGCGTTCAAGGCAGATCATAATTTTGGCTCATACGCGCGAGAGGTTCTGATCTCCTGATTTAAAATGAGATAAGTAGCTTCATAAATACTTGACTCAGAATAAGCACATTGTTATTTGTCTTGTGGCAAGCAATAAAACCTCTTAAGAAAGAATATGGAAAAATGACAACGGGAACAAATTGCAAAGCCTTTTGCCAAGACATTTTATTTACTTAACGTCGTAAATAGATATGAAAAGTGACTTAAGCAACCGCGTTGGACATTTCCGACGTACGCCGAATTACGGTTATTTGCACTAGCCACAAGTAAGTAACCGAAGTAACAACTTAATTTGGAGTAAGTTTTGTTGAAGCTGTTATTACGCGCTTAATAAATATGTACTTAGCATGCACTTGCCTACAGCGTAGGTCACTTCATTATGCATGCGCCCAGAAATGCTAATAGTAGCCTCTATCTTGAAGACGTAAAGGTCAAATTTGATAAGAGGCGATCAGTCGGAAAAGGTATTAATTAGAGACCCGTAGGGAATTGTGATTTTAATGCAAAAGAGAATAAAGCAAACGTTAAAAAAACACATAAGGTCCTACCACCACTGCAACTTTACCTCGTTAGTCGTTACTTTAAGGCGCTAGTCCGTGTCTGCCTGTTTGACCGCTTATATCTTCTAAACTCGCGAGTCGTGATACGGTTTTCACTATTATTTAGACGGTTACATTTGAATAGTTGTTATGTATTCTGGTGTATGTACGTGTTACAAAAAACTCATTTAAACCGAAGCAAATCGAGGGCCGGCCGCTAGTTCATTATAACTTTGTATACGGGACCGTCCGTGTTATAGCATCTCAACCTCATGATATGAACCTTGTCCAAATTTGAGTGTCGCCGCCCACTCATCATAATGTGGACTCAGATCCAGAAGCACACCGCATATAATTCAATTTTATTATAGCCCGTTTTGTATCACTCAGCATACTATGATTTATTGATGTCGTTAGAAAAATATAATGATAGAGTGTTGAGCCGGCGGTCGAAGGAATGTTGTCCGTAGAACAGTAATACCTACTAATTTTTTGCTTTATATAGTGCGTGTCAAATGTGTGCAAGCTTTGCAAGTAGTAAGGTCTCACATAAGAACACACATAAAAAGTATCTGAGAATAAAAAACGCTACGCTGCGTTACGTTAGGAAAACAAAATATTGTTAGAATATTTTAAACGTTACATGCTATATTTATGTATGTACAATAGATTAAAAAATAAGAAACGTTTTGGCTCAATATAGTGCTTAGATGTTATTAACATGGGGCCCTAGACAAGATGCATTCGGCGAACGTTATCGTTATCAAAAATGTATAGGACACTTAAGCTGTCGAACGGTCTCGTCGAGCGCATGTCAATTCCATACGTTTTGACAGGATTCGATAATCGTTTACGATAGCTTTAAACATCCTAGACAAGATGCGTCTGAGCCTCTATATGTTGTAATTTATCTTACTTTCGAAACAATACTGCTTTTTTTAGTTTCAGCTGCCCTTAAGTACTGTTAGGTGAATTACAGCTATAATTACGATAGTTACAACGATATGATTTAAATCGAAGTGAAATGAAATCTCGCTTGCAAGTGTAATAAAAATACTTTATCAAATAAAAATAGCACATAATACCTATAATCATTCAGTAAATCTAAAATTATTGTAAGCATAACAGTCGTAACAAGCAACGGTCTGTAAGATCGAGTTAACTATGACATCAATCTTTTGGCAGCGAGATGTGTAATTGGCACATTCGGCGCTAGTTCCATCGTGAGCCGCTGCCGTCTCGGGCTGTCCCCCAAAGACAACTCCGCCAAGAGCCCCCGGCGGCACAATAAATCGTTTTCGCTATCAATTCAAACATTTGTAATTACAGTGTAACATACAAGCCAATTAAAAATAAGACATAATGTAGCACGGAAGATATATGGCTTCTCAATAAGTGGGTACAAATAAATAATTGCGGTCCGGGCAGCGTTAGTTGGGCGAGGTCGGGTACAGTTTGATAATGATATTATGTGTAACTTATTTTTGTAGCTAGAATTCATATTACTACCTATTTTACAATTATGCTACTATGGCACTTTATAACATAGGTACAACAAACTTTTCACTTTGAATACCCTTGTAGGATCTCGAGCAATTTTTTAATAATAATTGCCCGTCAACAGTACGGACGTCTCATTCTATTACTCAAAATAAGAGTAAGCCAGCTATTCCAATTCAAATGAAATAAATGATTGCATATCACATTGTTGCCTGTAAGTGCACCTTAAGACTGAGCCGAGCAAACGCCAAGCGTCCAGTGGCACCCTCATTACTATTATTGTGTTTTCTAATTAACTAAAAAAAAACCTTGGAATCAAATGATGCATTTTTGTAGTGCAAGTAAAAACACAATTTATGGGATACGTAACAAACTTTAATAAAAAATACCCTTTGAGTAGTCAGCTTAACGAGAAATGGTGGCCACTTTTTTCCGTTAAGTTGATAACTCGAAGGTGAATTGTTATTAAACTATGTGATATACCCTATAAGTTGTGTATTCATTTGTAGTACAAAAAACTATCGACCTATTTCAAGAAAATACTTTAGTTTATTATAAAACACAATAAAAGTAATGAGGGCGCCACTGTCCATCCGGCGTACGCTCAGCGCAGTCTTAAGAGCTCTCAAATCTCTTAAATTTTTAAACACAGTCACTTGTTCTTATTCCATTTCGAGACCAACCGAGAGTAAATACTTGCTGAAAATGTTCGTTAAGACATGTTAACTTAAGTTCTTAGATTTTTAGAGGTGATGCCAACGGAATTCCATAGTAATATCTAATGGTAGTATGGAAACTTTATCTCGTTTTTTTAAATATCAATATGAAAATAGTTTTGGTATATAATTTCGTACGGGCATAAAGATAAGGACATAAGCCCATATTCAACATAAAAAAAAACCAAATCGTTTTTGGTATGTTACCTTATTGTTAACGTTTTGATAGCTCTTATTTACTGGGCAGTAATGGCGGCCGAGTAAAAAACAATACCATAACTATTCAAATTCGATCTGACCACCTAGAACATAGAAGCGCAGTGTATTGTACAGTCGACTACAGATTGATGTATCCACTTTTGTACCTTATGACGATGCAATAAGGTGAAAAAGTTGATACACCTCTTTGTAGCTCACTGTACTGAAGTCATTGTGTTAGCCTTTATTGATTTTGACGGACGGCTTTAGTTTTAATTTACGGGAGCATTTTACGTTCACAGACAACAGACGCGAGGTAATGGCAGCGATCGGTCAAGTTTTGTAACAAACAATTGAGTTATTGCTTGCTTGTTGACCCAACCTACTGTCATACCTATTGCTCGTAAGTGTGTCACAAAGTAGTGTAAATGTCGTATGTTTATACAAATGTAATTTTTAGGTCATGTCAAAATGTTTTTAAAATTGCGGAAAAGGTACCGAATTGTTTTGGAATAATAATAATAATAATAGGAGGCCCATTCCATTGAGTTGGCGAGTCACCGCCTGCCATTTCAACCAAAGTAATTAGCATTGGCCAGGCAGGCGCCGTAGTTTCATCAATAGCCTAGGTCACCAATCCATATCAGTTCATTCATAGAACTTATTATTAATGTTCCCATCCTTCTTAAATAGTCTCTTATACTAACCGGTGGTTGTCCGTGGGAGCATACCTCTATAGTTTGAACTCAGGGACAATCGCCGGTTGGTATCCCATCACTTTACTAAATTAAACTTGTCTAAAGGGCCTCTGCGTGTTGGCTTCGGCTCCATGTACGCCTTCCAAAGGTCCGGGACTCCCATAGTTCCGTGATTGGTAAAGACATACATAATAATAATAATAAATCATTTATTAAAAAAAACAGGCATGGGATATTAATAATTCTTCGCCAAACTGCACAATCAGTTTGTAGGCGAAAACTGGGTGAACATTTCATACTTCCAGGGAGAGGCCATACCTATTTTGCTTTGTCTTTACACGTATTGACATCGTATCCTTTTTGACACAGCCGCCATACTACCAAGTTTAAAAGAGCTGTCATAACGTTAACAATTTGATAGTGATATGGGTAATAACGTAATAACAATGCCGAATAAGGCCCAAGCTTCTTTATGTTAGGTTGGCTATCGCTTTCGCTATCACACATGCACTCGGAACTAGGGTTGCCACGTCATGTTCGGCTTTTTAATGTCCTGTCCGGCCAAATATATACAACTCTGGCGTGTCCGGGTTTTGATAGGCTCTGGTCAAGCCCGCCCCGCCAAAAGACGCCGAACGTAAGCGCACGAACGAGTCTCTCGGACACGCATGACTCGCGATCTTGCAGGAGCCGCAGGCGGCGTGGGAAGGGCCCAATATGACTCATAATAACATACAAATTAGATTAGAGTAAGTTTTAACTGAATAATAGTAATAGATACACAATTTATAGGTTTTCTTTTTAGTGTGCCAGGCTTTCCAGGCTTCAGTGGGCAAAATGTCGGGCCAAAAGTAGGTATCTGTGTCCGGCTTTCCTATTTTTAGGCCTGACAACTGACAGTATATTTGCCACTGGCGTTTCATAGTAAAACAAAGACTATCGATAAATATTAAGCATCGCTCAAAACAAACATTGAATAATTTACCTCAGTACAGTACAGACCTTCAAGCATAAGTCAAATTAGGTAGGTAACCAACCATAGTTTAAGCATATAATACTGTTAGTATTAAAGTATACATATAAATCAAATGACTACGTACTTGATGGTATCTCTCTAGAAATCTGTCGTTCAATATTGACATTGTTAATAACTTGTCCAATATCTTGTCGGTTACGTAGTTTTAATTAAAGTAAAGGACGTCGTGTATCAAATGCTAATCAGAGCCCCGGACGCCCACGTCACTCCAGAGGGATAGATTAAATACGAGTAGCTGACGACACGGTTAGCCTGGTTTTAATGCCTACGAAGCGAGCGGTCCGGGTTCGATTTCCGGGATAGGAAAATGGTTGTCTGATGATCGCGAGTTCTTTTTTTTGTGTGTTGGATGTTTTCTATGTGTAGAGATATATACATACTTAGTATTTCTGTACATAAGTAAGTTTATTGTTGCCTCGTACCCATGATACAAAGCTTAGTTTGGGACTAGGTCAAGTTGTGTTAGATTGTTTACTGTAATTATTCTATTTATTCTCAAGCACAAAATCCCCAGTTTAAAATGAAAGCAAGTTGATATTAGCTAATTGGAATAACAACTTGATTGTCTGGCTAGAGCATTAATTTTATATAAAACCTCGTTAGTAGATTGATATGTTACTTTCTGATTCACAATTCGTTCACAATAAATAATAACGTGAGTTGTTAAGAGATTCGAGTTCTACGTTGTACCTATCAAGCTACCTTGTTGAGAATGCACGCCCAAATGTATACTTATTTTGTATACTTAGGTACGCTCTGAAGGGATAACTTAAACTCGCCGGTTAATATTAGCTTAGATTAACCTTAAGTAGGCTTAAGAGAATCAAATTGTATATTATGTGGTTGGGTCAAACATAAACGGAGCCACGGGGGCTAAGTTATCACTGTTATCAGCAAATGCGTGGATTCTTGCATTATTGTGAAGTTCATTTTATTTATTGTTAATTAAATAGTGAATATTTGAGTATTAGTGTGTTTATTGCACTGGTTCAAATATCTGCCACTACAGCCAAGGCAATCGTTAATATTTTATGGTCTACATCCTATTAAGGCATTATACCCACTGCTGTATTTTAATGATTAATGAATTGAGGTAGCATGAAGTCATGGCATCGCTGTTAGCATTGGATCTACTACATTTTTATTGCAAATTAGATGTTAAAAGTCAAGATATTATCATAAGAATGTTGAGTAAGACAACAATTATACACTTACATTTCCGTTACTTAAATATTGTGCCTTTTAAAATTGGTCGATTAATAGACCACTTCAGGGCCTCTACTCAACACGGTAAAATCAAAATAGTTTATGACCTGTTATCGTATTGTGAACGTTTTGATAGCTCTTATTCACTTGACAATAA
The DNA here is from genome assembly GCA_963966035.1 of Acleris laterana. Taxonomy (NCBI): domain Eukaryota; kingdom Metazoa; phylum Arthropoda; class Insecta; order Lepidoptera; family Tortricidae; genus Acleris; species Acleris laterana. The sequence goes on from OZ014457.1 coordinate 7,565,804, forward strand.
TGGTCTAATGGTGCCCGTAAAAACGATACCGTAAACCATAAACCATAACAGATCAAATGCCCCTAGAAGCGCAGGGCTCTTTTACATGTTGGTGATATGGAGAAAATGTACCAATAAAAATACAATACGAGGTACGGTCGGCAAATTTCAAATGAAAAATTAAAAAAAAATATATCAGTAAATAGGCCACATGAGGGCTCTTTTACACGTCGGTAATATAGAGTGAATCTATCGGGCCAAGACAGTGGTTTACCAGTTTTGTCAAAAGTTTCTGTGAAATTTAATTATCGCGAAGGTTGACACTTGTCACTGTCATTATATTTTTGCAAGGGAAAATCGAACTTGTTGTATCACGACGTGCAAATGAACTTCAACCGTAAGGTGGTACACCACATTTTTGGCCGACTGTACTTAAAAGTAACATCAGAAATATGTACATTTTATTAAGTAACAGAACAATTTCGAATTAAAAAGATCTGTGTTGTCGAATCAACAGGTTTGCCGGTATGAGGTAATAAACAGTGCATTATGCAAAACAATTTTACTCAGTTTCGTAGTTTCGCTCGGTAATTATTTTCTGACAGACGGTGTAAACGATTGTATCTAAGCATATCAAACAAAGTAAGCAATCGTGATGTGTGAAAATGACCTAACGCGCCTATGATATATGTATTTGAGTAAATTCCGCAGGAAAAAATATGTGTCTTCGTACATTTTAAACAACTGCTCTTTTATTAATTTATTGATTATACATAGTAAGCACAATGTCCATCTAAACAAGACCGTGAAGAGGTTTGTGTGCCGATGGGGCTTTGAGACTAATATATCAAGTACAAACTGGGTGGATCTCGATTCGAGGTTAATTATGATCACCTTTCGACATGATAAGACACCTTAGAAAAGATGTTTAACGCGTAAACGATTGTCAAAAACTATAAATGTATGGAATTGCATCACGTCAATCCTATACATTTTCGAAAACGACAATTATTGTGGTTCTGTATTGTTATTGTTATCCTGAATTCTTATTTCTATTTTGATTATATTAAAATTTGTGCATATTGTTGACGATTCCAATTTAATTTCTTGTACTTTTTACATAACATGCAATGTATACTGTGACTTACTTTGGAAAATAAATATCATTCATTCATTCATTCATAACGTTCGCCTAATGCATCTTGACTAGGGTCACTGTTGCACACCCACGGGAACGGGTTGACGGTGAAGATTCGGCTTCTACATACTTAACGCATAACTGACATTAATCATCATCCTTCTCCTGCCCTTATCCCAACTTAATTGGGGTCGGCGCAACATGTTTTTTTCTTTCATACTTATCTCAAGTCGTCATCTCGGTAGTCACTGACTTTCTAGCCATATCATCTTTCACCCCCCGTTTCTTTGGTCTTCCCCTACTCTTATATCCATCCACATTCATATACTCAAAAACTTTCCTGACTATATTTTCCTCATCCCTCCGCATCACATGCCCATACCATAACTGATGTTAGTATTTATATATTGGAAATCCTTTTGAGTGTATGTTTTGTCTTTGAAACAGTGGTTAAATTCAGAAGGGCGCGGGACAATTTGAGCCCGCCCGGTAATAATTTACAGACGAGTCCGTGAGTAAGATGTTGAAGAGAAACACCGCCTCCAGCTGTATTCCAACTGTATTGGTACGTTTAAAAATAATGAATTGTTATTTTCCTGTTTTCTGGGTTAACGCCATGTTAATTTTACTTGCTCTTACTTATTTCGCAAGGAATAGTTTAATGGCTGAGTGGGATTAAAGCACTGTTCATGAATACTTGAAAGTCTTGAAACACTTTGTTTTATGGGCGATGTTAAAGTTGGTAAATAGCAGATGATATCACCGCTGTAATTCGAAGTATTCTTAAAATATATCCATGCCTTATATGGCGATGATTGAGGAACATCTGTACTCAACATTATTGTGCATTCAACTCAAGAGAGTACCAATGCCCATCCAAATGAGCGTAGCTATAGGTACCTGTATTAATGAACCGTGTGTTTTGTAAATCGCAGTAGGTATGATGGCGCGATAAATGATCAATTCTGTACGCAACAAGATTCATGTGCTAATAAATTTAAATATTGTCCAAAAATGGAGACGTCCAGATTGCGCGGTTAATTTACGCGCATGCGCTCGGCTCAGCTAGAAGGCAATTACGTTAATTGTCGAGTAAAATGAGCAAAATATTTGTTGGTTTCTTCGTGAATATAACATGTTATTTTGTTTACGATCCGGAACAAAGAGGTACGCGACCTTTACATTAAAACTGGGAGGACCTATCAGGATAATGATAAGAGGCGCCTCACGAAAGCTGTGCTGGAGATTGAGTATGTATTTGAAATTGAGTAAAGATCTCAAATGAAGATTAGGTTTATTACTCATGCGTGCGTCTGGGTGTAGGTATTAAAATGTTTGTTACGATATATTTTGTTTTGATCGGAGTGGGTAGTTTTATATTGCTTTGTAAATAACTAAAAGCAAAACTGCATTGCATCAATTTAAATTCACCGGAAGCACAGTGTTAATATTTGAGAAACACCCAAAATATCATTTCGGCTGTATAAATTTAAAGGTGTTAAAAGAGCAGTTACGTCTACAGTTATTTTCTGCTTATACATACTGAGTGGTGTAATTTCACCGATAATTATAGTGGTTTAGATATGATCTTCTAGTTTATGTTCTCAGTGTATACAATAGTGTACTTAGTACTGGCTTAAGGTAAAAACATGTTTTGCAAGATTTTAACTAAATAATCATACTGACCAACAAGTGAACTTTGTTGTTTGTAAAATATTGCCTAAACGAAGACAAGCACCCGATTAACCTTTCTGTTAAACCTGACGGACTTGTCTATTAGTCATTAAGTGAAGTTGTTACGAGTATATCGACTAAACAGCCTGTAATTAACATGTTTACACCAATAGCTAATGTAATGTCCTCCATTTCATTACAGGCTCAATTACGGCGCGGGAAATCCTCACTACTACTGGTTTTTGATTATCACCCAAATTTCGAGTTATTACTTAAAAACAGGAGCACCTTGGCGAAAATGACATATTAAATTGGTCAGGTTAATTATCATTGCGGAATATTAAACTTTGTAATTAACCTGCGAATTGACGATGACGTTATACTCAGTCGGCAAGTGAATATGACCACCATAACGCCGATACTCATTTCAAAGATCGTGTCACTTCGTAGAATGGTTAGGTATTTGATCGACAGGCGTTAGGGTTAACATTTTGTGACAGTCACAAGTGTAACCTAACTTAAGTAATTATTATTTAATGTAACCTGCACTGAAGACAACACGGCTTCACCAGATGAAACACATCACTCGTTCACTCGGCGCAGCTCCGTACCTATTAACCGGCGAGTTTAAGTAGTCCGAGCGAACAAAACATTTTTCATATACTTAATAGCTTTCGATGAAGTAAACTTGTGAGTAAAACAATTCATACTGATCACGAGTCACGACGCTGATGAGAAGTTTCCAGGACATATTAGTTCCTGCTGGAACTCACCGCGAAGTACGAAATTATAACAAATCTGGAGTAACCCTGATTTTCTTCATTTCTTACTTATCTGCGATTACTATTTATCCACGGTCGTTCGCACAGGAGTCGTTTACCGCTACCGCCCTTGGGATTGTACCATTTTCCGAGGTGAAAAGAACCCTACTCGGTCTCGGTCTCCGTACCTTTCACATGTGTCTATTGAGGCATTGAGCTGTGAAAAAAGAACACACAAACACTCTTTTGCATTCATAATATTAGTAAGTATCAAGAATAGCTTTGTTATCTTAACGGATTAGATAACTTACTAATATAGAGGCATTCCATATTTGTACTCAGGGTTGGCAACGCATTTGCGGTCTTAATATATAGGATTGCGGTCGTAAGATTGTAGTCTTCAGAATACAAATGTCTATGGGTCACAGATCTCACCATCAGGTGGCCAGCGTGCTCCTTCGCATTATGTATGCCATAGTAAAAATTGACGACGCAGTTAGCCTGGTTGGTAATGTAAATGTAGTAGCGGTCCCGGGTTCGATTCCAGGTTAGGGCAATCTTTTGTGTGTTGAGCGCGAGTATTCTGGGTCTTTGGTGTTTTTTATATTAGTGTATTTCTCTATAATAAGTATGTTTGTCGTAGCAATAGTACAAGCCTATGGCTTAGTTTGGGACTTGATTGATTTATGTGTCCGCGTAGTAGTTGTCTATGGGACTTGTCTAATTTTCCAGGATGAATAGTAAGCCTATGTGCTATCTCTGTGCCAAATTTCAACCGTTCAACCGTTCTGACGTGATTGAGTATCAAACATCCAAACTTTCACATTTATAAGATTAGTAAGGCGAGAAGATTTGACATTTACATTACTAGGCAGATAAGAAGTCAATCCTAACAGATTGCTCAACCATCAAGTTTCTGAATACTTATGTTAACAGCAGTAACACAATGCTATTAATACTATTCCGTCACCCGCAACAACAAAGATAAGCATTGTTTTACTGCTTGCGACTCTACCAATCTTCAGAAACTTCATGGTTGTAAACCCTGATTTCTACTATAGTCATAACTCGTTTGTATTTATAAACGTAAATTCATCAATCGTTAAACCCGTAATATTTATTTTCCACTAAGTGTAAGTTTACACTTTACGATGTCCCAGTGGTCATACCGTAAGTCACTTGTGCAGATAAAATCTCTCGAGTAAAGGACGGAGTGCCTTAAATTACTCGCTGGGTTTAAATGAAGCTGTTACCTGGTTAGGTATGTAAATGGGCACTGAACATAACGTATATGTGCTTTAATTGCGCGAAATGAAGTGTCATAGCATAGCTGTAAGCCGTAAATATTTTTGAGAACGCGAGTCACGAGTGTTTCCGTGGTCGAATATAAAGTGCTGAGGCCGATGTATAATTGGGTCTCTTAAAAAAATACAGTTAATTATACACGATTATGGCTAATATGTTATTGAAAAATAGACCATAAGACCACTTTAATCTAATTTGCATTTTAATGATTATCCTTAGTTTATTTGGCAAAGTAATTCATCATCACAATTATACAGTTGGAAACCGTTGGAATCTAAATGGGCAATATCACGAATTGCGTGTCCTGAAAAACATTTTAAAAGGTTCGAATATAATATAAATTAAGGTAAATAAGTCTACACGCCTTGTAACTATAATACTACACTATATTTATACCCCCTTACTAATAAACGTTGAGTAATGGTGGTATAGCTATACAATATTTTGTCCTTATCTGACAAATTCAAATGTCACAATGTCAGGTAAGGACAAAACATTGTATAGCTATGCCACCGTTACCTAATCAATGCTTATTTTTTTAAGTTTATACTTGGTTCTGAAGTTATACAATTAGACACAAATTTTACCTTTGATAGACTGAACCGAATAGACCAACTTTATTTAAGATTAGGGTATATAGGTATGTGGTTCCAAACCAGATTCTCTTTACACAGTTAATTAACAAACAAATGTCATTAATAACATCCTAAATTACATCGGATTTCCCGTGCCATTTAAACACATTTTATTATAATTTTATATTAAGAGCATAATATGTCGAAGTCGTGAGTTAGAATTAGACAATTAATGAATGCGCAAGAGTTTTTTGCGTCGCCGTGTGTCCAACCTCCTCGTGCGCCGCCCGCCGCGAGGCCGGGGACAGACGTGACTGACTCACTTGCACTCATTTACATTTACATTTTTGACATGTTGGAATAGTTCCGCACTTGTCAAATTAAAGGTGGTAGGTGGAATGTGGATACAATATTTTCAAAATACAGCCATTTTTGGGTGAAATTGGATCATGTTGCCGATTTCACTCCAAATAGCGGCCTATTTTTTTTTTAACTTATTTTTGACAAGGTTAGGTTTGTAAAATGGCTTTGGATCGATTACAGGTCATTATTCGAGACGGACGAATGGACTATAAGGGTTCCTAGTTTGACTAAGGAACCCTAAAAACGGACATGTGCGAGTGTGAAGGGTTCCGTACCACGCCGAAAAATACACTTTTCTAATAGGGGAGCCCCGTTTACACCGTTATATTTTCTTTATTATTTGTTTTTTATGGCGGGTAGTACAGAACACACTGTGAAAATTTCAAATGCCTAGCTATACCTAAGGTTTATGAGATTTTCTCAATGACAGACAGACAGACGGACGGACAAACAGCGGGGGCTATAGTAATAGGGTCCCGTTAACACCCTGTGGACACGGAACCCTAAAACGTACTAAGAATATTCGTCCATGCTAATTGAACCATTGGCTTGCCTGCGGTCTAATTCATCAACCACAAGTAAGCTATGATTAAATAATTAAAACAGTTAAGTCAGCTCATGGTCTAGATGGGGCTACACCCCTTCCTAGTACCGACTTGCGTTACATAATAACTTCTTCATAGGACATAGATCTCTTACAAATTACTAGATCCAGCAGTTAAATAGTTCGACGAATACTAATATCAATATTACGTGGGGCCCTAACCAAGATGCAAGCGCTGCTATCGTTTTTATTTTCTATCACTCAAAACGTTGACGTAGGGCCTCTGTAGTTCAGTTTCGATGCAAGCAATTTTACAATAAATAACTCTTAAGAGGATTATGAGGCAATTAAATCGCTTAGCTGTCAAAGATGTAATTTCCTGTGTACGGTTGTGTCATTAAAGCACTTATTTGAAATTAAGCACATAATTTAGCTGAATGAAAGTTTATATGACTGACGATAGGATCAAGTTAAATGAAGAAGTTGTAAGATACTGGTGGTAGTATTAATGTTGTTTAAGTATGTGTTTCTCTATCTGAGTATTTTATCGTTGTCTAACTGAATTATAGTAAAAGCCAGGGACTAGGCTAATTTGCGTGAGATTGTCTTCCGATTTTCACTTCATTGTATTTTTTACTAACATAATATCTACATAATTAATTGGTAGTTAATCTACTTCTTTGTAAAACGTCGATGTCAGAGTAACACAAAAATCGTAGCCCTTGTTACTGGCGCAGTAGGAAATACGAAACAATTTGAATACAATAGTCATAAGGCAGTATCGTGGCCGGCTCGAACGTGCTTACGAATATTTTGGACGGCGTTAGAGACATTGCATACTACACAACTAGGCCGCGTGAATTTCCTAAAACTAAACATTATGGTAATTGTTTCGTGACCCGGAATTTTTACTGAGTTATCGATCTGTGTTGATAAGAAAATAAAGTTCTAAATTTATAAATTTTGTCTTAGCGTAAATTAATTGAAAAGTCATCAAGTTCATTTCCGCCATACTCAGAGACTAAAGTCACAATATGTTTTAAGGCCTAAAATTATGTACCTACAGTTAAATACATTTCTATATCTACACACATTTATAAGTACTCTAATGGGTTGAGAAGGCCATTTTTATATCGTGTTGGTTTTGAAAGATGATCCAAATTTGAAAGTCATAACTTTATCATATTTGGTATCGAAATGAGCACATTACGTTACAGCCGCCCGCCAGCACACCTACCACCCAGACCAGACAAACGCCGATAGTAAAAATATCATACTAAATTTGATTGTTGTAATGCTGGTCATTGCCAACAGGTTCTGAACGCATTAAAATGAACTTATGATACGTGTGTAGATAAAAGAGATTTCCAAAGAGAGACCTACTTACTAGGTAGTTCGATTTTTCGCTACCGAATCCACTTACCGATAATGTAAATTACATTTCGACGGTAACATCGATGCTATCCGGCTTTTAAGTAAGTATCAACTTAAGAACGATTATTACGATAAAAAGTAGGTGCGCTTGACCTCAGGCCGGCAGGCGTTCATTATGTCACGTCGGAGCCAGAGATAAGTTAAAATAATCATCAGGTAATAAGAGCTCGAACTTTTAAGTGAATTAATAACCGTAATTACAATCCATTCCTCCTCGTGTCGTCTGTTTTTGCTCTTCCCTACATGGGTTATAGGATGTAGTTATAGTCTCTCAATTGTTTTAAAACACCTTACTTGGGTGTGAAATTTATATTTTATTTACCAAGCCGGCTTTCAAAGCAAAGTAAACAAGTAAGATGGGAGAATCTGATACTGTGGCTCTGAAATATAATCATAGGCTTAAAGGTTAACGTTTTAAAATGAAGCTGTACAAGCAACTGAGCTTATTATAATTTTAGTTTAGGAATAGTATCGGTCAGTGAAAATGCCACCGTTGTGTAAGCTCCCTTATAATGCGGCTTTGCGCCATTCACAAATAACCACAATAACATGATAATTACAAAGATTTACTACTTTAAACACGGCTTATCCGATTTAGGGCTGGATTAGCTGTTCCTATTGATCACGATCCGTGAGCTATGGATCGTAGATCAACTTAGTGGACGAAAGAAATTCTGATTACAATAGATAAGTCGATTTATGCCCCATTTGTGTTAGATAAAATAACATTTGTTTTGATCGGGGATAAATGCAGGGCTCTGGGATTAGCGCAGTGAGATTGGTAGCTATCATGAATTGCTGCTTGATTTATTGCAATTGTTGTAGGGCTCAATACAGTCCACACCATAAATATGCGTCCAATAAGTAGACCTTATTGTAAGTATCATAGAGGCGTGTAGATATTATTGACGTCTTGGAAACGTGTATATGAATTTATTTGTCATATAAAATGTATAAGAATGATGTTGGATTGATAGAAAACAGAAGAGGCTCAAGATCCAGGTTTAATGTATTGCGGAATCTTAAAGGTTCAGTCAGAATTGAAGCTTAATCTCGATAATTACAACAATATTACACCTTGCCCAAAGGTCAAGTGGCAGAGAATGTAACTCAGTATTAAGTTCACTTCTTGTAGGTAGGTACTTACTCTTATTTTAATTTTTCGGCTTGTTTTTTTTTTTAACGAAACAAAATGAAACGGCAAGAGAAATAAACTGCTACCACGCAGTTTATATGCTGTTATACAAACTGCAAACTGTAATTCCGTAATGACCATCCGGATATTTAATACTTTTTAACTGTTCAATGGCTTTTAGCCTAAAAGAAACTTAATCCGAATACTCGATACCGACTTAATAAAGTTTTATTGTTGTCAGGAGGTTAAGTTTCGACCTAGTTTCTTTACAGTGACGCATTGGTATTACTTGAAATCCTTAAGCAATGTCTTATAGCCTTCTCAAAGTCCCCTATAAAACTTGACATGGTTCCGAAGCCGATAACATCCGTTTTTAAAATGCATCAAGCGAATGAAATGAGTTTAGCTTGATATGAATCGGTTAGGTGGAGTGCTATTTATTGCATTAAGTTAGCAAAATGAAATAAACAGCAGTCGGTCAGTTATTTTGCAACGCGTTGTAATGGTTCCGTATCGTATACTTACATACCTATACTCATAAAAGCACAGCCCATGAGCAAACAAGTTCATGGATATCACACACAAGGACAATTTTTCGGTTAGAGTATTTTGGCCTTCACTCTGGTGGCATAACAGAAGAACTTAACTCCACGCGCGTCTTTTAAGTCCAGGGGAGTGATTCTATCAACAACGACGGTCGGACGGACGGACGAGTGAATGTCCAAGCGGCGAGTTTAAGTAGTCCCGTCAGTGCGAACAAAACATATTTTAGCGCGTGCATTTTCAATTTAGCAATATGGTTTCTGCCGATGGATCGAACATATAAGGCTGCTTAATTGAAAATGGACGCGCTAAAATGTGTTTTGTTCGCTCTGACGGGACTACCTAAACTCGCCGCTGCGATTTCGCTCGTTCGTCCGCCCATCCGTTGTTTTGCCTGGGGTGTTATTCTCTCAAATGTCATGTCGCTATAGGACATCGAAGTGGTTTTTGAATTTATAACCAGTTGCTTTAAACTTAGCAAAGAGTATACTCGTGGTGGATACAAACGTATACGTTGATATTACATATACGTTATATAATGTCGTATGTTCTGTCATCCGTATATATCAGTTAGCTACTTGCTGTGTGCTTGGAGTGCAACATGAAAGGGTAACCTGAAAAAGTTAACGGAAAAAGGAAGGCCTACAAAAAAAAAACCTATTGCGTCTGGACGATAAATTCATGTAGGTACAGGTAAGGTTTTCTTACCCACATGTCTGACCCCTAAAGCGGCAAGTCAGCCGCGTCTATCGCGATAAGCTAAGCGTGCCGCATACCGCTCCCCGCTTAAAACAAAAGAAACGTGTAAGTGCCATTACGTCACTCTTTCGTAAGCAGCCTTGCCAAGGTCATTAACGCATAATTTAAAGCAATTTGCACTTGCACAAATGTTTTCTCCTCAATTTGTGAGCTATGGTTGAATTAACCGGTTGATTTTTTAGCTTTTTGGTTCCGGTTATTAGGTACCGACGTATAATTCGACTAGCTCTACAAAGTGGCTAATAGCTATATTTCGCACTGCAAGGCATGAATATTTTACAATCTAATTGCTATTAATCGACTTGTTTAAATTAGGTGCATTTCAAGTTTCGTTTAGCGTAAAGTGTAAGACATTAGTCATTTCCCAAGTGCAACGCAACTCAACACGGGAAGGCAACAATGAAACAGGAGCCTCCCATTGGCTGGAGAACTAACACGCTGGAAAACCACCAAGCAGCAAGTAGTGTTTGCATTGTTGTGTTTCGGTGTGGGGATAAGACAACCGGTGAAGAGTTGGCAACGCATTTGTGGCCTTAGGATTGCAGTCTTAAGATTGTTGTCTTGAAAATGCAAATATCTATGGGTCACAGATTTCTCCCATTTACCATCTGATGGCCTGCCTAAGTAAAAATAATCAAATAATATTAATGCTCATGAACATTTGTCGGATATAAATCAGGATCTTTGTTTAAACAGTTTTTATACTTACCTAGATAAGTGTTAAGTACTAATGCAAGCTATGAAATGTCCGCTTCGGCCATTATCGGGCGGCGTCGGTGGCCGCAGCTTGTTCAGCTAAAAGCACTTAATGGAACGGAAATTTATGAATAACAAGAGATACTAATCTCGACGGAAAATGTTTTAGTAAAATTCTTCATCCGTTTTCAATCTAAGTGCTGCGTTATTTGAAACGCAATAATGTTATAACACTTGAATTATTATGGGGCAATTAATTAGTCTTTCAACGAGTATTAATTCCGATTAAGTACATTTCTTTGCTACCTGTTACTCAAGCTCAAAAGATTCTAGAAATATGCTAACTTCTGTGAATGCAGGAGCAGGAATGAGTGTAGTAGGGACTAGTGATGGGCGATTTCTGAAACATTGCACAACTTTCCTTAACTGCGAAAATTACAGCTTCTGAAAGTTACATAATTAGATGGAAATCATTCTAACACAAGTAAATTTCGTTTAAATTTCATGAAAAGTTAGGTAACATGTCAAAACTATCGTAATTTTCAGAAATAAAACGATTTCACTTTGGTAATTTTCAGAATATTGCTTGAAATTCTAGGTGAAAGTTTCACTTTTGAAACTTATAGAATATTGCAGAAATTTAAATGAAAGTTTCACTTTTGAAACTTACAACTCGCCCATCACTAGTAGGGACTCGTCCACCCTTCCAAAAAGACAGTCTTTGTTATCTGACGTATCTGTGTCAAAATATCGGGAATACAGAAACAAAGTTCATAATTAAATATGTAAAGTTTTTACAACGCGGTTGGCCTTGTTTGTTAGTGATCGGTCAATTTACGACGCTAGCGGTCCCGGGTTCGATACCTGGTAAGGGCAAATTATAAATATTTGAGTGAAAAGTGCATCTGTCCCCTAGTCTTGGACGTTTTCTATGTACATTTATTTCCCTAACTAGGTAGTTTTTCGTTGTTGGTCCTAGATCAACTTGTGTACAATTCTCCACGGATATTTCCGATTATTTATTCTCACGATCAAAATTCCGTTGAAATATAGTAGTTTATGCAATAGTTGTATAAGAGAGGTCAAAATATATGTCTGGCGTGAGTTACGATGTGAGCCGAAGGCGAACATCGTAAAGGAAAGCGCCACGAGTGTTTTTTGACTTAGTTATACACCGTTGCATACAATACTTTTTCTACGACTAGGTTTCAAATGAAATGCAAAATTAAGCGAAAAAACTTACAAACGAACGAACGAAGTAAAGAACAACAAACGAGCGGGAAACAAGAAAATGACAAAATATGTGTCTATGGTTTACTTTGTTTTTAAATTGACGGAATGGAAAAAATAATTATTTACGATTCCAAAACATTTTAATTTGACCAATCAGAATACTTCACTAAATTAAATCCACCAATCACAATACACATCGACTGTCAAACGGAACGATAGGTTCTTTTAGGTACGTGTTTCTCTTTAACTAATTTAAATCTTTTAAAAAAACTTTGTAATTCGTATCAACCAATCAGAATACAGCTATTTTAAAATCGACCAATCAGATAACTGAAATCATTTCTCAAAACATTAGGTGTTTTATAGTCCCTATTTCACAATCGTTAAAATATGATTAACAGGCTACACTTAGTAATCTGTGGCGTATCGTTAGGCCGACTTTACGACACCGAGAGCTGTTATGGGGAATAGAGTTATAGACTTTTCTGAAGTCATATTATCTATGTTCTTATAATAGTGTTCGTGACTATGTAAAAGACTAATAAAAGTATAGGAGTAGAAAAAGTCAATAAAGGCACTCGACTACTCGTCATAATTACATTTCACGATTATTGTGCGCAATTAAGAAGTTATAAAAGTGAAATTATTTCTTATAATTAGTGGCACTCTGAGAGGTAAGTAGGTAATTGTTAAATGATGCCGTAGCTTGAGAGGCTACCGCATGAATGGTCTCTCTAAATGAAGGAATACCGAGCTGTTTCTCTTAAAAACGGCTCTGGCGAACGGTTGGAAGTCATACTAGGGCGGTCACTCGACTGTTGTTTTTACACTCTGACGGGACAACTTCAACTTACCGATTAATATTTGGTGCACCGAGTTCAAGAGCGAGTGGTTAAAGTGAAACATTTACCTGACAAGGGTTAATCTGGACGAGGACCGGTCATTGTTATGATCATTTGGGGCTATGTCCAATCATATGATCACGATCATGATGTTTTCATCTACACTATCGAAAAGGCTTTAATTTTCTTGAGTATATTCACCACTGCGTTCTCTCACCTATTCTAATAGAGGTGCTGAAAGAGTTACCTACTGCAAGAACAGTTTCTAAGTAAATGGAGAACTTGTAAAGAACAGACAAGGTTTACGTTGGATACAAAGAACCTATATTTTAATTATGGTTAGGTGAGGCACGTGCCGCAACGGGGTAAGTGCGACCGCCTTTCCTTTTAGGAAATATTATATAGTAGACTTGTGACCACCAAAAAAAAATACTCATTAGGCGAGAAATACCTTTCCATGAAATGAAAATTCTGCGTAATAATAATAATAATACATTACCTTTGATGAAAGGTGTTTCGATATAATAATAGGTACCCTAGCGCGTACTACTTACGTTGTAATATTCAATTTTTAGGGGAGTTTCAAAAAATATCACACTTTTGAATCTTTCTTCACATTTGGGAAAAAAATTGCACGTTGGTTGGGATCATCATTCTGAAAAAATTGTAGGTACTCTCGATATGTCCCCAAAAATATGTATGGAATTATCCGTTGTGTTATCAAAATTCCATACGTTTTTTGGGGAAATATTTTTTAAACGCAAATTTATATACACAATAATTAATTATGAACAATTCCTGTTTGTTTCAAACGAAAACTGTTCGACCTAATATTTTGTACGGTTTTTACCTATCTCCGAGTAATCATTTACCCCATTACATCTGAACATGTCAAGAATGTATGCGACTATCAATCAATACTCAAAAAAATAATCATGCAAGTTTTGTTTCTGAAGGATTTGGAATTGAGGAAGTTCATAAAGTAACAAATATAATAAAAACTAATCACGCCTCTCGACTCGTTTACCGCATTAGAACTCAATCAAACAATTAACAAACACCATTAAATACACGACTTTAATTAATTCTCATTTATTTGGCTCGATTCATCGATCCAATTAGAGATCTTTCATAACGTACGGTCCTATTGTTGACGCAAGTGCCTGATTAACGAGTAACTTTCTAGATGTCTTGCCCTAACATTCAAAGTAAGAGTTGGCAGATACAATTTTTTTGTTGAACATTTGGTAATTTACCAGCTTTTTGAGAAGTGCTGGTAGATTTTAGACGAGCCCGTGCGGCCTACTTACTGAATAAATATCTTTTAATATCTATTTAATTTTTTAGAGTAGGTACGTGTGGAAACGATCTATGGAAAAAATACAATAGGTACGTGTAAGCATCCTAAGTAGCTATACACTGAATAGAACAGGATCGAAAAAAAAAATTACATGAAAAAAAATCTGGCGTACCTTGTCGCTTTAATTCCTTTGACAAATTCATGTGGCAGTATCAAAATAACGTAACGACAGGATAATAGTGTATACTTATTTTATGATGCAGACCGTACCTTATAAAACATTCACACCAACTTTCTTACGCCAACAGTGTACCTACCAACTTTTTTGTTCCGATGTGAAAAGATAGATAGATGGCCGTTTTCTTACCCCAACAGAGTTCCAACTTTTTTGTTCTGGTGTGAAAAGATAGATAGATAGCCGTGTATCGCTGATGACTAGCATAGAACTCTTCCATCTCGGCCTTCAAACATGGCGTCTTAAGGCTCCCAGCTCGTTTAATCTATTTATATAAAAGAAGAAAACTGACTGGCTGATTGATCGATCAACGCTTAACTCACTTGTAAGAATAAAAATATGTACATGCAATTTAATAGACAACAACTTGTTCCGAATATACTTAGGTTCTTACATTCTGATATTAGGTTTAGATTTAATTTAGGAGCAGATAAACATCAGTTTTTATGCAAGATTATGTTTATGTTCAATTGTAAAACTTACAAATAGTAAAATGTACACAATGGCAAGATTTGTTTCGCTTTAAATAATAAAAGTACGTAGAGGATTTCTATCGAATACAAATAAGCATTGAAATAAATATTAGAAACTAGTTAGATAACATTACCGTACACAATCTAATTACAATAATTAAATAAGATACTCTTATCAATTAATTAATTATCATATTACTATCGCTTTTTAATATTTAATAACACATTAACCATAGTATATTGCGTAAGAGTTCATTTTCTACAAAGTAATTTAGTACTTTAGCAATGCTTTCGTACACTTAATTTTAGTTACTATACGAGTATTGATACACAAGTAATTTCCACAATCAACTCTAATTTATGTACATATACATTCAGCTAAAATATTTACTTACGCGTTAAGTTTTACTATACGTATTCCAAAAGAAATAATATACACTAAGGACATGTGCGTTGACTTACTTAGGTGGGAAATTGAGCGTCGTGTACGCGGGTCGCGTGCGCGGGACGGGGGGCCTGCGCGGGCGCGGGTGCGTCTTACCTCCCTCTATGGGCGCCGGCGCCGCGCTGGCCTCCCCTTCCTCCGGCAAGTAGGGCGCGCGCGGACTCAGTACCAACGCCTTGTACGAGGAGTGCGAGTCAGCTATACTCCTCCCATCCCCCTCGTCTCTCCTCGACATCTCAGAAAACGGGGACACGGATCTCTTCTCTATAACGCTCGGCCCCGCCATCTCCTCCTTTGGCTTCAACTCGTACGCGTTCTCCTCTTTTCTCTTCGGTTCCTCCTTCTTAAACTTTGCTTGACGCTCAATTATCTCGGCCGTCGTTAAATCAGATCCTTGAACGTCCGTTTCGAGAGGTAAGGCCGATAACCAAGGCCTGGAAGAATTGCTGTTGCACCACCTTTCTTCGTTTTCACTGGTATCGCCTAACAGTCCTAGTTTTTCTAAGTTTTGCAAAAGGAGGTTCTCGCTGGAACTAGCTGCTCTCATTTCAGTTTTCGAGTCCTCAGATAGAAGTAACTCCGCAAGGGGTGGTGCAAGGCCTAAACCTATGTTCCTCTCATGGTACACCTCAGATATAGTGGGAGTCATTTCTCCGCTCATATGCCGCACCTGAGCCATTGAGTCTCGACTGCTTGTGCCCATTTTCGGACGAGGAACTCGTTTTGACGATGAGGGTTGACTAATTTCCCTTACTTGTTCAGTTTTGTCTTCTTCAGCCGTCCTTCTAGGCTGTGCTGCAGCCAAATCGTAGAAAGCATCCAGATATCTGGCATGTGAGTGATCTGGACGTCTTCTCAAGACTGTGTCGTGGCCAGAGCTTTCCCAGTCCGAGTCATCAGTGGACGGTGGTCGTCTTGTGTACAGAGTTCTGATTTTAGTTTGATGGGCGAGTGCTAGTGAAACGTCCCTTTGAGGGGCAGAGGGAGCTGGTTGCGGGGCGGCGGGGGGTGATGGAGTGAAAGCTGCGTCACTTTCCCCTCTATATCTAGGTGGTGGGGGTGCTGGTGGCGGCGCAGTCCTGCCATCCGGCTCTCCCCGGCCTACATCAGTAGAAGATGATGTTCCACGTACATACATGGTGAAGGCACCTCCACATGATCCTAGAGGCAATGGAGGTGGTGGAACTGATGAAACGCTCTCTTCTGTGAACAAAATATGAAATAATTAACAATTGATACAAGACTTTAAATTTTATTATTATTGTTTAGTTTTTTAACTTACGGCGATGTTGTCTTGGTGGTGGCTCTCCATCTGAGTGCGGTTCTAGGTCTCCATCGTCAATGGATGCCAAAGATTCCACGCTCGAACTGGATTCCAAACTCAAACTCCTTGGAGCTTCTTGGGTATCTGTTTAAATAACAGACATTATGTATATGTATGTATGTAAGTTATTCCCTCATTAAAATGAAATCTCCTTTAAGTAATATGTTTGGGATTCAGGTGTATGACAAGTTGACAACTTACCGAAGAGAGCAAGTAACGCTTGTAAAACAAATTGGATATGTCGTCTGTTGGCTGCTTTTCCCGTGCGTAGAGTCACTTCGTCCTGTCCAACTTCTGCCAGATCAAAGCCCAAGGACGCCAGCAGCTCGTGGCATCCATTCACTCTCCACAACCTGACGTTAACTGCCACTTCAAAATTGTCACTTTCAAGGTTTTTCACTGAGAACTGTGAGATTACAGAGCGAATAACGCCAATGATGTCATCTGCTACGTCACCGTTGGAAATTAGTTTCGATAGGGCCAGAAGCGTAGTAGGCGATAATCCTAAGGACAAGTTAAGTTATGTTAAGTTGGTTCATTAAAAAATGCTCATTTTGAAGAATCTTAAACAATTAGTAAGAAATTTCAGACAAACCTAAGAGAGCCTGAAGGCTAGCGGAGCATTGGGTCAGTCTTTCTTCCGGGTCACTTTGGGGGAAGAATACGCTGGATGGTATACCATTTGCCGCCGGTTCAAATCTATATAAACAAATGCAATTTTAGTTGGAATATTTATGACCAATATTATAAGTAACACGAAAAAGTTCAATTGTTCGTGGAGACTTACCTGAATCCGACGCTCATAAGGAGTTCCCTCCACCCAGTGGCAGTACCGGCCTTGTTCTCTATGCTCTTCTGCGTGGTATACATGGCATTTTTCTGTCCTCTCACTATTCGTTGTAGAGACTTCTCAACCAAATGCAGGCAAACACGTAAGGCATCCCTAAAACAACAAAATTTTGGGTTAGGTAAGTTTTTAAATTATTCTGAATTAAACGCAATGTAGTTTTATATTATGTTAGTCCATTATTTATATCATTTACACTTTGAACCCATAGAAACATGCACGCTGTTGGTACAGCTTCAGCGTCTGTCTCTAGCTATACACTATGGTCTCGCTGAAGTACTTACCGGCACTTGTCAGGCGAGGCCAGCAGCTCACACAGTGCCTGCCCCATGAGCGCCACCTTGTTGCTGAGGCGCACGTTAGCACCCAATAGAACCTGACCCGCCCAGTGAGCCGGGTGTGCGAACAGCTTCGTGTGTCGCACCGTTTGCATCGCGTCGCCGAGAGCCCTGGAAACAAATTAGTTGTAAGACCAGACATTAAATGCCACTGTTTTCGCCTAGCTGGCATTTTAAATCTGTCAGATCTGATTGATTCTGTCCATACGACATCGGTTAGGAGAGCAGTCAATGAGAGTAACCATGGCATAATGAAACTGGTAATTTGCGATTCAGATTTAACTGTCGGAAAGGGGTCAATCAAATAAAGAAAAGGAAATTTACGATGTCATACCAGCACTCTCTTTTTTCCACTTAAGAAAATAAAAACAAAATCAGAATAAACTCACTTGGCAACCCTGCTTCCTTGCAGCAGAGCAGAGTACAACGATCTATATAAGATCTTAGTAGCGGTGTCTTGTGGAGCTGGCCATAGCGTCAGCAGTATGGCCTGGGCTCCCGCGGCCAGCAGTGCACGACAAAGGCGCGAGACGCCTTCACCGGCAGTCGATACGTCTTCCGATTCTTCAGAGGAACCTCGCAAGGCTGCACTTGAAGGAGCACAGGATATAACAACCTACAAAGAGAAAAAAAAACCAATATTAATTTAAGACGTGGCGAATAAAACAGTAATCTAACTGTAAATTCAATTACCAATCTAGCAGTGATTTTCATGCTCATGATTTCACTTGCTGTCAGCATAAATTCGGAGGCCGGTGGCAATTCTTCGTTACTTGGTGTCAGTTCTGAATCTGTAAAGCAAAAAGGTGTAAAGTAAGGTATAGGGGTATTAATGTCAGAAAACCGCCCGGCAGGAATCCTTCATTCGGTATCCTGGAAACCGTGAGTAGGCCGTAGCAGTGTTTAACGCGTTGTCGCGTTAGTACAATGACTCACGCTAGTTAAAATTGTAGTTAAATGTATTACTTCTGTATATAGATGACATTACTCACTTTCTTCTTCATTTTCCGTAGAAGTGTCTGCTGCTCCACTTCCAACACTTGTATTCAATAGACGCTTAGCTTGAGAGTCAACCTGTAAATTTAGCAAGATTAGTAATTTAGTCTTATACAAGCTAGAACCCTTTCTTAATGAAGTAAAAGTCGCACTACAAAAATGTATTATAAGCATTTAGTCATTGGTGGCTGTGACAAGGTTCTTTAGTTGCTGTTCTCTTCAAGGTATAAGTGCTTACCACTTCGCCTGGACTCAGGACGATGGCGGGTGTTCTCCAGCAGACGTGTGTCGCGAAGTGAATGCATTCAGCCTGCGGTAGTTGTGCTATTACTGCCTCTTTTGATGCCTGGAATAAAAAAAAGTGTACTTAGAAGTGAGCAGAAATAAGTATTTGTGTAACATACGTAATACAATTGTATTAGCAGCAAGGGTGCTATAATCATGAGTGGCTATGTTGGATTCATCTTGAAATTCATACATCTAAGAGTAAAGTTGCCAACGCCAACTGGAAGTTTACCTGATAGTCAGTAAGCGCCGTGACGCGCAGCATGTCTGCAACGAGCTCGGCCTCCTTGAGCTGCGCGTGCGCGCCCGCCCAGCGCGCGCCGCCCACGCGCGGCCCGCCCACCACCAGGCAGCGCATGCCAGCCTCCGCGCTGCTGGCTGCTGCTGCACCTGTATATGTTAGGCAAACATGGAGGCTGTTTACAACTGGTTGCTTAAAAATAAATTATGCGGAATTACCTACTAAGAGTTTTAAAATTGCTTAAAATCGCGAGGCGTGCACGATACTTTTCCATTTCGCGTAACTAATACGAATATTAACAAGTTAATGAAATTATTTCACTCAGTGCCAAATTTTGTATACGTCTTATTGTATTTTCTGAATTCAGTTTTGAGTATTATGTTATAATCTAATGAGACTGGAACTTGGTACTTTTGGGTCTTGGGACGGCCCACAGAATTATATGAACTTTTAACTGTAACAATTGTTTCTTAAAACTCTCATAGTTTTGTAATAAGAATCTTGGATTTTAATAACATAATCCATCCTATTTTTGAATTGATATTTTTCATGACATTTTTGAAAGTAAACCCAGACCAAATATCACTTAATAATTAAATAACTAACGATAGCAAACAAGTGTAATAAAAGATTAAGAGTTTATTGATCAACTTACCCATCTCGTGGTTGGCCCGGGCCCTTGGGTGGCGATGGTGGCGCAGCGGGCGCAGCGCCGGCGCCGCTAGCAGCGCGTACCGCTCGCACAGCGGCTCGTCCGCGCCGCGGAGCGCGCCCCACGGACACGTGTACAGGGCTCCTTCTACCACCAGCACTAGCTCGCGCCGCCCACCGCAGCCACGCCGGCCGTGGGACGCTGCAGAACATTTGCATTGGTCATGATCATCGGAATAAGCGAGATATTTTGCATAAGCTTGCGTCTATGACTACATCAATCATTTTTCTTGCTGTAACTACCTCTTTGTATCTCCCTTACGCGTAACTAACATTAATTTAAAAGTATACTTTCGATCATTTGTCTATTCATCGCTGATTATTATCATCGCCATTAAGTACGTTCTCTCATTCCGTCTTTACTAAAAAATATTAGGAATGTGAAGCTAAAATATTTATCTAGTAAGGAAACCGCCCATACCATGGTTGTTATTGCAGGACGCCGGCAGCAGATCTTCAAATGGAGCTAGTAGCATCTGGTACAAGGAGTTGAGGCAAGCCGGGCCCTGCCACGACGGCTGCTTTTTGCGAGACCCGTGGACACTGGATCTGAACATTCAATCGTCAGTAAATAAAATTACTCTATATGTATTAAATTCTAATTGGTCATATTTATTTACAAACCTCGTAGACCCTTGTAAACTGGCGACTGACCCACCAACAGATCCAACGCTGAATAGCGAACTTAGAGAGTAGTTGGAGGAATTTAAAAGGTGATTTCGTGCAACCTGAAATCAAAACAAAATATAATTAACTCTACGCGAGATGAGATATAACCCCCGCTCACACTCATCATCACAGCCTGTACGAGTACTTAGCCTGTGCAATCTAAATATTGAGCCAAATTGCGTGCTGTTTGTAAAGCCTGGGAACCTAACAGCTCCGTTATGGACCTCAAGACCGAACCACTAGCAACTGTTCACTACAGCTGCAGTAATGGTGTATGTAAATACGAGTACAAACATGTGTTCAGTGTGGGTTTACATTGACAACAAAAATTCAGTTCGCAAGCCACTGGAGAGCATATCAGAGAGCTACTCAACCTAGTTTCATAACTATTGGATATCCATAAAGCGTTGCTGTTGCCGAAAACGCCAAGATCCCTTTTAATCTTAGTCTTACCATTCTTGCAAGTCCTGTAGCCGGCAGTTCCTCAGGCTCCCACTGGTCTTCATTGTCATTTCTTCGTTCAGCTGAAGATTTTAACCACGCTGACCATTCGGTAATGTTTCGCTCAAGTTTGCCGAAACCACCTGAAGAATGCAATGAATTGTGTTACTTCATAAGCATTATGAAGTCAGATATTAAGAGACAACGGATAAAATTGGTCTTACCAGTGTTGGAATGTAGGTCATCAGGACTGATGTCAGGCAAGCTGTTATCATTGTCTTCTGTTTCTTCCACCAACGAAACTTGATGGAATCTAAGGATACCTGAAAATCAAAACGTACGATTGTGGATTTCTTGGATTTAACAGGCACATCTTTAGATTATGTAAAGAAACATCAGCTGCATCACCACTGGCTATCCAGACTAATGCAGGAGTAACCCCACGAAATCGCATGGGTGTTTTTTGTTAAATAGATGTAAGTAGTTAACAAAGGTATACCTTTATGAGGCTGCAAGAGCCATGCATAAAGTCTGCCAGCTGCGAGACTGTAATACAACACCGGTGCCTTTTGCTTGTTCACCACCTCCAGTACTTGATCCACATTGGATGGGCACCAAGGCTCCGGGCGGTCTTTGATGACTTCCTCTGCGATATTTCTGGTAAATAGTAACAATATTAAAACACAGGAATAAGAGAGTATATAATACAACCTAACTTTATAGACTATAGGACCGAATTTATCTTCAGCTTTGGGAAAATGGGTATGTTGACAATGAAACAAAAAAATTTAAAATTTTCCTTTTTGTAACCGGGACACATGTTGGACATCGGTAGTTCTGTATTTTCCAGAATCACGGTACTGACCAATTACTAATTATTTTGTTTCTCAAATGTACAAACAAAAACAGCTTTTTTAAACTTCACAATAACATCATTTTGCTAATTGAAAATATAATTTATACCTTTGTGTTGAATGCATTTCTAAATTATTATGACTTGACATGCTACTCTGCTTGTCCCCGACTGTGTCCAGCGCACGACAACGGCCACGCTCCGCCACGACCAGTGCTTCCGAGTGCCGTCCCAGTTCTGAAATTCAATAATTTAGATCACTTAATGGGATAAAAAACTACAGAATCTCCAGTATTAGAATAGATAGTAGAAAATATACCTAAATAATCATGAATAAAAATCACATTCATGATGATGGCAATTTGAAGAACATAAAAGTATTTTAATTACTTATTCGCCCATATAACTTTTTAGAATCTCCTACTTACCAACAAGAACTCTTTGTAGGGCGTGATGAGTAGAAGTGTAGAGTGCTGTGATTTTCTTGTTTCTGTATTTTTCTGTTCCTGATTCAAGAACCCTTAAAGCTGCCTGCAATTGTTCCTTCGCTTCTTCCAGCTCGCCTGAGGCCCACAGTGCAAAGCCCAGTCTATGACGAACTCGAGCCTAGGGATAACAAACAAGATGTTATTTTTACCTGTTAATAAAACCGAGTAAATTATTTAACGAATTCGTTCGATGATTATTCATTACCTCTTCATCAGCATCAGCTAGTCCTTCTGTGGCTGCCAAGGCTTGCCTGAGATAAGACACTGCACTTCCACATGCTCCCATTGATAAATGAGCTCTGCCCAAATCCGCAAGAGCTTGAGCTCGACCTCTTGTGTCTCCTGAAAACATATTTTTTTAAATTAGCATTTTATCAAATGAAGCATGAACCGTCGCCTGCTACACATATGTCGTTATTTGGTTATTCGTTGGCACATGTATTAGTTTTTTGGTACCAGTTAATGTATTATAAGTAAAAATTACCAGCAGCTGTGGCATGCCGCAGACGGGACTCATGCCAGCGTGCTGCCTCAGCTTGAGCGCCCATGGACGCATGCGCAGATCCCAGTCCACCACATGCTCGAGCCTGGAAAAATATAAGTTTCAGAAAACCGTCGACATCGACTATCGTAATCTTATTCTCATTACTATAGCTACTTAACGGTCATTTGGAATTTATTTTATTGTACCTGTAAATGTGTCATCCCAAGTCTATGAGCCAGCTCTAGTTCAGCTCGATGGTACCTGACCGCAGCCGCGTGGTCACCCAGGGCATGCTGAGCTACGCCCAAGGAATGGCAAGCTTCGGCTTCCATTATTTGATTGTTTAGTTCCCTGAGAAGTAAGAATATGTTAAAGACTAATGATAGCAATCGCAGTAATTAAATTTAACCTTTTTTACAATGGAAATATGTCTTAATTGTCACTAAAAGAAGGAGTTTTATACTGAGACTTACTTAGCAATGTTCTTCTGATGCTCTAAACACGATACCGCCTGTTCCAGATTGTTGAGTGCGATATGTAAGGCGCCTAGTTCTCCGTAGGCTTGTGCCTTTGCTTCCGGCATGCCAAGCTCGTGGGAGACCACTAACCGCTTCTCGAGACATACTAGAGCTTGCTGGAGATTTCCCACGGACCTGATAGGATTTAAACATGATTAGGAAAATACATTAAAACACCTTAGCTTATTGACGACAAAAAACATCAGAACATGAACGTGATATTTGGTAAAAAAATATCTTTGTCAACCGGTACGTACTTGTGACTAAGTCCTAAGCCTCTATAGGCTCTTTCTTGCTCTCGTGAATTGTCTAATTTCAATGAAGCTGTAAGATGCTGTTCGTGGTACTTAGCAGCCTCATCTGGATCGCCTAGCGCGTCGTAGCAATCACCTAGAGAGCCCAACGCCCGGGCTTTGTCTAGATGGCAGGTTGGTGTGGTGACCCTTTCCAGAATTGCTAGTTGCTGTAAAAATCATTAATTACTGTAGGCATACTCGTATGTTGAAACTTTCTTAGCACTGTTATTCCTTACTTAGGGAAGATAAAATACCTGCTCCAAATATCCAATAGCATCTTCATAATGTCCCATATTTAGTTTCGCGATACCTAAATTGCCATAGGCTTGCGCTTCCAAGGCACAATCTTGGAGTTCTTGGGCTCTTTCCAGTTGTTCTCTGTAACATCTTGCCGCGTGAGAGTAATGTCCTAAGGCCATATGGACAGCTCCCAAGTGCGAATGAGCTCTGGCTTCACCCGCCGAGTCTCCAGCTTCTTGACGAAGAGTTAGTTCCTATGGATTTAATATAAAAATGTTTCAGCGAGGTTTAAAGACAAAAAATATATTTTGAAAAGTATTTGTAGATACACTACCTGAGTGTGGTGACCTAAAGCAGCGTCAAGTCTTCTCTGAAGTCTCCGCGCGAGTCCAAGCGCTCCGCAAGCCGCCGCTTCCAACGACCGATCACGGGCTTGCCTCGCGAACCCTAGCTGCCTTTGATACATCTTAACAGCCTCTTCAACATCACCCATCTTTATCAGCACGTCACCAATATTGCCTAATGCTCTGAACTTCCCTTGCAAGTGCTGAGTCATATGGGCAATGGCAAGGAAATACTTTTGGCATTCTAAAGCAGTTTCTAAGTTCCCTAAAGCAAGGTGGGCAAGGCCAAGGTTGCAGTATGCCCTTCCCATGTTCATTTTGTCTTGAAGGTCTTTGGCTAATGAGAGGTCTTGGTCGTAATATCTAAAATGAAGAAAGTTAAAATTATCAGAGGCAGGTCAAAACATTACAATTTACAGATAAACAATAACTATAGAGATTACTTACCTAACAGCCTCTCTATAATTTCCTAAACAATAATGAGCGTAGCCTAAGAAATGGCAAGCCTTAGCTTCTGCCGTCACGTCACCCAGTTCCTGTGACAGCATCAGGTGTTGTTCGTAGTATGATACAGCTTGAGCGAACTCCCCTCGAGAGGAGAGGCAGTTACCAAGGTTAAGAAGTGCGCAAGCTTCACCCGCAGCGTCCTTTAGCTCTCGAGCAATTCCTGAAATTGTAACCATATTATAATAAAGGGGAACTGTGAGTTGAAGCATAGACTAAAGTGAGAAATAAGACAAGATAGTAGCTAAGTTATTAAATACATTCGTATAATCTCAAATATTAGCATTTACC
Source organism: Acleris laterana (assembly GCA_963966035.1). NCBI lineage: Eukaryota > Metazoa > Arthropoda > Insecta > Lepidoptera > Tortricidae > Acleris > Acleris laterana. The sequence goes on from OZ014457.1 coordinate 7,591,108, forward strand.
TAAATGTGCTCTATAATGGAATAAAGCCATATCATGAGCTCCAAGAGCTTGATACGCTACGGCTAAGTTCCCGTGAGTTGATGCCTCGGAACTCCTGTCGTGGACCTCTTTGGATATCGTCAGCTCCTGTTTATGGTACTTGATTGCTTGCTCGTAAAACCCAGCGGCTGAATAGGCATTGCCAATGTTCCCGTATGCGCGGCCCATTCCGGCTTTATCCTGCAAGAAAATATGAAAAAACTCAATGAGGCTTTGAATAATGTTAATACTCCCTTGGAGCCTTAAAACTGTGTCTTGTAAAATAATTTGTACTCAAGTCATGATTTCAGGATATCCGAAATTAAATTTAAAAACTTTGAAAATCTGTTTACTGAATATCTACCAATTGATATCCAGTGAGTTGATATTCACTTAAGCGAGAAGGCCACAAACCTGTAATTGCCTGGCTATTGACAAATGGGCTTGATGCAGCTTTAGAGCCGCGTCATGCTCCCCCAGTAATTGGTAGACGATGCCCAAGTTCGAACACGCGCGACCTTCGCCCACCTGTAATCAATTAACCATTGTTTTAATCTTATTTACAACCTAATGGCTGAAATTAAATCGCTATACCTACGTGGTTAAAATTTCTCCTTACCTTGTCTCTCGCTGCTAGAGCAACGTCGAGCTGTCTTTCGTGCCATTTCTTTGCTTGGGCGTAATCACCGCCACATCTGGAAAACAAATCAGTTTAGTTTGGAGAAGAAGTAGTTGACGGACTATTGAATATTTGTTCTGTTTGCAAAAAAAAACTACACAACATATACACAATATCATTCGTAAGTCTGATGATCAGCAACTGTACCAACCTGGCAGCGTGTCCTAAACCAGCATATGCCCTTGCTTCTATTGCTCTGTCACCTAAATTCTGTGCAATTCTCAGAACGTTCTCATGATAAGCAATAGCTTGCGAGAAGTTCCGTCGGTAGTGGTAAGAAGATCCAAGGTTAGAATAGGCCCGCGCTTCTTCAACCTGTGGAATATTAATCATTAGAGCCATCTTTGAAATTTTCGAACTTTGAACATCCAAAACCCTTTTCATATATTTTCTCTCACCTGATCTCCAAGTCTTCTCGCTAATCTTAGATGCTGCGTATGGCAGTCTACAGCAGAATCAAACTCCCCCATCGCGAGATAGACTGCCCCAACGTTGCCAATCTCCCTAGCCTCCTGTAGCCTGTCTCCCATCTGCTTGACGAGCTGTACGCATTGCTTGTGGCTCGCTAGTGCGTTGGGGTAGTCTCCGATTGCCGTGTATACGTGACCGAGGGACGTGAGAGCTGCGGCTGCCGCCTGAGTGTCCTGAGGATGAATAAATAAATAAATATCACGGGACAATCTCACACATATTGACCTAGTCCCAAGCTAAGCTAAACTAGACAACGATAAACATACTTAGGTACGTAGAAAAATACATAGATAGCACCCAAGATTCACAACTCGTGCTTATCACACAAATATATGTCGTTACCGGAATTTGAACCCGGGACCACTAGCTTCGTAGGCAGGCAGAGTTACTACCAACCCAGCTAACATGTCGCAGAATGGCATTAAACTTCCGAAAAGTGAAGTTGGATGTGTTGAAACATTTATTTTTATTTAGGCTAAACTTTTTATCATTAAATAAATAAAACTTTCTGTCAGTAAAAGTTTTCACACGGAAAAACAACAGAATAACCCATCTACTGAAACCGGGGGTTATTATGACATAGCTATGCAGTTCAATTTACGGTGAGAGAAAAGGACAGAGCTATAGCAGTTATATAGCTAGGTCCTTTACGCTCGCTGTAAAATGAACTGCAAAGCCATGTCATAATAACCCCCCAGGTCATCACCAAAGTGATCGCCTAACGCTAGCGTTAACTTGTCTAGCCCCACTGACCTTACAATAATTTAACTTTTGTCTATTAAATTGATTGCAATTCCTTAAGGGAAAGCAGTTTACGAACAATAAATGCATACTGAAGTTTATTTCATTGGATGTGTTTACGATCTTTCATCGCGAAGTGTATAGAAACATACTAGTACCTTTTCTATTTCTCTACTGATAAGTGAAATGTACCAGACGCTGTCTTTGTGGAATGTCTGAACTTAGTCAGTTAAGCTATTAAAGGCAACTTGACAATAACTTTTTATAGAGCCATGCAGTGAATGCTCGGCGATATCGTAAATTTCCGAAGGACGTTTATACCTCACTGCCTGTCCAAGATTCCCGGTTTTATTGGCTTAAGAGGATATAACAGAATATTTGCGATCGTATTAATTCAATAGATACTAATTTTATATGGCCGGTTATTATAATGGGCGATTTTAAGGTATTTATGTTTATGATGTAGTTACTACTTTTACCGCCGTAAAGTATCGGATATTAGGTTGGTAGGCGCGAGAGTGCTGCGCGATGCGACACCTCAATTATTTGCAGGCTATTACAAAATTAAACCTTGAGATTTATTTCCGACCGAAAACTTGTAAAACGAGTGCTTAGGCTTGTTGGAGATCGCATTAAAGTCGGATTTGAAGTAAAGTCAGACGGGCTTTTGCCTAACGCACTCGCAATCACAATTGTTTTCATTTTGAAAATCGAAGGCTTGTCTGCATACAAAATGAAAACAATTGTTCCGCTTTGAAGCCAATTGAGATTGCGAGTGCGTTAGGCAATAGCGATGCAGGTCCTGTAATACTGTCTAGGTCCTTCTTGTCTTTGAAACGTATTAATCTGTAGGAAGCCTCGATTTAGATCATAATTACTTATGTACTGCGCTAAACGGCCATCCAAACGTAGGTAGGTTACTGTCGACTGTCGATAAACTGACGACGAGTCGAGTATATATTCCACGGCATGCATGTTGAAGAAACAAAAAAAGGAGTTAAAGGCAAATAAAAGGTGGATAGAATGCGGCGCATCCTTTCACCGAGGAAGTTGAGGATAAGGAAAAAAAATATCCGACGACACACCGCCAATAGGGGCTTTGTCTCGACGAAGAGCGCTAGGGATTTCCTGCACCTAAATGGTTTATCGATAGTTTTGAAAAATAAACTTTATTACAAATTTTAATTTTATTTCCATAATCGTAAGTTAATTCAGTAAAACACTGACGTACATTCGTATATGTATTAACACTATTAACGCTATCAGTAGTTGAGAAAGTTTATATTAAGTATGTTTTTTTTTTCTCAAAACCACCACCGACAACGCAAATATCGAAATGAAGTCTACTCGTATTACTCGACATAATATCTAAAAACATTATGTAGAGGGTGCTCCCAATTGAGGCAAAAAAATAATAATTACTACAATGTTTTTTACCATGATGTTCAATGACTAACTTTGGTAACTTTCCATAACTTTAAAAATGGCTTCCCAAACAACTATCGATATAGAACACGCACAGCACTACCAATCGGACGGGCAGCAACAATCTAACTAATTAAGTATGTGCAACATGATACGATAACGCGGTGATTTACATACAGGCCAGATCTCCTCCCAGCGCTTTCCAGCTGGGGTCCTGGCTGTGCACCGCGATGCTTATCATTCAGAGCCCTGCTACAATAGGAGTAGAACTGCGCCGAGGTTGACACCGTGTCCCATTGTGTTGCTAGTCGGAGCACGGCCTTTATAAATAATACTCGAATGAGACGTACGTTTATCAACCTTTATTATGTTTCCTTTTGTTTTGTTTTCCGGTTCTACACCTATTTTGCGTGGGTTCTGTACAGCGCAAACAATTATAATGTTGAAAATAAATAATAAATTTAGGTACTCATAGGTACCACAGCAGATACCTACTCGTAAATTAACTACTTATTATTATCACCATGCTCTTTCTTAAAGATACTTACAGATTAAATGATGTAGGTTAGTGATAATTTGCCTGCATAAAAAACATGCATTACTTCACTACTTATCTATAACTTATGTTGTTTAAAATAAATTAATAGACTCTATTACCATATTTCGCGAATAGCAGCATAGACTTTTCTTCCACCGACTTTAAAACTAGCTGCAAAATAGCTTCTATCACGTTCGTATAAAGCGTCTGTGCGCCGTCAATGTGTTTGATATGTAATGGGATAGGTGCGTTAATACAGCCCTTTAATCTTTGACGAGCGGTCCGGTCGCCGGATGCGGCACCTGCTGACGCGATATTCTAGGCATTCGCTAATGAACCTAGGTAAGCTCACATGTTACTGTCGAATTATTCGCGGTATATTCGCGAGCGAACACAGCTGAAGAAATACAGTGCGTTGAGTGCGTCGATTAAAAATTGCGTTCAGAGTATTGTTTTAAGTATATTAGTCGCTTTAAATTATGTATTATAGCTTAATGAAACCTTGGTATTTTATACAAATGATTGATGGATGTAAAAAACTTACAATTTTTCCCGTTTTTTTTTTAAATCACCTAGATTTCTGATAAACTAACACTGCAAACGTTTAAATTGTTTAATCTACATGCATCAAAGGCGTGACACATCTAGATTTTTTTTCTTGGTTTAGGCCACCCTGTATATGTTGGTAATTGTACGTTATAAAACAAGACAAGTTGAAAAAGCGCTATTACAGCAATTAGGTCCTAAAAGGCTGTTTTTATGCTTTGCAGATAACTTTGATTCCCTGTTGCCTCTCGTTCCCGGCCCACCGCGCACGGCGGAACTATGCTCATTATAGCACATACCCGTATAGGATTGGTATTTGCGTTTATAGCCAATAACATAGTTGCTATACCCACATTATAAATATCCTCCGTAACTCGTTGTTTATCCTTAAACCATTAAATTAATTCTCCGGCTATAAAACTTTTAATGTGAGTTTTTATGGCAAAAACTTCGGTCAGAGGACAACGGCGTTTTTGCGCCCAGTTGGGCTCGTATTGTTTTGGCAATTTTAAAACGATTATCTTAAATTATTATTTAACGTGCGATCGAAGTTTATTCTTATAAGTGTCTGGAATTCGGATTACGTCACATAACTGTATTAATGTTTTAAATTTGGGTTTCTTATCATTTTGTTACTTTTTATTTTGGAAATATTTTGAGTTATATGACACAACTTGTAGCTAACTGGCAGTTAGGTACCTACTACTATTTAAGTACTACCTACCGAACCACGAAACATGGAATTTGAATGAGTTACTTAAGCATAGAAGTAAAAGTAAAGGATTCACCACCAAAACCCCATTGACATGAAATGGGGAAATATCGGTAAACAAATTGTACTCGGTCGTGGCAGCGGGCATCCTCTAGCTAAGCATAAAACGTCTAGGACCAAGTGTAAACCTACTGTTCAGTGTTGACTGTAGATGGCCAGAGAGCCAGGAGGGCCGCGCCGGCGCAGTAATTATTATTATTCTCGGGTTACGGCAATTCCGGAATGTTGGCAACATTTCGCGGTTATTTCAAACCGTCAGGCGAGTTTTTGTTGAACTCCACCGGGACGGAACGGGTAGAATAAATATTTTTTACGATTGTTTGTTCCCGAGATTGTTCCAGTGGCGTTTCGTTCTGATTGTTAGCTCTGTGCAAAATAAAATAAGGTTATTTTGTTGTTTCGCATTTAACAGCGCGACAACTATTCGACGTTGAAATCTACTTTTATAAGTTATAACATTTTAATAATTATTATATGTGGGAACATTAGGTGGTGAGGCATATCGAATCAAAAATAAATTTAATAGTTTAAATATTTATTGATTCACAATTGACGTTTACGTTCACATAAAACAATCGCAATAAACTGAGAATTATAATAACTTTCAATAGCTCTTATAATCTTCTCATTTATTCTACCTTCAAGTTTTCGCTATAGCTGGGTTTCGGGACTCTACTCCCACTCCTTTTCCGTCTATCGCGTAATAAATGTAGAATGAAGGGATAGAGTTTCGAAGGTTTGTATTTAGTACTTCGGAGCTGCAACTGCACCAGTTCTGTTGCATTACAAAGTCGCCGTCTCGTTGGGTGGGTAATGCAGGTTGTGGGCCCCGGCGCTGTCCTCGATTTACATAGTACTTATTAGTTTACTCTTGAGAACTCGTTAGATATCATCGGGACTATAGGCCACACAATTTAATTTCATAAGGTTTGCTTGAATAAGAATAGAAATTAGCCCAGTTCGAAGATCGCTTCTATAATTGAAATTCGTTTTTAATTGATGTAAAAAAAAACTCTCATCTTTATTCGCCTAATACGCGAAAACCACACCAAAAAACGTGGAAAATCACAGCAAGCCCTTTTCAGAGTAAGAATGAATATCCTTGGCTGTGGCTACCTAGAACCAAACGATTTCAAGACACTGTCAATGCACTCCACAATCCGCTTTCTGGAAAGGGGTGGAAGAATTGGGCTAAGCGCTAAAAAAGAGGGGTAATTAGGTACAAAGAAGATCCCATAGGATCTAAGTGGATTCTTAAGGATCCCATCAAATAAGATAATATAAAGATAAGACAGGAAAGGTTATTCCTAACGCCAACTTAGTGTACTAATACTACCAACAGGTAGAATTGTTTGTTTGTTTATAGAAACCTACCGTCTTCATTAACACATTGTTTTACTTATAGAGAGCTACATTCATTATCGAGCGACATAGGCAACGTAGGGTAAATTGATGCGAGCATAGTCGCAGGACAAGGCTAGTTACATTATATTTAAATCACCATAAATCATTTGTATGGCGCAGACAAATAGCTTCTGTCTCTTTTGCTTTAATTACGTAGATGACTAGTTCAAAAACGACAGCGTCGTTAAGCCCGTGATACACGCTGGTGTGTTCGGGGAGCGACTTGATTATTCTAACACTTACTTATCTGTCGTAAGTTAAGAAATGTTATCGGGCTATTAAAGTTTGCTATTAAGCTTAAAGAGATAAATATATCTATAAATTTCTCATAACCATTTAAAAACATTGATTTATAAGATGCATGTCTAGAAGCATGCGGAGCCCCTCTCGGAATCCATCAAGTGCCTATATTAACTGTTATTTTAATACCTTCCTCAGTGTGAAATGATATACCAATGGTAATGGTATGTAAAGGAAAGAGCGATATTACTTATGCGATCGATAACTTTGGAGTTATGTCGGGGTTTCACGTCCCATTTACTAAGAGATCGACAGGGATTAGAATCAGAATATTCAGGTTCTAAAACTAAAACTTTATTTCTAAAGTTTGTCCACCATTCTGTTTATCAGTTACACTAGGCTACATTGAGGATATACTTTTATTTGACAAAAAATATTGGACAGGTTTATTTTACTTTATCACCCCTTTGTTCAAAAGTTATTTCATCTGGAACACCCTGTATACGTAACATAGTTTTTTATTAGGAGAAGGCAAACGAGCACACATGCCACCTGATGGTAGGTAGGATCTGAGACTCATAGATATTTGCAGTCTCAAGACTACAATCAAAAGACTACAATCCTAAGACTGCAAATGCGTTGCCAATCCTGAGCACAAAGGTGGAATGCCTTTATTTATATACATACATACCGTCACGCCTTCATCCCAGAGTGGGGTAGGCAGAGTTACAAAATTACCAACAACTAACAACATTTTGCACAACAGGCAAAAGAAGAAAGAAGAAGTTTTGGTAAGATGTTTATCATGTGTATATTAGTGACAGGTTGCAAGCCCATCACCTAACAATACTACAAGCCTTTAATCCCTTAGTCGTCTCTTACGAGTTCCACAGGAAGACATGGAGTGGCACTATTCTAAGCCGGCAACAACACGGCAACACAACGGCCTTTATTTTTGCTAGTAATTTAACAGGTTGTCACAACAAAGCAAACACTGTTACTAAGCGGTATGTTAAAGGCTAAGATAGTACCACTAAAAATGGTAGATATTGGTGACTGGATGTTGCTTCTTTTTGCTGCAGTTAGGCGGACATGATGTAAGAACCATTACGTTTATTAGTGACAGTATATTTTCATGAAACGTGGCATCAATTGCAGTTTAATATAAGAACAGGCGTAAAATTGATTGTTGTGTAGGTTGACATGAATCTTAATTCCCATAATGCGCATTTACCTCTCGGTTGTCTAAGGACCAATTTATCAAGTGTGGGAGAACCATTAAGATCTCGTGTGTTTGGACACAGGACGTAAATAACATTGCGTAAACACGACGACCTACGCGCCCTAGGACGTAAAGTAGGTAGGTAGTTTGCTGTAGTCCTATAGTCAAGAGCAATGAAAACGGGTCACTTTGTATTGAATTAACATAGAAAGTTACCCGTTTTCATTGCTCCTGAGCTTAGTTAAAGTGGGATGTAGCGTTGGTAAAATTGATTGACTATTTCATAAGAGATTTAAATATATTTGGTGTCACTTTGGTGTTGCTCGGCCAAAAATAATAATTTGGACCTATTTATTTGTAACAAGCCTAGTTTGGGTCTAAGACAAGTGTGTAAGCAGTTAGGTACATTTATCCTTACATTGTTTACTGGGAGCAATGCACACTGTTTATTTTCATCCGTATTTCTTGACCGATTTTAATTTTAATTTCTTTATTGATCTTTTTTTAGCGTTTTTTTTATATTTTGTTGAGAAATGCAATTAAAAAATCCATGCATATTCCCTATTACCCATGAACTCATCCGACAAAACTCGATGTCATTTGATTAGTCATTCTGTAATAATTTCGGTAAAGGTCGCAGGAATTGGCGATCCTTGAGGAAGGTTGTTCAAAGTGTACCTACATCTTTCGGATGACAAGAAAATCTAAATGCACGTGGTTACTCTTACCTTGCACTTCATAGCCAACACGAGCTGGTACCGATGGGCCGTCAGCGCATCCTTATACGACCCTTGGCTGAAGTAGGCTGCTCCGAGGTTCCCATGGGCACGGCATTCTCCCGCCGTGTCTCCGAGAGACTTGGCTACTGCCAGGTCCTGTTGCATGTAGTTGATGGCAGCGTCAAGTTGGCTCAAAGCCCAGTGGGCGGAGGAGAGAGCGCTGAACACAGAACCCCTGCGGAGAAAAGGGACACTTAATCTCTGGAAATTTAAAGGTATTTCTCGGACTTTAATGGCCGCACTCACAGTCAGTTAATGACGATGAAATCGTTCCTGAGTGACGATTTTCAAACACAAGTTTGAAAAAGAAATGAGTTAATTGTGTCTAAAATGTCTCTGTATACGGTGGTAAGACTTTAAATGATTTTGTAATACGAAAGGCGCCCGCACCTGACGATTGTCGTAAAGGATTCTTATAAAGGCTTGCGTGTAAATCAATATTTACGTGGCATATCAATAAAAGTCGATTATTTTGACCCATTTTAAAGAATGGCTACTAAATATTAAATCGAGGTATCAAGTGAAAAAAACCCCATCCCTATATAAAATGAAACAATTACGAGTAAGAAATACTTTCAGGATAAACTGACGTAAAAGTCAAGTAGATAAATATACGTTTTTACGAAATGTAAGTTAGATCTTTTGGAAGTTTGGTCTTTAGTACTGGTTGTGTGGTATTTTTACCACATATAATTATGATATGAAAGACCAAACCGAGGCCCTGAGAGTCATTTCGATGTGTGTGTGCGAATTGAAAATGATGGGGCGGTTACCACACGTGTTGGATTCCTTTTTGAGACAAACAAGACTGCAGCGGACTAAGTTAAAAAGACAAAGTTCATCTGCTTTAGTACCGTTAATTATTGTGCTGGATGGAGAACTTAATGACAGACTGATTGCGTGCGTTGTACGAATAAACATAACGATGTAAATTATCCGTTGCCGTGTATACAGATCGAGAAGTTAAGGGAGTGGCTTAATAAATATACTTTTTGGTACAATCAGAAACGTAAGACGTACAATAAAATCGTAAAAAATAACTATCTGTGAAGTAAAGCTGTGCTCAAACGTGCGTGCGTTGATCCGGTTTTCTACCTGTGTGTGCGTTAAATAACTCGTGTGAGAGCGATTAAAATAATCCAAGATAAATATTTTAATTTGTGCCTGCGTTAATGAATCACGGCGCGCGTGTAATTTGACATCACACTTTACACCTCGCCCGAGATCGATCACTCGATTTCGGGATCTTTATCTCGACTTAAAGCCACTTCATACTGTTTTATATCGGGACGTTGGAATTTTAGTGGAAGGAAATGCCCTCCGATCCAAAAGGTATGTAAGAATATATAATCTTGCCACACAGGGAGCGGTTAGAAAGGAAGGTACTTGCTTAATTAAAAACAAGAAAAGTTCATTTGTTTTGCATGAATTTCTAGGTTTAAACAACCTACTCGTTACCTTGTGACGGTGTTATTATCGAACACTCTGAACACGAGCGATTTATGTAGACTGTTTTTGTAGATGTTCTATCAAGTAACCAAGCCCTGTTCAAAAACCATAAAGGTAACAGTTAGACTTAAGCCAATTTGCGACAAAATTCATAAATGCGTGTATACCTACAATACACTATACTTAACGATTATTTCTTTCGTACCTAGTATGTCCACTTAGTTTAAAAAGCGATTTATTATTATAAAAATCTATTTCCAACCAGTCCCAATCCACCGGTCTATCAACGATCATTCTAGAGATACGGATCAAAAATAAATGTCCCCATTTATATCGTAAAAGTAAGTGGGCCGGCACTGAATAGGGATGTCCCGCGTGGCTTCGATCCATCAACACGCGATAGCATCTCGGATCGCGACGAGGTGTGGGTTTCACCGCCGCTCCGCAGGGCTAACACACTCTCGACCCCCTAATTTACGCCCCAATACTTACGTTCGAGGTCTGCGTAATTTACGGATATCGTATATGACTTTCGCTTTGCCAATGCACGAGAATTAATGGACGTTGGCCTGGTTCGCTTAGACGCGATAGGTACGAGCCCTATTACAAAAGATGTGCCTGATGAAACTGAAATTCAGTGAAATTGTCAAATATTTAGTCACGATCGGGCTAGTACAATAAGAACCACACCAATTGACAATTGTTGATTTTCGAACAAATCTTTAGATGTGCTCTGAAACCTTGATTCTAGCCAATTTTCTTGATTCTAGATCCAGGTTAAGGTTTTGACTCATTTGCAAGAATAAGCGACATAAATGGCCGTATTTTTTACTGCATTTTGTTAGAAGCTTGATTTTTACAGCTCTAAAAAGGCACAGGTAGAGCTAAGACTTTGATATTATAGTAGTTTATGTAATAGTGGTATAAGAGAGGACAAAAAATATGAGTGGCGTGTGTTACGGCTTCGGCTCACATCGTAAAGGTAAGCGCCACGAGTGTTTTTTGACTTAGTTATACACCGTTGCATACAATACTTTTTCTACGACTAGGTTTCAAATGAAATGCAAAACTAAGCGAAAAAACTTACAAACGAACGAACGAAGTAAAGAACAACAAACGAGCGGGAAACAAGAAAATGACAAGATATGTGTCTATGGTTTACTTTGTTTTTAAATTGACGGAATGGAAAATAGAATTATTTACAATTCCAAAACATTTTAATTTGACCAATCAGAATACTTCACCAAATTAAATCCACCAATCACAATACACATCGACTGTCAAACGGAACGATAGGTTCTTTTAGGTACGTGTTTCTCTTTAACTAATTTAAATCTTTTAAAAAAACTTTGTATTTCGTATCAACCAACCAGAATACAGCTATTTTAAAATCGACCAATCAGGTAACTGAAATCATTTCTCAAAACATTAGGTGATTTATGGTCCCTATTTCACAATCGTTAAAATATGATTAAATCGATTGTGCAACGCTAAGCTTTGGCAGCTGGCCGTATCGTTTTATCTCAAAAACGCACAAGTGCTGTTTTGGGGCATAGACAAGATAGAATTTTCTCTGGATTATTCTGCGGACATATTATGTATGTTCTTATATTAGTGTTCGTGACTATATAAATGACAGATAAAAGTACAGGAGTAGGAAAATACCTTTACACGTTCCTGAAAAAAATGGTCGTGACAGAAAGACAGACAGGTGGGCCTTTATTCTACCGGTTAAACCATATTGCCTTCGACATGTTATTGTATTGTCAACGTTGCGATAGCTCTTATTAAGTTGATAATGTCAAAAACGATGTTTTTACCCAGTATGTAGAATATAGGCCCTGGCCAGTCAGCCAGACAGACAAGACGAGTGATGGTATAAAGGTTTATTTTTCCTTTTAAGGTACGGAACCCTAAAAACAAAACCTTGAAATTTTGAAAATTATTTCAACCGGCTTTTCAGCAAGCCCGGGTATACATATATACTCATATATATATTTTGTTACTGTTAAACAAATCCGTGCGGTCGAAAACATCAACGTACTGTGGTATACATACCTACATTCATGTATAGGTAACACACTCCTACCGTGGCATGCACGCTACCTTTCGGTTGCACCTGATGAATGCTAATAGTAGTGCATGGACTCGCAGTTTGAGAGCTCAGCGGACTAGTCTCGCTGACAAGGCTCACCGATGTCAAGTTGTAATGAAGCGAGCCAGTTTTATTTGGATAGTTACCAAGATCAGTACTAGCTATTTCGAAGTCTTTGTCTTGTTATTCAACTTCTTCTTAATGTGCGTTCCTATATAGAGTTGTAACGTCTTGTTAAAATTTGACATTTGCTATGTACAAAATCTTTTCAACATAGGAACGCACCATTACCGAAAGGCGACGAATAACCCATGTACTAATCTTAATTATACCGTCGTCAAGGTAAATTGTATCTTACTGATAAAAATTATAAGTCGTGAAATGTTTGTTATTATTATGCACAAATTGATTCAGTTCCAAAATAAACTCTAGGTTTGTACTAAAACAAACAAACAAACAAACAAACAAACAAACAAACATACAAACAACAAAAAAAAAAGCACATAGAAAATACCTAAGACTCGTGTTCATCACACAAATGTTTGCGCTTACCGGGAATCGAACTCGGCAGGCATTCGAAGACAGGGTCAATATCAACCAGGCTAACTGCACGACACTAGTGTAAGACCTATTGATACTCCTAACAATTACTTTAGTAACTGTTGATATAGATGCAACCAATTAAACTAATATAACTGTTTGGGGCTTATTGCATACAAAATAATAGCTTATAGTATAAGCAGATATCTCTTTCTAACATAATGTATAAAAAATAGACTTCCACTTGTATTACAAGTTACAAGCTTTAATGAAACGGGCCCCAGGTAAAATAACAAATATACTTATTTACTAAATGCACGTTAAACTTTGACTCAAAAAAAGACCTTAAGGTTCACCTGGGGGATTATTATAACATAACTATGCAGGTCAGGTTACGCTGAGAGAAAAGGACAGAGCTAAATAACTGCTATAGCTCTGTCCTTTACGCTCGCCGTAAAGTGAACTGCACAGCTATCATAATAACCCCCCTGAACTTCATTCACCTACCATAGGTGAAATTGTTTTTTTTTTAATTGAAATAAACGCATAGGGACTGGCAGGCACATTCATAGCCCTTGCATGTTGTATATGTAGTTCTTTCGCAAAGTTCGGAAACCGGAGTGCACTTAAGTAATACGGTATACGCACGGAATCAACCCTTGTACTCGTATCAGCTACTTACTGTTTATTGCGCTATTAAACCACCGTTAGTGGACTAAGTGAGGATCCCACGGCCTCTTTCATTACTCAGGCTCGACGACGGTGTTCGTCCGACCATCGATTATAAACCTGGAAACTCGGCATTCCCTTTGAGGCTCGATTATACGCTATCACCTTTCGACTAAAGCAAAGGGGTATAATAAGTGTAGCGTATGTATTTGTATATATGGTTGCAGTATCATAGGTCCCAAATGGATAGGCTGATGCAGACGCGTTTTGTTTTTTAATTACTATTAATGACTACGAATAGGTTGTTTAGGTTAGAGTTAAAAGTATCTACAGTGAATAAAGGCGTAATCCACCCTGTCACGTTGCTATACTGGTGAACGAGCAGTAGATTAAACAAGAAGGCTTTCAGTTACTGTTAGATAATTAAGTTACTACCTAATATCGCTAAACGGGCACCTACTTTTATTACTTTATCGAAACACCTCTCAACGAACGCATGATTACGTAGAATTTTCAGTTCATCGAAAGGCATTTCTCGCCGCATGTTTTTTTTGGTAGTCACAAGTGTACCCTAACCAGAGATGGGCATTATTCGAATAAATTTTTATTTGAATAATCATTCGAATAAACAATCATTCGCGATAAATTTATTCGCGAATAATTTATTCGCGAATAAATTATTCTACCACTTCTTCGAATAATAAATGAATTATTCTTTATTTTATTCGAATAAATACCACGAATAATATTATAGTACACTTTCAAATTTACCATTAAAATGCAACTGGAGCATATTTTAGGGTCTAGGGATTGTCTCGCAGGTAGCCAACCAGAAAGAGATGGATATATGAATGAACGAGATAACCACGTAACTCAATTTTCTTATCGGTTTGTTTACCCGTGTTCATTATTATTTCACAAAAATTAGTCATTCGCATACTTTGGTCTAAACCAGTCGCATCTCTGAAGTCTGTGTATTACTTTAACAAAAAAATGAGTGAGGTTAATGACGATGACGATAATATCCAGTCCAGCAAGGATAGCTCGTTAAACTCCACGGATTTGAGTGAAAACCGTGATGTGGTATCACAAGACCACACAAAACCACTATATATTTTTCATTTCTTTATTTAATTTAATACCCCTGTCGATCTTATAGCGATTGACTTTTAAACAAGGATAATTTATTCGTAGTATTTTATTCGGGAATGATTTATTCGTGATACAATTTATTCGCGAATAATTTATTCATCGAATGATTTATTCGCGAATAATTTATTCGCCATATGTACGAATAAGAATAATCATTCGGAAAATTTATTCGTTATTCGCGAATGATTTTTTTATTCTCAATCGTTATTCGTCATTCGAATAAATTTTGCCCATCTCTGACCCTAACCTAGGGTACTAGGCAGAGAAGAAGTCAATCCTGACACACTGCACAACCATTGGATTGTCTTCTTATCGGCCGGGCACTACTCGTAACGTTTTAGGTACGTACAACTATGGTTCAGCAGGCAAAAAAATGCGTTCGATGAAATGATAAAGTGACATTCGATAAAATTATGGGTTACCCGCTAACACAGCTGTGATTTTTATTTTGCAGGCATTCAAATAGTAAAGTTAACTCTGAGTATCCAATTAACGTTGCGGTCAATACGTTTATTCGTTATTTTTGTTCATTGCTCAGTATTGAATATGCTAGAGGTGCATTAAGAAGGGATTTTTCGAAATTTATCCCCTAAGAGGAGTAAAGAAAAACTAATTCTACACGTACTAAGTTGCGGGCGTCCTCTATTTACTCCATAAGAACTAGTCTTGGTATTCTTCAACGTATTTTTCTATAAATAACAAACCCATTCTATTGAATAAGAAGAATTAACGACCCAGGATCCGCCGGAAACTGAGCATGATAAACTAGTCAAGTGCGTGTCGCGTCATACATCACGCCGGGTACTTAAGTTACCTTTGAATGTGAATGCAAATCTGTCTTCTTCGCAGCGTTATCGATGTAGCCTCGTCAAAGAGTATTATATCAATGAAATGATTTTCCTATGAAATAGAATAGGTCGATGAAAATAGATAGGTCATCGATCGATAGGCGTAAGCTGACTATCGATCGCATCGGCGGCCGCTTATGTCATTCCATACATTTTGTTAGTTTTCGGAAATCACTAACTTTAGCGTGATGAGCTTATGTATCTTGTCCTGGGCCTTTGGGCTCTTTTGTTACACAGGAAAATCATTTCATTGATGTCATATAACACTCTACTAATAGCCTAAGGGGGGGTCTACCAGAGCTGTGGGAAAAAATCCACCAATAGGAGAGCTGCACTGAGTGACTCTAGGAAAATGAAGTAGGTATTCTTATTGGTGGATATTTCTCTCGCGCACCGCTCCGCTGCGTTGCACGGCTCCGGTGGATATTCATCCCAAGTGGACATCCGAATGTTAAAAGAAAGCGTAGTGACATGTGGCAAGTTTGCTGGTTATCAAACAGGGGTACCAAGACAGGAGTCACTGCGTTACTAGGGGTCTTAATACTTAGACCGAATTGTCAAAATACTTAAGGACGACGCTATCTATAGGGTAAAACATGGCAAAGGCTGGAGTTTCTTGCGGCGCTTATTCTCCGCAATATTTACTGATCAAACATTTTGTGATTTTTGAAGTTTTTTTGGATTTTTTTAAATAGTGAAAGTTTTCTTATAAGTATAACCAATTTTGATATTGAGCTCATAGTATTCCATATGCATTCCATGTAAGAAATAAATGCATAATGATAAGAAATAGACAATGAAGGAAACGTGATATCAAGTACTGAGATAATGAAACGTGTATTTAATAAAATTGATGTCATTATTGTAAGACTAATAAAACGTGGGAAACCTTCAACGGAAATAAAGGGGCGAAGTACAAAGTTGTTAATTTGATAATGCTATTCTTACTCTTACATTCAAGAAAAAATATATCAGCGAATAAAATGTTATAAATATGTATTTATATTTTTTTTAGACTCAGTTAATACAGTAATAATGTGTAATAAAACGTACTTATAGCCGTGGAGTTTTTCATATTTGAAAACCCCGGCCCGAAAAATAAGAGTAGATATAATAAATAAGGCTGTATATGCAGATTCTAAAGCAGTTTTTTGTTTGATAGCTGACTTCATTGAGGTTCTCAGGCTAGATTGATGGGAATCAGTTGGAGCGTTCTTGAGTTATTATACCTGAAAAGTTACTATTACATCCTAGCTTTTGATAATTTAAAGTTAATAAGACTGGTCATTTTGTCATTGACTTTTTTGTAATAACAATTCGTTAATCGCTCAGGCACATGACAACCCTAACGTGCATAGGAAAGGATAAAGTGCAATTGCATTATTCATATTATTGCATTTACGGAACTCTATCAACTTTAACGACCTGGACCTCGACCCTTCCGCAAATTTTATACGCTTCAGCAAAATGCTTATAATAGCTAAATTGCTTAACCATGCGTTTTCATGTGTGTGCATATACAGATAAAGCTTATTAAATCCATGAAGTTCCGCCCCACTACCTCATTTTTAAAGGTAACTTATCATTTTATCGAATTTAATTTCATCGATTGTATCATTTCGTCGAATTCCATTTCATCCAACGCATATTTCTGCTGTATGTTTTCAGGATATCCTAAATAATAATTACAGGTGGGCTCGTGACTACAAAAACACAAATGAAAATTCTGCATAATACATTCGTTGAAAAGCGTTTCGATAAAATAATAGGTACCTATTTTTACCCGACTGCGGCAAAGTCCACAAGGAGGGTTATGTGTTTGACCAGTATGTATGTATGCCCGACTCTATGTTCTCTCGTAACAACTAAACAGTGTAACGCGCGCGGGTGTCTTATAAAAACAAAACATGTCAGGCACTGTCATGCGTGAGAACACGTGTCAAAAAGTAACGGATGTTGAATCCATATTTTGTCACGCAATAAACGCAGCCATATTTGGCGCCCTGGGGGGCCTAATATGGCAGCGTTAATCACGTGATAAATTTTGGATAAAGCATCCGTCACCTTCTGACAGGTAAATAAGTACACGTGTCAAAAAGGGACGGATGCTTTATCCACAGTTGACACGCGATATAGACGCAGCCATACTAGGTCCGCAGAAGTGATTAGAAATAAATAATTTTTGCCCTTAACTTTAAGGTTTATCCTTGTATATGTAGAAGTTTTATCTCGTTGTATATTTGGGATTCTCGTATCCTTCGGCAGGGGCTTAAGATATCTCATTACCCATTTCCAACAAAACCGGATAAACGCTTTTGCTATAAAAGCGGAACGAACGGATGGACACACTCTCTTATTTATAATATTAATTATAAAAGTATGCATTTATGATTGAACTATGATTTACGATGCAGCTAGAAATGAAAACAGTTAACCATACGTGTCTTCGTCGGATAGGACATAACATCGTCTGTGTAATGTTTAGATTTATTGAACATAAAATGTAAATTATCTATTGGATAGTGTTAAGGGAGCCACACAGTACCTTTCGTCTAGGACAAACATATGGTCGTCAAAGTTTCCAAAAAATGACCAGGCACCTCAATAGATTCTGCCATTCTCAGAGACATTTTGGAGACAGTAAATAAATAAATATTGAATATTGACAGTAAATATTGATCTTGCATCTGTTAAATTTGACATACGGAATGCAAGCGATCTAACGATAATATTTGACAGATAGCAACGAAGTGAAGCCACCTTTAGATTCTACAAGAGCGTATGTATTTTGAAGTAAGTATCTAGTAGAGTGGTAGAGTCGAAATGTATAGAATTGACCTAAAGCGCAGTTACACGGTTTTTTTTTTAGCAGTGATTGCCCGTCAGTTCAGTAAAACGGACGTTTCCTTTTATTACATAAAATTAGAGTCAACTATTGATTCTGGCTTGAATTTGAAATTAAAATTGACGTGATAATTTGTCCCTGTAAGTGCACTTTCAGGCAAACCTATTATTATAAAGGTGTTATCCTTAGTCAAGATTGTACAAAAACAAGGCGTGTAATTTAA
Organism: Acleris laterana; assembly: GCA_963966035.1. Taxonomy (NCBI): domain Eukaryota; kingdom Metazoa; phylum Arthropoda; class Insecta; order Lepidoptera; family Tortricidae; genus Acleris; species Acleris laterana. Next base: position 7,609,764 of record OZ014457.1, read on the forward strand.
ACACAAATACTTCAACCAAAATAAAAAGTGGCCTTCACCATCGAGCAGTTGGAAATGGACCAGGAATGCGCAAACAACAGGTTCAAGGCGATATAGATTTACCATGGACAATGCGATTTAACCGCTTTTTAGGGTACCGTGCCAAAATATATTTTATTGTGATCCCCCAAAACTTTTAATCAACTTTTTTTACAATTTTAACTTTGTGCTATAGGGCCCAGGCGTATTTTTAATGTGGACAATATACTACCACAACTTTACATGCTATACCTACGAGTATACAGGGTGTTATATTTAAATCGGTTAGTAGGGAAAGCCGAAACTATAACATACGAAGATCTGTTTTTAGGAATCATTTCATCGATTTTAGTACCAAGGAAAACTGCACTCATAGGTACATTAAAAAAAAAAAGTACTTACCTCGGAAATCGAACCCGGACGTTTTGAAAAATAAAACTTACAGTATTTCTATTTAGATATGGATTCCCTGACCTTACATTAAAATACCAAAGTGACTTTGTCTCTCTGACTGTCAGTTAAGAAAATGAAAAAAGTTTTACGCGGTCGATCAAAACATGTTAATTAAAATGAATAGTAAAATTATATTCCTTAACCTTACGTAGGTACGGAACCCTCGTTGCGCCAGTTCGATTCACACGCCCCGTTTGATCAACACCCAAATCGCCTTGACAATCCGGAGTAAAACGTTAACAATTACTTGAGTGTAAACCGAGCTTATTAAAACAGGGCGCGCATTCCGCTTCGAAATAACGTGTCTTTATTCCCTATAATGCTCGAAGTGGCTCGTTAACTTATGGGCTGTTATTATGGCGTTTCATACCAATTAATAGCTAACATAAACCCAGGATAAATAATTACCATGGACTTGTTAATATTCGAGAGGTTATTATCACGTAAAGCTAAGTATTATCTAATGCAACAGAGTCGAGCTCGATGTTTGTTTAGTTTATAAAAATATTTTAATTCGTCCCCAGAGGCCATTGCCACGATGCGTTACGCTAACTAGCGTTTCTATTCGTTTCGTTTTTAAACCAATCCCGTCACTGGTAGATGACGTGATACGAAAAGTCACGTGATCTTCCAGTGACGCGATTGGTTTAAACGCTAGTTAGCGTAATGCACCTTGGCAAGGGCCTCAGGAATAGTTTACAGTCAAGTTCATAAATATGTGTACACTGTAGTACCTTGTCGCTTTAAACGCTATGACAATTCATGTATGGCAGTTTAAACATGACATTAAATAGACAAGGTGCTAAAGTTTACACATATTTATGAACTCGACTGTACTTAAGAGTAGAGAGTAGGTACATATTATGTGTAGACAGAAAGAGGGCACCGTACCACTAAACCGTACCACTGACCAAAATTAGTATCATAAATATGAGGTAGGTTTAGGTTTTGTTAGTTCTTCAGCAGGCCCGGAGGGCCAAACTACCCAGAAATAGGAGCTCTGCGAGAGCAGAGCTCCGTCGACTCTATTAAATTCTATTTTAATAGAAATAATTGGTCATAGTACCACCAGTGGTACGGTTTAGGGGTAGGGTGGGTCTGGAAGGGCCAATTCGATAACAATATGTTAAAGGCAATATGATGTTCGCAGTAGAATAGGGGCCCTGCAAGATCAACACCTATCAGATTTTAAAAATTGACTGTCTATGTAAACATAGAACGCCTTCGGCTGATACCTTATGATGAAGATGATGATCAAGCAAAATAATTCCGTTTTTAACCATCGATTTTTACCAAAAAAGTGGAAAAAGACTTACTCCGAGATTAGTCTATACAAATTCCGCGTTTAATCTAGGTATAAGCCTTAATCTCGTTTGGTCCGCCCTAATTAGTTTTATTACAAGAATATTGCGGTTTTAGCCCAGTTTATGAGATCCAATCTTACTTATTCAATAAATCAATTAAATATAAACCGAGTTCTACCCTACAATGCATACAGTGACAGATATGTCACACCAGTTTAATCGTTAGTAGTTAAAAATAATGTAAAGGCAGCGACATCTTTTTTGTATAAAAGCAAACCTACAGCCTATATAAGTGTAACACAGTAACAATCCACTAGATGGCATTGTACTTGAAATTACCAAGGGATTTATACAAATGTTGCTGTTCTCCGTGAAAAATGGATTTATTTCATTTACATATTGCAATAAAAAAATATAGATTAATCAAAAATCGAAGAAAAAAATATTTTTTTGTGTGAAAATCTTTGCGTAAGTATGCTGTAAATATTATATACTGTCAATGATAATCTATATGCCTATATACAGCTTTTTCCAAACGTTCCAGATCTGTCACACCATGCATCGACGGCGTGTCCAAATGTTCCATATATGTCACTGCATGCAGTAATTTTATGGATTTTTCATAAGTACATGAAATATTTTACTGTCACATAATGTGAAAAATGTGAAAATACTAAGAGAAGTTTGTTTATACAAATACAACAATTATTTCTAAATGTTTAGAGTCTAATGAAGTATAAATTAAGACATTGTTCCATAATAATACGTTAGTGTAACCCAAACCTTATATCATGGTGTGCCATAAAACGGTTTATTTACATATCATGCGAGAAATACTAATAAAAATGGTTTAAATAATGGAAACTAATACTATTTCTTTAAGTTAAGAGTCTACTGAAGTTTAAATTAAAAATCTAATTCATAATTAAATATCAGTGTAACCGACACCTAATAGCATGGTGTACCACATATGGAACGGATTAAAAAAAGTTAATTTGTCCTGAAATATTATATATTTTTTTCATTATTTTTTCTCTTAACTAAGCCCTAAATAAAACCTCATTTTTTTTTTACACTAATAAAAAAACTCATGCATTGTAGGGTTAAGGATCAAATGACATGTTTTTCATTTTCAACTCTGCTTCTCACTCCCACTAGATAGGTCATGTTGAATATTATAATAAAAATGCATGGTAGGTATCCGGCTGCTTTACATTGTTACACCCTTCAAATCCACAGATAACAAAGGCCAATTCACCAAAGGACTCAATAATACTTTCGACGATAAATCAAACTGTCTAAATTCCGCCAAAGATATCCGTTCCATTTAAGTACGTACATATAAATTATCCCACTGTCAACCAGCTACATATGGCTGGCGATTAAAAACGAAAAATATACGGCACGTTTAATGAACGCTGGTCGCGGAGTAAATCATCCAATTTGGCTGAGCCATCGGGAGTGTGAACTGGGGTGATTAATAATGTTGTTCGGTAATGGACTCTTATCGCACAAATTTTATATCCAAGAGCAATTAGAATCGAATTCGTGGGTGGAGGTGAGACTACTTGAAACATAGCCGAAGATTGTATGCCCCGACAAAATGTACTTGAGATAAAAGCACCTTCAGGTACCTACCAACTATTAAAACATCTTTAATATATTTTTGCGTTTATGCATCTCTGGTATCTTGAGGTATAACAATACCTCTTTTATGACATTTCCTAGAATTTAAAGTCCATTAGTTTTCTATCAATTTATTAGAAATTTAGTTGTTACGTTAATGCTAGGAACAAAATCTACCAAATTTTGGAATCTGCGCAGCGATTGTGCTGCGGAAGGAATTTCCTTGACAATTGAGTTTGCATTGGCGTTGTTGTTGGTACAAAATTGTTTATCTCTGTTCCTTCGGTTTCTAGGCCCGTTTCAATAAAAAAAATGTACATAATAATGATACAGCTAGAGAAGACACATTTATCCCGAAAATAAGAAAACCGTCTGAAAAGTTTGCGATGTATAAATTCCCCGCAGGCAAAATCACGGGTACTAACCGTCACTGTATAAATTTAACTTTATTGTTAAAAGTTAAACAATAAATTACCACCGTGTAATAAACGTCTTTAATCTGAATTTGGTATCGAAAAATGTTCAAGCCCGTGTAAATAAACCACCACTTTGTAGCTTCGATTATAAAACGGTCCAAAACTGGCGCCTTGCGGGATTAAATTTTTTCATTTAGTGTTTTTCGCAGAATATGAGAGATGGTATCGCGGTAATGCAACATTTTTGTGAATATGTGGTATCCGTGTTATTCCAGATTGAGTGCACTCAACTTTACTGTTCTTAACCGTTTTGAGTATTCGTATCCTCAATGGCTTAATTAAATGCGTTACTGTTCCATGCTTCATTCTCGTGAACGGGGGCTGTTTGTGGGGTCCGGTCTGTTCATGCTTGCAGGGTCTTATTTCTTTTCAGTTCGTCAATATACACATAGCTTTAAAAATAAAAAACTAGAGACCTTAACGTGTCGTTTTAAGAATTATTATTTTTAAAATGGTTTTATAGACATTATTTTTTTTGCACAAAAATAAAAATTAACTTTAATTTATTACGGTGAACTTAATGCCTAATGGCATTCTCTACTTTTAATCTATTTAATTTTCATCTTATAATCAGTGATACACGATATACTTACTTGTATTCAACTAAACATATCGAATGATACGGAAGTAAGTATATTCGAGTTCGAAAACTTCCCGAATTTAGGGAAGTAAGCTTGAAAGTTCAAATGCTTAAATATAAGTATGTGAGAGTATTTGTAAGATACGCGATTGCAGTCATCGCATGGCAAGGAATGTATTGAAAAATATGCTTGTATGCTATGCGAGCTGCCTACATGTCACATTAGGAAGAGGAAACCGCATTTTGTTGTTCTCTTCTTCCAATCTTTTGACTTTTTCAGTGTCTTCCCAGAATAGCAAAAGGTCTTACCGTAGTTTGAGGGAACACGAACCGATCCTCAGAGCCGCCTCGAGCACCGTCACTGCAGCTTGGTACTGGCCAGCTGCTAGTAGTTCTTGCCCAACAACCTTTTAGAATAAAATACGAAAATTAGTATCTCCAAAGTCATAAGGTACCTCAAATCAACAATTTAGATATAAAAGAGATATCATGTAATGTAATGACTAAAAACCGGGCAAGAGCATGTCGGACCATGCTCGTATAGGGTTCCGAAGCCGTAACGACAAATACAAAAAACTATCTCAAAAATCAACATGTATGAACCAATTTTCTATTTAAAGTTATTTGGCGCTGTCTTAGATGATTTTTAGTAGGTATAAACCCGTTAGTCGCCTGTATCTCAGGAACTAATTAAGTCTACTTAGTAATAATTCTTTTTCTTATAAATTCGTATATAATATCATGAGTCTCTGAGCTAGACTGCGGACGGACGGACGGACATGGCGAAACTATAAGGGTTCCTAGTTTGACTACGGAACCCTAAAAACTGTGGGATTTATGCCAGGTTCGGATGATAATTTGACCAAATCGGCAGTTTCGGTAGCCTCAGTTCTTGTTGTTCGTATCATTACGATCAACATTACAATAAACTAATACACCGAAATGCGAAATTGAGTATGTTACAAAAAGCGAGTCGATTTCTTAAGCACCCATTAGGTTTGCCATTACGATCGCCGCTGTAAAACATTCTACTAACGATTTGAACTTATCTCAGTATAAAGCAATAAAGTCCAAAGCATTTTGGAACACCCACGGAGCCTTTATATTTTATGACCTACAAATGTATCGGAAAAATGTGAGAAAAATAAGGATTGATCAACTTTGATTACACACGAGCACTCGCGGAATCTCGAGCAATATAAAATGCTGTGTTATGATGCCGACATCCATAAAATGTTGTAACAACTTTAAGACACCGACGTGAGTCACGCATTGGTGCAGGTAACTCAACTAACTAACAACCTTCATACAACAGAATTCATATTAAAATGATAACATTAAAAATAAGGAGAAATTCCCAATTAATGTAAGTCACGGAATTTAAAATGCTATAGGCGCGGATCCTAAAGTTTTTACTTATATTATAAAGCTACTTACTTACTTAACATACCTTTTGACGAGTCTATGTTAAAATGTAAATAAAAGAGCGTATTAGGAGCGGCCATTTTGCGGTAGTAGGCCGCCATTTCGAGCATTCCCGTCCCGCCGATCAACTGTCGTGCAGATTGTATGTAAATTCAACGGACGGTCGCGTATTTATGGTGCTTTGATCACTCAGCCCATTGTCTGGCCAGTTAAATGCGCCGAAAAATGTTCAGATGTCGCCGGGCGCTCCGCAGGAATGTATGCAAATGCTCTCTGTAAGGGTGCTTAATGCCAGTTTGAAACTTATCGGGAATCGGCTACTTTATTCGCTTCTTTTTGGTTTAATTAATGTACTTAAATATAACTAGCAGGCGTCGGGATAATCCACGACATTTCAGCATCAAGCGGACGCCATTAAACGTCAGTATAGTATGTAAATACTGACCTGTATAATTGATTTATCAGTGACACTGAGGTGCCAAAACAGGCTCTGTGGGAGCGTGTTATAATACTATAGTCATTTATAGTTGCGTTTAGAGTTTGCTACAAAACGTTCATGTGTCCGCTCTTCTGTTAGAACGTTCATTGATTGACACTAACAAAGGCCTGCTCAGTACTAAATGGCAGTACTGCGAGCTACTCAAACCATGATAAGAACAAGACTCGTTCCTTGAATAAGTAAATGCACAAAACCCTTTGTAATGGAAGGGTTTTAAATAAAGTGAGTGACAACGATATTTCCGGAGATACTGCCACGGTAATGGTTGACATTATTTCGGGTTCGGCCGGCGGCTGGTATCAGATGGCATTTAAACAGGACGCTGTCGACAGCTTAAATAAGTTAAATTCGATGGTTCGACGGGAGCCTCACGATTCGCACAGTATTGTGGACAACTTTAGTACCTATTTACGCTACCTTGTTTGGTAAAAAACGGGGATTTCTTTCGCAAAAAATACTTGTGTTCACAGGGATGTAAATTGCTTTGTGTCATGAATGTACATTTTATTATTATTGTCCTTTACCTACGTTGGTTTTTTACTTACTAGACAGGTTTATTGATATCTACACAAACAACATCAGGGGCGATCGCATAATAAAATAAAGAAAAGAGTTATTAGTAGGTATTAGTGGTTTTGGGTGGATTTTTACTATGTAATAGTATGGGCTTGTATACTTTAAATATTATGAAATAGATTTAGCTTTTTCGTCTCCAGTAGCCCAAGTGTTCAATCTTACGCGGTCAGTAGCGCGGTAGGCTTTAGATACGCTTGCAGCACAGCACAGCACAAATGGCAACGTGATGCATCCTCATCGACTTAAGCTGATGCGGCAGTCAGGAGTTGGGAAATACTTACCGATATCAGTAGCTAACAAACGGAGACTGATCCAGTTTCATGGTCTCCAACAGAGTGAATGTGGGCTCCATAGTTATGCGTAGCGGTGACTTAAAGAGGCTTTCAGTAAAGCACTTAGGAGTTGCATGAATTTACCCATTTAAGAACAAGCGGAAACCGGTGTTAGTTTATGGTCATCAATTGTTAGACGTGCACCGCAGCTACTGAAGCGAGGCTTCCGCCAGGGCAGTTAGAAGCTGCACATACCGATATCAGCACAAACGGCGACTGATCCAGTTTCATGGTCTCCAACTGGGTGAAGGTGGACTCCAGAGTGGTGCGCAGCGGTGACTTGAGGGAAGCTTCCACCAGGGCAGCCAGGAGCTGGCGGGAGGCTGGCTCCACTCCCAGCCCGGAGCTGAAAGCCGCCAGCGCCTCGCCGTGCCTCCCGAGGCATTGGAGAGCCACACCTTAGAATAAAAAAAATATTAAAAACAATTTTTCTTGGATGATATCAAGTTTCGTTTTCTGAATGTGTTTGAATTTTGTACATTCGTTTCTTTTATACTTAGCCACTGGACACAAATTTACAAAAAAGTTACTTTGAAAGGCTTGTAGTATTGTTAGGCAATGGGCTTGCAACCTGTCCCTAAAATACACTGGTAAACATCTTAGCCAGTTTGTGCAAAATGTGGTTACAGAATTAAAAACAAGTTTTAGGAGTTGTTGGTAATCAAATAACTAATTCTTAGAAGAATGTATAAAACTTCAATGTTTCAGTTCCCCCCCATGCAAGAAAAGAATAAGGTGTAGGTGATAATTTCAATCGGATTACCTTCTATGAGTGATTTGCAAAATCTTATATTTTTAACTGGATGTGATTTTAGGGTTTCGTAGTCAAACTAGGAACCCTTATAGTTTCGCCATGTCCGTCCGTCCGTCCGTCCCCAGTCTAGCTCAGAGACTCATAGTACTAGAAAGCTGTAATTTAGCATGAATATACATATTAGTCACGCCAACAAAGTGATAAAATAAAATTTTGAAAAAAATTTTTTTTTAATGCACAGCTCCCCTACACGTAACGTGGGGATGCCTTTTTTTTTTCTTGCCTACCCCATAGTGTGGGGTGTCGTTGGATAGGTCTTTCAAAAATATTGTGGGTTCATGAAAACAATTTTTCGATTAAGGGATCCGTTTATGAAATATTAAGCTTTAAAGCGCTATTTTTTGTTAGAGTCAAGTGTCCCCCCCCCCCCCCCCCCTACAGCCAAAACTACAAATACTAAAAATCTGAAAAATATCTTCAACGAAAGGAACAAAAGAAAAACTATCACGGCTAAGTAGACATGATTAGTACAGGCGACTAAAGTGTTTATACCTTTCAAAATCACCTATGATAACTTTGATAGAAAAATTTGCTAACGGGGCGTGCAGGACGCGCGGGGGGAGTCGAACTGTCTAAGCAACAAATCGAGCGACAGCCGCGCTCATAAGCGCGAGCGCCTAGATGCTGTTCGGACGTGCCCCGAAATGCTACCTACAAGTTTGCGATTTGCGATCTGAAAGTTTACAAATAATCGATTAGATTATTGATTTGAGTCGAGTATCGTTTGGAAAACTTAAAATTCTATTTACTGGCCCTTGTTTTTTTTTCAATTTCTATTAATTACTTTATAAAAGATTAAACTTTTATTGTAATTTAAAGTCGGTTTGAAGCAGTTTAGATACCTAACTACCTACATAGGTAGGTATACTGATCTCACACTTAAAAGCTTGGCTCTTGTTTGAGATATTATAAATTTATATATATATATATATGTTAATGTGACATGCAATAAAATATTTGAATTTGAATTTGAATTTATAATATACGAATTTATAAGAAAAAGAATCATTACTTAGTAGACTTAATTAGTTCCTACAGGCGACTAACGGGTTTATACTTACTAAAAATCATCTAAGACAGCGCCAAATAACTTTAAATAGAAAATTGGTTCATACATGTTGATTTTTGAGATAGTTTTTTGTGTTTGTTGTTACGGCTTCGGAACCCTACACTGAGCATGGTCCGACATGCTCTTGCCCGGTTTTTGACCAAAATTTTAACCACGTGCTCTTATAGTAATGGGCTGAAATTTGGAATAGGTACCTATAATAGTTAAACCTGGTGGCCCACCGAGTTAGGATTTGTTAAGCATAGGCCGCCAAACACTGTGTGAAAAGTACATTTGTACAGAAACGTACCTATTGTATATTCAGATATAGGGTTTGCAATTCGAATATTCGAATATTCATATTATTCGAATATCCGACACAAATTAAATTCGAATACGGCAGTGTTACTTATTCGAATAATTCGGATATTTTGAATAGTAAATACTAAAAAGGATTGAAATAGTTTCCCACTTTTAATAGAACGCTGGAATCAGCTTTTTTTCATACCTACTGAGAAATGCAAGCAAATATTAAACTGGAATGCAAATATAACATGAGACAACATGAGTTTTAAAACTAATTCCCAAATTGACTGTTGATTCCCTTCTTAGCCAGTGCTGCGCAGCGGATCGTGCTAGAATTTTAGCAGTCGGTACAAGGGAGGCTGGATACTGGCTTCAAGCTCATCCCTCGCCAAGCACTGGAACTTTCCTAGACCCTAACACACTCCGACTTTCAGTTTACCTTCGCCTTGTGGTCCCGGTCTGCGCTCCACATCGCTGCCCCTGCGGAAGTGACGTAGATCGGCTAGGACATCACGGACTTTCTTGCCAGAGAAGTGCTGGCCGCTTTTCCAGACACGCCGCACTCAACGACATCATTCGTCGGTCTCTTGCCTCAATAAAGGTCCCGGCTCTTTTAGAGCCGACAGACATTTCTAGAAATGATGGCAAGAGACCTGACGGAATGACCTTGGTCCCGTGGAATATGGGACGGGTGCAGCTAGTGTGGGATGCAACCTGTGTAGACACGCTAGCCCCATCACATCTCCACCGGACCTCTAATAGGGCTGGTGCGGCAGCTGAAGCGGCCGAAAGCATGAAGGTAGTAAAATATAGTGGTCTCGGCCCAGAATATAATATGTTTATTCCATTCGGTGTCGAGACCCTTGGTCCGTGGGGTCCTAGCGCTCAAAGCCTCTTCAAAGAAGTTTCGATGAGGCTCATTGACGTCACGGGAGACCGAAGAGCTGGCAGTTTCCTCGCTCAACGTATAAGTTAAACCATCCAGCGAGGAAATGCTGCCAGCATCTTTGGTACAATGCCGCAGGGGCCATTCTTAGATTTAATGTTTTAGTTAGGTAATTTATATATTTAGAGTTAGTTTTATTTAATTTTAGTTTTCTTTTTCAGTTATTGTGTTATGGTTGTTATATTATTTTATGTTGTTTTACTTAATTACAGTTAATCGTATCTACAAGTTAACATTCCCAAAAAACTAATTTAGCTCATAAAAATATATTACAATAACGAGCAGTGAGTGAGTTGAGTGACGTAGTTGGGTCGCTCGCTTCCTGCTACTTGCTATATTAATAACTAATAATATTTAATTTGACCACGGAATGCTATTTTTTTTAAATATTTAAGGCCTATTTATTTGATTTTACAACATTAAACCATTAATTCGTTTTGTTTCAATAAATATTCAAATTATCCGAAAAATTCGAATATTCGAATATCGGAAATCGAACTATTCATATTATTCGAATATTAAAAACCAACGAATATTGCAAACCCTATTCAGATACGAAGGCTCATTTAGTGTAACTTTATATCATAAAAACACATTTGCGAGCTGTCTTTATAGTGACATTGCACAAATATATTTCGTTCAAAATAAAATTTTATCGAAATTACAACAATTATATTGAATAAAATACTGAATAAAATAAACTAGTACTAGATTTAATTTTCGTTGGTCTGAAAGAAATCAGCCAGAACCTATGTCCAATGCAACAATAACGCTGAAGTATTATATTATTAGGCACGGTACAAAGGTAAATATATAACAATATTCCCGCAAAACTAAAAATAGAAGTCTACTTGTATTTATTTATTTATTTATTTTATTTATTCCATAAAAGTGTGGTAAGTACAATTTTAATTAAACATCTCGCCAAACTTACGTTTATTGGCGATTATGCACTCACTTTTACATTCCGCATGCACCTAACACTAAGAATTGACAACATTATAGAGTATTACAATTTATTTTTTATTGAGATGTTGGCGAAATGTTCAGATTCAGAGTAGTCTCATAGTACAAAGTTTATAATAGCACTGCGAGACTACGAGTTCAAGTTAATTGTACTACTTCAAATACGACAACGTATAAAATGTAGGATTCGGATTCAGATTCGACACGGTGCGAAACCGCACGAAGCAAAATGTATATTTTAGACATATAAATACTAATAAGACTTCCTGGACTACATAATGTGCTGCTTAAGTGTGGTAGTGGGTAGCTCAACAGAGCTACGTAACTTTCTGTGCGGTTTATTCGTCTCTCAGTATAGTAGACGACAGCATAAACTGCTATTAAATACAACAAATTCGCATCGTAAATATAGAAAGCAAGAAAGTCTGTGTAGGCGTAACGGAGGGTCATTTACTAAAATTACTATCGTATTTATAAAGAAATAGAGTAGGTATAATATCATTTTGTATCACTTTATACGAAGTGAAAGTGACACAGCAAAACAATAGAGAAGAAAAAGTATAAATCATGTAGTCGCACGCAATGTCAAGTTTTGTATGTATAAGTAATGACACGCTACGGTAATTTGTGATTTAACTTGGGTATGGAATTAACCAATAAACATGAGCATTTCAAACATGGCATGGCGCGCTGAACGCTTGAGGTGGTGCGGTAATGGAAAAGTGGTTGCTACAACTGCGCAGGGCATCGGGGCTGTAACGGAATTCGGGTACGATTTTAATGCTTGGCCACACGTGCATAATGGAAATATAAATCTACAATGACATGTAACACACGTCAAGAGATGAATACAACGCATGAGATTGTTATTTGAAATTGAAGAAGAACGATGATTCTGGGAATGTAGAGGATAAAATTGTATACTTACTGGGAATAAATTATATGATAAAAGTTGTACTCATATGTATTGCATGGTACAAAAGTAATTAAAAGTATACCCGTGATGGAAAAAATTACTAATTCATGAGAAAACCTCGTGGATTATTTGATAACAGCGAAAGCCTATAGGATGTTGGGATTTATTTTTAGAGTGGGTAAGGATTTTAAAAATGTTAGTACTTTCAAACTTTTATATAATGCACTCGTTCGTTCTCAATTAGAACACGCATCCACTACGTGGAGTCCACAATATAACTGTTACATTGATGCTATTGAAAACATACAACATAAATTCGTGAAGCGCTTGATGTATAAATTTAAAAATGCCAATTTCCACGACTTTATCCCATTGCAAAAACGCAGGGAACACAGGGAACACAGGGAACACAGTGATCAAATATTTTTATACAAAATCATTAATAATATTGTTGATTCTCCATACCTCCTTGGCCATATATCTCTAAAATGCTCATGTTTGAGAACTCGCTCCAAAAACCTATTTGCTACAAAATTCTGTAAGAATAAGTATTCACAAAATCGATTTGTTATCAGGGCGTGCTCGACCCATAATTGTAAGTACAACCATACCGGGGTCGTTCTCAAAAAAGTGGCACCGCTGAATTAATTTTACATTTTTCAGAAAGTTTCCGATTTTGCTGTTTTTTTTAATTAAGATCGGTAGAAATAAAATCGAGTAATCGATATCACGTGGAGGGAAGTGATTTATTTCATTTTTTTAGAAGATACAGGTATTTGAACTATGCGGTAAGCAGGTGAATGACTATTTGTAACCAGGTTATCGACAATAGGGGCAGGTTGGCGACAAATACGTACAAATAAAGTAAAACTGTTAGCAGGTTAACGACAATGGGTGCAGTTAAGTAAATTGTTAAATAAAAACGACATTAAATTGACAACAAGTGCTTAATTTGAATATGTTTAATTCGTTTTTTTCTTTATCTAAAAGATTTATATAAAATAACACACCTTATTTACCTTTCAACCGTAACGGCATCTCATATGTTGAAATCCGGTGAACCGTATAGGCTACAGGGTGTTACATACATATTTACCTACATACATACCCTCGGTATACAACCCTGCTTCGTGTAGTCGGGTATAAAATATTTATGCCACAAGCATTTTTGGTGTACAGTATAAGTTATTAAATAATTGACGTTCGCCTGCCGTAAACGTCGTTCACCTGTTTTTTTTAGACAGGTGAACGACATACAGGTCATAGACAAAATGACAGTTATATCATCAATACAAGTTAAGCACCTTGGTTAATGAACTGCATATTTATTGACATAAAAATAAACCATGTTTTACGTGCTATAAATTAATATCAATACAATAAGTCACACAATTATCAAAATATGGAAGACAGAATAGCGACTACGTACCCATTACAAACTCCCGCTCGCGTAAGTTTTTTGTTTATTATTTTTGAGAACTTCACACTGACGACGTGTTACTTCTAACAGCGGTAGCTGGGGACTGTAGGTCTCGAATTATGCGGGGTTAGGCAGGTTAGACGAGATAGTTTAACCACAGAGGTAGCGTTTATCTCATGACAGGTGAACGACAAAAACTGTCGTGGATAAGAATAAATTTCAAATAATTCGAAATATGAGTATAGTATTCTTATTCGACACTACAGTTTTAAATCTTGAGTATATGTGTAAGTAAAAAATAGTATTCGCACTAAGTTACGTTTGTGATTTTTACGTTTTAATCAACTCGAAACATGAGTGCCTCGCGTTGGGACACTGCAGGTGAGCGACAAAACGTAGTTACAAATTGATTTTATGGTTATTAATATAATTAGAATTTATATCAAACCATTTGGCCTCTATTCAAAAAGTGTCTTTTAATATGAATTGATAACTAAATTATATGGATGACGCTTTATGAAAAAAAAGTTCTAAGAGACACCTATTGACAGGTGGCGGTGCCACTTTTTTGAGAACGACCCACCGATATATTCCATGATACTTATAACAACTATGTTAACGCTATAAGAAAAACCATGTGATAGGATTAAGTACATATTTTCATGTTTTTCAATTTTTAATTACTTCGTTTTGAACCTTGCGTTGGACACGAAGCGCAGGTGTGACTGACTTTGTGAATCTGATTCCAAATGTGTATGTGTACATTAGTGAAAACTTCGTTGGCTAGTGAGCTACCCATTTTTGTCATAACTTTATGTACTATTGTATGCTGTTTGTTTTCCTTAATGAAGAAAAAAAAAAAAAAAAAAAAAAAAAACACTAAATATAAAAGTTTGAAAACTTTATCCCATATACTCGAATCTTCAGTTACACATCCAAAAGTAAGGGATAAGGCTAACGTAACTACGAACTTCGATTTGAGATAAGATGGCGTATAAGTAAGGGCTTCTAAACCGTCCAAGCTCCATGTAGTATACACACTACGTATTATGAAGTTTCAAAACATACCAAACCCCGGCAATAAAAAGGTCAGCGCTATATCTCAGTTCGCTCAATGATTGGGACTTAGAAGGTTTTGCCATGGCGGACATGGCGGTATGTATTGAAAAGCAAAATGTCTTACCCTGTCGGTAGTAGGCTTTGGGCCAGTTGGGGCATAGTTCCCTCGCTTTCGTCGCATCTTGCAGCGCCGCTGCGAACTGCCCTTGCTTCAGCCTTGCGGCCGACCTGGACATTCAAGAAACGTACATCAAAAACCCGGCTTAAAAAGAACCAATAATCAAAGTCAATAAACTCCTATCCTAAAGTTGCTCAGTTAAGATCCAAAACAATAATAAATTTCCGAAATAAGCGTACTTATCAAGAGTTCCTTTTTTGAGAATACATATTTTGTTTTAAACATAACTCACTACCTCTATATGTTTGACATGGATGTTAATCTTGCTAGCGCTACTAGACGATCAAAATGGTTTATTCACATTTGGACCTATTTTTCTATGCTAATAGATGCAATCGAGCCAGTGGGTCACCTCATAGTGATCTCCGCCACCCATAAACACCTGCAACACCAAGGGAGAGGAATTGCAAATGCATCATCGACCTTAAATAATAAAGATTTTCGTCTCTTAAAAGTCCCAGAATACGTGTAGGTTAAAAGTTGACCAAAAATGCATCTAGTACATTTCTATTAATTGAACTATAATTTAACATAGCATTAAGGATCTTAGCGTTACCTGTTGCTATACAGTATGTGGTTGGCAGGGTCCAGAGTGAGCGCGTCGGTGTAGAGCGCGACGGCGGTGGCGAAGTCCCCGGCCTGGCAGGCCGCGTTGGAGGCGCGGACCTTCTCCACGAACAGCGCCCGCGACGCCGCGCCCAGCGACGCGGAGCCCGTCGGCTCTATCTGCAACATACAACTATTATTAAGCGAGGAGCTCTTTAGTAGTCTTTCAGTTTTACGGCTGCGCTCGGAGCCAGTTGACGAGGATTAAGTCATTCCTTAGGGCCGCCATAGACGGACTGCTTAGAGCAGTCAGGACCGACAGTTCCCTGGTTGTTATTGGGCGATCAGCAGTTTTAATGCGCTAGGTTCGTATTGGAACTGCTGATTGACCAGTAGCGACCACGGAGTGCTCTCTAAGCAGTCCATCTATGACGGCCCTTAGTGATGATGTTTGAAAAAGGAACGAGGTGTTTGTTTCTTAAATATCTCTGAATACGGTGGTCGGTCCGTAATGCACTGCGTCGTAGGTCCGAATGATTTTTAGGTCTTTTAAGGTGTGAATGTCAATGGGGTTGTACCACCTCAATAGCACCTCAGTGCTTTTAAATAATTTTGAATACTGCAAAACGATCCAGTAACGGCACAAAACGACAGGATCGTTGGTTTATTTAGGCGGAAGGTAGGAAATTCGAACACTGTTGTGTAAGAATGGCATATTATTTATCTTTGAAAAAAATACTGTGGTGATAGTGATTCTTCGTGGAATAGAAGACTATTGGTGGGAGGGCCCAGTGTCCTCGTCTGGATATTTTGGAAATGCGATAAGTGCGAAGAAAATGCCAAATCGCAACACGTGGGTAGGATGCCCAGATCATAACACATCCCACAGCCCAGCGTTGGGATGTGTCACGATCGGATCGACCGATCCGCGGCTTTTAATTTTCTTTTTATGTTTTCGTAGAGCACAATGCACATACATAAACATGCTCCTATTTAAGGCACGAAGATTAATTTGTTGTGGTACTTGAGTAGAACACTTACAAAAGAATGACACATAAATTAAATAATCACGGGCGTGTTATTCCGGCGGGTGCGCGTACGAGTTCAAATTCGATTTCGCATCATTCAAATTAATCGATTCATACGAATCGTGACTACACTTTTAAATTACTTCGTACGTTCGCCGCATTAAGTTTCTTTTTTTGTTCTCATTTAATGCCCAATAAGTAATAAAAGCCTGGCCGTTTAATTAATTAGAACAACGTTTAATTACTTACTGGACTTTTGCTCGAGAAAGTCTTACTACATCGAAAGCAATATTTATTGTTTTTGTTACAAAATCCAAACATGTCGGCACAAAAGATCGAAACGTGCATAAATCATTGAGACATCATAAATAAAGCCAGGAGACTCGAAAAAAATAACGCGTTATTCAGAAGCTATAACGGAAACAAAAAGACAATTGACAACCTGCTACTGGATTTCCAAACCGTATCGTTTTTTAGAGACGGTCTTTTGAGGCAGGCGGGCCTCACCACCTGCGCTATCTAGCCGAGCGCATCACAGTATTTTTTTTCTCACGGACTGCATTCTCGGACCACACCATTGAAAATTCAAATTATCTAACTTTCATCCTTGCACGATTTACATTGTTGCGTCAGGCGACATCACGCACGGGTGAACTTGAACTGGGCACGTAATGTATTGCACGTCACGAGTGAAACTGATGCATTGTGGGTGCATGTGTGGTTGCTTGGTATCGGCCGGCCGAATAAGGTGGGCTGACCCGTTGAAAGCGGAGGGTTACCTCTGACCTGCGTTTTGAAGGCTCGACGGAGCAGCTCGAGGAATTGATTTGACGTCGACAGGTTGCGTGCTTGTTACAATGGGAATATTTCATTTAAGTTTGTAGTTTTAAGTATATAGGAGTAATGACGTATAACTTTATAGACATAACAAGGTACGGTTAGGTTAGGTATTAAATACAGTATAGGCAAAAGGAATATGTATTTCTAATGATACCGGTGCATAAATTTTACTAAGGTCGCAATATAATATAAGTTATTTTTCTGCTTTTTTTTTTGTTTTATTGTAAGCTAAGTATTAAATGTTAAGTTTTATAAATTCTTGTACTATTAAATCTGACTCTCAACACGATACTCAACACTAGTTGTGGCTCAATATACGTCTCAGAAAACGTTCATGCGTATTTTTTAAATGTTAGTAGAACAATTGGGTAAGTAAAGTTTTTGGAAGAGATGTAAATTATAATTTTTTTCGATAGTCGTCATCCTGAAGATCATAGAACTGCGGCTCTTTTACTTTTATTTCCTCTAATATTTTAGAAATCTTTTTTTTAGTTTTGAAGTTGACATTTGTAAACTTTAATGACCGACAAGCTTGTTGCCTTCGTATTTAATGAAATAGAAAAAAAAACTGTCACTTCTATATCTGTCAACGTCAAATCAAATCAAAGTAAACAAACGGTTCAATTCAAATAAGTAAATTCAAGTAAATCTTTGTAATACTCCATTTCCACAGTCCGTGTGGGATTGCCTGAATTCATTGCGTGGATTGTACAATTCAAAAGTGCTCTCGTGGCTATCAAAAAGCAGAGCAAGAGTCGTCGAGAAAGGAAGAAATCGGTGTCCAAGAAGTGCCAAAGGGTTCGAAAATAAATCGTAGACCAAATATCGTGCAAAGGTCTTAGAGCAAAGCGGCAAAACGAAAGTCCAGAGTTCGTTCTGAGATCGTTAAAAATATTTCTAAAAACACTGATCACATGAAACACAAGCAAACAGAAAAGAGCCGTTGTATTGAATCGTTTGTTTACTTTGATTTGATTTGACAATGACAGATATAGGTGTTTTTTTTTTCTTTTTCATTAAGTACGAAGGCAACAAGCTAGTCGGGCATTAAAGTGTACAAATGTCAACTAAATAACTAAAAAAAATATTTCTAAAATATTAAAGGAAATAAAAATAAAAAAGCCGCAATTTCTTGATCTTTAGGATGACGACTATCGAAAATAAATATAATATACATATCTTCCAAAAACTTTACTTAGCCTATTGTCGATATAAATAAAGAACTATACTCTTGTTTAAAAATAAAAGGATCCAAGAGCCTATTAATCGCACGGAGCTTTATTGAAACTGCACTCGGCTGATGGGGATTGTTCCGAGCGGCCATTTTGAAAAATGATGGACGTAATCGTTCCTTATTCGCTTTATTTAAAATTTCGTTTAAAAGAGGCGCCTGATAACCGGCGAGGCCGACATATTGGGTAATTATTTTTTCTTTAAACGATCTTTCATTTATCTTGAAACCGTACTTTAAGAGATGAGGACCGCCCAGCGTCGCTTTGTTTACGTCAAACGGAAAACCTTTTTCATTCCGAAAAAACGTCCGCTACTTTATTCAACAACTGCTTTTACTTATCTGTAGATTAATGAATTATCAACTCTTAATTGAAAATATTATCGTGGCAAGATATAAAACACGTTCAGGATCATAAACCCCTCGTCAAACGGTAAGTAAGAACGTCTTAAAGGGTTTCTATATCTTTAGTTCTAAATCATAAATTCAACGGATCTTCTGAGAAAATGTTTAAAATTCAGTTCACGTTTTTCACATGTGTACCAATTAATGAACTGTGTGGAGATGTGTGCACACAACTCGAGAGGTTAAATAAATGTTGTGACTATACATACGCGGCTGACTTGCATATTAAATATTTATGAATTTTATCTTTATTGTCTGTCTTTTGTTGTTGCCAACAATGGCGTCAAACATCAACTGTGATAAAAACTTTATTGGATCACAAACGGCGTTTCGTTCTTTGAGATGGTTGTTTCGTTTCAACATTCAAATTGGACGTACACACGATGTCTTCCATCACATTTAAAAGGCACTCAACGCGAGTGAGACAGACTATTTGAGAACCCAATTTTGAACGAGTCGAAAATTGTTACGGGTTGAAACGAAAAAAATGGCGTCGTCGGGGAACCTTTGTCTATTTTTTATGGCGCTCATCTTAGCACAATTACGGGATTCTACCTGTAGAGGTATAAAATAAAACAATTAACGTGCGTGGGTGCCGAGACAAATCATATAATAATTTGGTCGGGACCGGATTTGGGTAATTTCTGATAGTTTAGACAACAGTCGGTTTTACACTATAGAGACGACATGCGTTTTATGGGAATCGATGTCAGGCGTGCGTTCCACTCGAACCGATTCGACACAGTTACGTCGAAACTAATGAAAAAATAATGATGAATGCACGAAAATCTCGCTTCGTTTGTTTTGTTCAATGCTTATTAAAATGATCAAAAAACTCAACACCACGTACCTACACGGGTTGTTTTTTAAACGTGTAGTTCTTATCGAGATCAAAAATACGTGACAATTGCATCGTATTCTGATAAAATCGTGGGACAAATTGGCGACGACGCAGTGAAAATGGCTTAAACATTTTGCCTAGACGTGCTAGAGGGACTGTTCTTTAACCGTAACCGTTTTACTATACATTTTGATCACCCCTTCAGAGCAAAAGCAAAAGACGACTCAAATACCTATTCGTGTGACGAGCGCCTCCAACCCTAGAGTTTATGTTTTGGTATTTATTTATTTAGTAAACATTTTAAATATCTACTAGTAGCAAAGTTAAGAACAATAATATGGGTACCTATAATATTATTAATATTTATTTGATATTATACAACGAGAGGAGGTGTAGTGTAGTGTTTCGTGCATAAACCAGTCTGTAAGATCTCCTCACGCAGAATACGAAAGCGCAAACGCGCGGGTGTTCCGCCCGTCGAGCGCGCTTAACAACTTTAATGTTTGTCGTAGCTTAATAATACTTTAAAAGGAATTGTTTTTAGATTGCCAATGATTATGCATAAAAAACTTCGTGCAGTTGACTTCCGCGCATCTGTTCGCATTGCCCCGAAGGCGTGGGTCCCATCACGACTCTCATACTTATTTATATAACCCGACCAAGGTGGGAAGACGGCGCGACTCCTGGCTATACCGTGAACTCAGACGGCGTTTCCAATTTGATTACTTTGTAGCTGCGAAATAGCACACGAAAGCGGTGGATTCCAGGCATTCCCCGACAATTACGATTTCGTGAGTGACCTCTCACCCCCTCCAAGTCGGGTGTCCCTGGACGCGTCCCAACCGGGATTGACCTTTGACCTGGCTTAAACAGCCGACTCGGAGGGAAATGCTCAATAATACCAAGGAAAATATAATTTACGTTTATTGGGTCGTAAATTCCAGGATAAGAATTCCAATGTAAACATCATCATTATTTACTTGGCAAAAACGGACTCGTCAAACTGCACGCTACAAGGTGTGGCGGGCTAATTATTAACCTATCTATATTTTTTTTGCGTGTAATTACTTTAAATAGCTTGAGTTTTTAATTTTAATTTTCTATATGTCCAATGTCAATGCTGACGGATACCATTCCATGATGTGTAAGTATGTTTAATAATCGCGCAAATTGAATCGTTCGCAAACTTTACAACTATTTAGCATAGTACAGTCAGCTGCAAAGAAATCTAACCCCCTTTGCTAGGAAACTTGTATGCAGGGGGGGTTACTTTTCTCTGCAGCTGACCGTAAATAATAATGTTGTCCGCTGAAAAAAAGAACAATATCTATTTCCTATGCGTGTGGGTTTGGACTATTTATTATACTTCTCTCGTCTCTCACGCCAGCAAGTCGCGTTACATTGTTGCAAGCCCCATAAGCGCCTAACTGAGCGGCGCGGCGGCATTACAGTCTCGCCTTTCGCCTAAGTACATAATAAAGAATGTAAGGAGCGCGGTAGCCTGGAATCTATTCTCGATAGAATCATTACGTTACTTACATCCCTGAGGAATTTGATTCATCACAGTCGTTCCCGGCGCGCGACGGCGCGAGCGGAATGCGCCCGTGATGATCAATTCGCGATCCGCCATGATGTTTTTACTGTCAAAGTGACAGCGCACCAAGTATGTTAGACACAGTTTGTAATCTGTGACGCTAACTGACACAATAGGAATGATGATATTGATGATTATAGTCAGGATAAATTACTACGCATAAAGAGGGAAATGAAGTTCTCGTAAATCATCACTACATAGTATAAAACAAAGTCGCTTCCCGCTGTCTGTCCCTATGTATGCTTAGATCTTTAAAACTACGCAACGGATTTTGATGCGGTTTTTTTTAGTAGATACCTAGAGTGATTCAAGAGGAAGGTTTTTATGTATAATAAATTGTTGTTTTATGTACGTGTGTTATAGAAAACTCAAATAAACCGAAGCGAAGCGAGGGCGGGTCGCTAGTAGACTATAAATTAAAGACTAGGCCGCATTGTAGCATTATATTTTTTACCCGACTACTGAAGGAGGAGCGCAATGTTTTTGAGCTGTACCTATGTATTTTTTTATGATCAATACCTGTCTGTCTATAGTATTCTTAAATGTATATGTTGACATACTTATATAAACTATATTCTGCACCGGGAAAGAAGGCCCTTTCTTGTGCCGTAAATATTTACGTCAAGTTTGAATGGGTTTGTATAAGTAAAGGTGGTACCTACATTTAGAAACATCAATAGGTTTATCAAATGGTTGCAGAAAATCACAATTTCAGTAAATTCGGTGCTTTTGATTGGTTAAGACAAAAATCAGCGAGATTTTACAGCTGGTCTCTCTGGATCCCTAAATGGTGCTGTGAATTCACCTGTTCGTAGTGTAACATAATGTTGCCAACTCACTAATATTAATGCCATAAAAGTCTTTGTAATAAACCTAATTTATCGCTTTAAATTTATACATTCTAATAGACGATAAACAACGATTTAATGTAGTGCTACATCAGAGATAATGTTCTTGAGATAATTTAAATGTTTAATGACTACTTAAAATCACGTTGGATAAGGCAGTTCTCCTTTAATTATTTTAGTGCGAAAGCCAGGTTCGCCGAACATTTTACTGCAGATTACATATTTTTTCTTTTTATTTTACCAGGCAGTATGGGCGGGGTAGATACCAGGTAGGAACGTACTTTATAGTGTTTATAACTGGCCAGTTCGTTCGCAGTCTTAAAAAGTTTCTAACATTAAAAAGGGTAAGTAACATAAATACGGTCCTTATGTGAAATAGTAAAGCGATAAGACCGCCTGTTACCGTATAAGAATTTCATGTAGATAATTATATGTCTTTCCTTGTTTTTTTTTTGTTTGGTGTTCGATAAAGCGTGTTTGTACTGTATTGTATTATAAAGCTAACGAAGCATCCCTATTAAATAGACAAAATCTCGATGTACAATGGCGGCCCCGTATTTCAGAGGTGATATCTCTAAAACGGCTAAACTGATTTTTATGAAATCTAGCTAAGAACCATCCGGATTAAGTTAACTTTCTTTCTAAAAGACCTGCGGACAAATAAATCTATCCACTTAGATGCTACGATGCATCACACACACGTTAAACTTATAACACCCCTCTTTTTTTAGGGGGTTAATAATAATTCATCACAAAATTCACGAATAGTGCGTGAGATTTGATGTCAGGTAGCGATTGTCATCTATTTGTATGAGTTTATGCTTGTTTACACACACATGCCTGTTAACACACACGCAAGCCTAAATTGAGCTATAAGGACGTAAGGTCTAAACGTCTAGTTTAGTGGCCGGGCTGTGATTGCGCGTCTAACAAAACCCACAAATGCAAAGTTGGAAAATTACATTATTACGCGGTATCTCGTACGCCCGGCGTAATCGGCCGGCGTAAACTTTATAATAACAAAATCGCGATGCAAGATTAACCCTTATACGTGCCAGGGCCGCATTAGGGACGTAATTATTGTTTTGCCCAACAAAACTGCTCTGACACTGCATCATCCTAATCAAAGAGTATAGAAACAAGTTACAAAAAAAAAAGCCGCTATAAAATTAATGGACACGTTCCGTTTAATACAATGAAAATTCCTGAGCTTAAATCATTCCATTCTTATTTTACGATTGCCTTCAGCTAGTTTTAATCAAATTAATATTCTATGGGTATGCCTATTTATGACTATAAAACATTGTAAAAACTGCTCGCCCATTCGAAATAAACGGTGTTTATGTTCTTTGTGAGTATTTTAATGTCCGAGTACAGTTACTCACGTTTGTTTCCTATCACAAAACAGAAGTAGGTTCATAAATTGCGCAGGCAAAGAAAAGCCTTTGAATACTGACACTTATGGCAAATGGAAGGCCTTTTGACTCTATAGTAATTCTATATTAGACAGAGTTCTTACAGTGATTTTATAGCGCACATCACATGGCGCATCGCGTATTCCTACAGATATTTAACTGAGATATTTTTGCAAGGGTTTCAGACTATGACCCTGCGTGATGGCACACGATCTCGCACCCACTTCGGGCATGAAGTTCTCGGATACGATTGTAATGTGATGCGAAAACGCTCTAACAAAAGTTCTACAATGCGAATTATTTAGTTTTTTTTAACATGCGGGGTTTTGTTAATACATGTTCAAATATGATGCAGGCTGTCTTTTATCTTTACATAGTATAAAACAAAGTGACTTTCCGTCTTCTTTCCCTCTGTAGGTATGTGCCTACGCTTAGACCTTTAAAACTACGAAACGGATTTTAATGCGGTTTTCATCAACAGACAGAGTGATTTAAGAGGAAAGTTTTTTTGTTTCATGCATTAATCGATCAATCAATCAATCAAACAATTTATTTGTGTTCATAGGTAAAATAATCATAAAAAGGATGTACAAATGTTCAAAGTATCACTGCATGCAGGCGTAAAAATATATGTACATATAAATGTTCGATTAATAATCCTGGATTATGTACGGGTATTACAGAAAACCCACATAAATCGAAGCGAAGCGAGGGCGGGTAGCTAGTATTTTATGAAAATATTCAATTTTGGCCGAAACGTATATTCATAAAGTTGCACTTAACCAACAAATTTTTCGAGCAATTATTTCCCGCCCTAATTAGCTGTCTTATTCTAATTTGATGTAATAGACGGATGTACGGTGATCAGTACTTACTGAGTTAGGGCCAAATCAAAAATCAAAAGCACCCGAAACCGACGTACGTGCATGAAGAGATTGATTAATGTAGAGGAAGCGAAAATTGTGTGTTTAGATCGGTGCACCTGGCGTTCCATAATCTCTGCCTTATCCATTGGGAGACAGGCGTGAAGGTATGTATGTATGTATGTCATCCGTACCTACTGTTGTATAGGCAAGTATGGCTCAATTCATTGCACCGTAAGATTAGCCCCTGATCCTCCCTAAATGCCTTAGCGTATCGACGGATACTAAAACTAACAGAAAAAGCAAGATAAACACCAACTTACCTATATTTATTCACTACCTATGTACCTACAGTCAAGGAATTTAATTCCAAGTCCACTTTGGCCTATGTCAAAGTGACGTAATCAATCAAAACTTAAGAGACATCTTATGATTTTATTTACAGTGCCAATTTGACATAGTTCAAAGTGGACTAAGAATTAGATTCCGTGACTGTACAAGTGTATATATGTGCGAGTATGTTGGTACATACAGTGTGATAAAGTAGAAGTCCCTCCCAGCGTTGCGGGGTGGGCAGGGTAGGTTTAATTACTTATTAGACGCACGAGAATGCGGCGCGGCGCGGGCGCAGGCCGATGTTATCCTGAAATTAGCCGCCGACCAAATTAGCTGCGCGCGCCAGTACACCGGGACCGCCAGTACGGAGCAGCGATCGCTTGTTTTGTTGGTACTTGTATTATATTAAGATCTTAACCAACTCGTTTTACAACTCGACGGAAGAACTATTAACCGGAAAAATTTAATTTCTCCCGTCATCGCGTCAGTGTGTACGATCATTTTAGGGCGTGCATTCTCGTGATGGCGCTGGCGTGTTTATCGTTATCTGGTACGCACAGTACAAACCTTAAGGTTGAATACCTCTATTCAAGCTCAATTTGTGTGAGATTGTTTTTTATTTTTATAATTAGTTTAGTTTTGTTTAGTTGCATTGCATGTACAAAAATACGAAATTGCATTGAGATCGTCAAAAATAACTACTAATAATCAAAGAATACAAAAATTATAATTATAACAATAACAATTACACATTTAATAAATGGCATCTAATTAAGTAGCATTACAACTCGTTGATAAGTCAATCAGTTTATTAGTATAAATAGGAGGTCCCAGAACTTAGCGTAAAAAACAACATGAGAAAACCACCTCCATACAAATTCAGAAACTGGTGTTATCAACGTCTAAGCAGCTTAGTTAAGTATCGTTTTAAAAATTAGTACAAGTTCTTAGTATATTTCACTCACGGTGATTGAGCTACACAATATTAACAAATTTTAGCGCCAACCCATGAATAATTCACACATCTATTTTACGTATACAAAAGCTGTATTTATGTAACTTCACACGGCACTCTTTGTATGTATCTTTCGTACTGATATTTACAAACTACTGTGAGTATACTAACATGTTGCATTTAATACTAAGTCTCAACCAGTTTTCAACTTTACTGTTAAGGCAATAAGGACATATATCAAAGTTATAGCTCGTCGCTCTTGATACAAGATAAGGGCGGTGTAAATACGTTTTTCTAGATAAAGCACAGAGGAAATTAAAAGGTGTTGTGTGCATCAACTTAACAGGATGCCAGTCCGTTTAGTTTCTTGCAGGTTTAGACTGTAAAATGAAAAAGAATATTAATAACAGGGCACATTTCCCCTTTTAGTTTTTGAAAAACGTATCATGTGGTATCTATCTATAGGGTGTTTCAGAAGCAATTATTTTCACACTGAAGGGTGATGTATTTGTTGCAAGTTTCTGGAAATGTCTACCTCTACTTCGGTCTAGTAGAAAGAGATGTGTGACCATGTCGATTGTGTCTATGAAGACGAAGAAAGTCTAAAGGTAAAATCGGCGTTCAGGTTACTAAACAAGTTTCTGAGTCATTTATCATGTTTCTGAATAGCAGCGAGAAGACCATTTACTCTGCGGAGACAAACATTTATTTAAGTGTGTATTAGACAGTTAGTTGTAAACTAATTTTAAGACTATACGATTTACTCTGCTAATCCTAGGCGAAATAAAGGTTATTGAAATCTGACATTTAAATGTTAGGTCACAAGTATTTTTCTCTAAACTGCTATTGAATGTACCCCAATGGTAACTGACAATCTAGATTGGCACTGACTTTCATACAGGTGATGAGAAACTCAACTCGTTTTAAAAGCCAAACCTTGAAAGTGTACCGCTTAATGGATTAAGTTTGCAGGTAACTGCTTAGCCCGACGATTCGTAAACCACACAGCTGAGGAGTTATTCTCTTAAAAACGGTTCTCTGTGGAACGGGTGAGCGAAGTCATACGAGCTCTTTCACTCGACAGGTAACGTGGGTAAGCTGAAAAAGCACGTCCTTAAATGTAGTTTTTATGCTGTGACAGGGCAACTTCAACTCGGTGGGTAATATTAGTTGCGTCGAGTTCAAGATTGAGTTATTTAAGAGAATCACCTACCAGGGGTGTTATACTCTCAAAAACTACGGACGGGGCGGACAAACGAGCGAAATCGTAGCGGCGAGTTTAGGTAGTCCCGTAATTTTCAATTTAGCAGCATAGTTTCTGCCGATGGATCGAACGTATGAGGCGGCTTAATTGAAAATACTCGCCCTAAAATGTGTTTTGTTCGCACTGACGGGACTACTTAAACTCGCCGCTTGGACATTCGCTCGTCCGTCCGTCCGACCATCGTTGTGCACAGAATCACCACCTTGAGATCATCGCAGGATGCCCAAACCGCAGAGACATTTAAATCCGTTCCACTTTTGTTTCTACCCATTCAACCCTTCAAAGTAGAAAGAGCATATCCAGCTTAGAAACCTTTTTATATTCAGGATTTTGTTAACGTAACAATAAGATCCGATGTGCAACAAGGAGTTAAATGATAGATGCGCTTTTGTTCCTAAGAGCGCGCGCCGGGATCGAGCGCGTTTGTCGGTCCCACCGCAACCGCACTGAGTCGCTGAGTTTCTGTTATTATTTTTATGGGTTCCTTATGAATTGTAAAAGTTTTGTTTGTTCATTCTTATGTTTCAAAATAGCAAATCTATGAGGTGTACATTTCAGGCGTATATTAGAGATCTAATAGATAACGGACGTATCCCATCCCTTTATTATTATACCTATTTAAGTATAAATTTCCGAACACTCTTTCTCTTATAATCCTCGTTCACCGTGTTGGATGTATTCTGACATAAGATTTTTACGTCAAAATAAGCTTTTTATATTTATGATATCGATTTCAATAATGTTACCGTTGCCGCTATTCAAACAAATTACTCTATTAAATTTTATTTCCTACAAATTTGGAAATAAACAGGCTCGCAATACGGGACGGTGATTTTTCGAAGAAAGTTTATCACTATCATTAATTTATATTTGCCGGCTGGCACTAATTAATAACTGTTAATTATTATAATGAATGGCTAACGGATGGAAAGCAGTAATCTCTTAAAAACGTGTTTCGCAACGATTTAGATGCTTTTGAAGTCAAGTGAAGACCCGGAATGCGGACGAGCGCAATTTGTCTTCAATCGTCTTGATAAAGTAATAACCGCGCAGGAGCATTTCTAATTTCACCGATTAAGTCCAACAGAACTAGTTATAACACTATACCTGGCTTCCGAGCTTTAAAAACTGACAAATTAATGTCAACCAAAACTATTTTTACTATTACTAGTTAGTAGCTCACATGTTATGTTTATTCAAGTATCCTTGAATACTTCAGGCCGAAAAGCTTTTAAGGCACAAGATGGTCTCTTATCCGCGGCTTTTATTTCAAATCATATCAAAATCAAATCAAAAAAGGTAAAGGTAAGGTTTTATTTAAGGTAAAAAATTACTAATGTCAGTTTGACAGTTTAAAAACTGATCTAGACCACGACGAAATAGTTACTAAAGAGTCCTCAAGTACAAGAAAACCACTTAATGGACAGTCCGTGAGTGTGCTCGCCAATCTTGCTTAGCCAGCTAAAGATGAAGTGATGAAGCGAACCACTCTGTAGTGTGCCGTAATGAAGAATTCTATCGTTACTGGCTCTTCTCAGAAGCTAAGTCGTTGGATGAGGATCGTGCGACTTCGAAACGTAGATATATACATTTACAGGTAGTTTTATATGTGAGATAGAAGCCTGCTCTGCACAATAATCTGGTTATTGCGTTTTTTTATAACTTTTAAAGTAGAATAGGCTTAAAAAAATCCTTTGATACGCAAATATGAGTTACATACAAAAGATAAACGCACTGTGCGATAAGGTATTTAAATAAATAAATAAAAAATACATTATTATTCTTGATTCAGTATTCAGTACCCACAGAGAAGACAAGAATACTAAGAGCTTTCTTGCATACAATTAAAACATCGCAAAATAAGTCACAGTTTTTGAGGAGTAGCACAATTTCAGCTCATGTTTTGATAGTAGGTATTTAACAACATAGTGTGGATACTAAAACTGAGGTATACCGTATTCGAGACCAAAAAGAACTTAGTTTCTAACTGTGGGTCCTACGAGTACGTAACTAGTTATTACCAGCCAGCACGTCAGCGGCAGCGCGGGCGCAGGTGCGCTATCTTCAAAGTCGTGCGACTTTATTCTAAGGCCCCTCGAAAAAAAAGTAGAACGTACAATATAACATGCTAATTGATATCTAAAACTGTCATGTTAAAAGTAAACGCCGTGGGATAAGTAAAAACGTATTTCTTAATTAGGTATCTAATGAATTATGTCTTTATCCGTGTAAAAGCATTTTGAGATAAATTTACACAGATACATAATAAATATTGATATACAGCCGTAATTAAAACCTACGAGCTGTGCAGAGCAGTCACTAATTCTCAACCAGTCAAGATTGCGATACCCGATGCTGAAAAAAAAAACGAGTAAATCGAGGCGTTTAGCGATGCTCTGTAAATAAATATCGTTTTTTTTCCTGCAGATAAAATAGCACGTTGTTAGTAATACAATAAACTTAGGAGTTGAATTTATCACATCAAAGACTGAAATAAATATATCCAGTCGTTTTTGAAATATCGCACGGTGCGCCGTAGCCCCTCGATGTTAACTATAGGTAATTACGCGCGGATCGCCGGCGCGGCGCCTACGCCTCGGAGTTGCGCGGACCGCAGCAACTGCATTTATTACTACCACTGTCATTTATCTCTAATAAACTTCTAAATAACCCCCCGACGAATGTTTCATTACAATTACGTCGACAGTCCTGGCAAATCATTCTTAGTTGGTTGATATAAAGTTTTTTTTTATTTTATTCAGTATCGGCCTCGTAATTGGATCTAAAGTAGAGGTCTTGATCACTTGTAATTAGCTCGATAAAAAATAACTGACACAGAGATATAACCTGTCTCAAGTAAAATCCGAAGCGGATAAATAAAGGATAGTTAACACTTTAACGTCAATCCTGTGGCGAAGTTTTAAGTACTTCGTTACACTTATGTAGCTCTGGGTTCTCATAAAACTCCGAGTTGTTTAGTACACGGACTTACAATAATTTGAAAGGTTTTTTTAATATTATATGCACCGTTACAATGGCGAAACTGATTTCACGTTCACATCATTATTTTTAACAATTTTATCATTATTTCTGTCTTGTTTTTCGTGTTTCGCACAAGTAATTGTGTACCTGTTCATTTTTATTTGTTCGTTACTTTAAGTATTTTGGTATCTAGCCAATTAGTGACAGACAACGAACATAGTAAATACTTGAAGTAAATATTTGGGTACTTACTCAATTTACTTGATAGATTTAGTATATACGTACTTTCCCAAGTTGGACCCTCAACCACCTCAACCAACTGTGTCACAGTGACATTTTGTGTGACACTTTTACGATTTGATTTATAACGTCAATGTGACACGGTTCTACGATTATGATGGCTTAGGGTACCATTTTCGCTTGTACGTATATACATATATACCTACACAGGAAATGACCTGAAAAATATGTATTAACCCAGGTATACCCTACTCAGTAGGTATATTGAGTATCTCTAGCATCACTGACATTTCTAGCTGAAATCACGTAAAAAATTAAGAAAGGCAGTACGAAAAATTCATGGTTTGACAGACGTAACATAACCTTGCCCCATATAATAATTAACTTGGCTCATTAGTGCGGATAGCCAAATATTCCTCGCTGATTATTGACTCCTAGATTGCTAACCTAAAGCTACGGCAGCGCTCTCATGCTAATGTCATCGCCTAGTTAATTAAGACCCATGTCGCAATACATTTAACAAGACATCATAGTTCATCACTTAGACGACGTCAAATATATACAGGCTTTTAAGTAACCACAAAAACGTCATAACACAGCCATTCCGCATTATTAGATAAAAGATAAGAACATCATTTAGAATCTATCTAAACGGAAACAATATCCCGAATATAACGCCGACAATCCCGAACTCGCAGAGCGACACCATTAGGCGTCGAGATAAAATCAACCATTATTCTCTGAATCATAGTTGAGTACTATTAAATATTCTGTATTTGGAGGTATAAGTCTGGGGAGTAAGGCGGCCAGGCGAACAATGCGCCGCGCCTACTCTATCCGTCACATCTACACCTAACAGCGTTTGAATTACATTCATTTGTATCGGACTTTATGGTGTAACTTAACAAGTCATTCGTGTGGTCCAAGGGGGAATAACAAGCGGTTTGACCATAATATGTTTCGTACGTGGAGTTGGCAAAAAGTGTTTGGGGATCAATTCTTGGACTGGTTTATAAATAGTAGCTCTAGTTAGTGTTTGAGAAAAGAGTTTTGTGTAGATAATTGTATTCTTAATTAACTTTAATTATTTTTATGAATGACACCAGGGCTCAATCCTACTCGGTAAAATCTATTTGCTTTTGACATGTTATCGTATTGTTTCTAACTGAGCTGCCAGTATTGTCAAACAAATAAGAGCTATCATCATCATAACATTACTACGATAACACGTCAAAAGCAATTGGGTTTTACCGAGTAGAATAGAGCTCCTGACTATCAGGAATATAGAATCTTGCTGTTGGGTACGAACCTACGTTTAGTTTATTAAATAATTTAGCTTTATATTGTCTAGAGTTTTTACTCTACTCATTACTATTTTAAATTGGCAACATGACCATAAAGCTAAAGCAACACCCTTGCACTAATGATTTATGTTAATAAAAAGCTGCTCAGTCCATAATAATCTTCTTGAATAAAGTCCGTTTTAATTAGATATGCTAACGTGTATACATAGGCAATAAACCACACGAACCAATTATTAAAAAGCTACATCCAACGCACGCTTTATGTACATTCCATCTAACAAGGAACGCGACAACTCGCTAATAATGACACCGCAGCACTGATGTCGACCGACACTCACGCGATTAAAACTAATTATGTCGTCCTCTTGTAGAAATTATAACAACTGTCATAATAAAACGGGGCTGTCTACAGGGTGCCCCAGAACTAAGCGTATTTTTTATTCATGCGTCAACTTTTTTTTACCGCCTGTATTTTGTTTACACAGTCATCAACTGCTTATCGAGACCAATATATCGAGTTCAAACTCGGTTGGTCTAAAGCACCCCTTATAACGGGCCAGAAAATGTATTTAACTTTTTAATACATGTGTTGGTTTACGAGTTTAATATTTTTATGACAGCGTTAACGTTACCTTGCGGTACAGTCGAGTTGATAAATATGTATTCACTTTAGTACCTTGTCACTTTAACCGCTGTGACAATTCACATATAGCAGTTTAAACATGACATTAAATAGACAAGGCACTAAAGTATACACATATTTATGGACTGAAAGTAATATAATATGCGATTCTAAAACTTGATACATGACCTAGTTAGTAGCACCTTATTAAATTAAATGAATATTTTCTATTGGATCAGCCCACATTAATTTAACGCCATGAAACACATTTTTGAAATTGTATTTTATACTTACACACATACATATTGAGTCTTTATTTGTTTCCTGTCAAAACGCAACGCATTACGGCTGTCAAATTTTGATATCCTCAATTTAGAAAAGCTCCAAGTTTTTACGTCGCTGACTCCTTAGGACATAGGTAAAAAGACAGGAAACACCAGTTGCCGTTATGATTATAAGGCTACAAATCACTCTGACTGTACTATTACTGCATAAATTCCTTATCCTGTTCACGTATAACCTTTTGATAGTACGATTAAGACATTAAAGACTTCCTGGCGATTTTATCGGCTGTACGATTTTCCATTAGCGTGTTCGAGTTAGAAATTGTCATCGTTGAACGTTTATCGATCATCAATATGCCCGGCCATTGCGTGATACCTTTCAAGTTTTCTTTTTATTTCTACGTACTAAAGACACTCAATTTTAATTTATGAGTTTAGTTACAGGGTTCTCTTAATAATGCCACTGACTAATAATCAGATTCGTTATATAGCCGTGTTTTTAATTATTCAGTGATTCTACATAAAAAGTATACGGAGCTCTAATAGGGTACAAATAATCTTACAGAGATCGGAAACGTTAGCAGGTGCAAGTGCATTCATGTTTTTTTCCACAGCTTCAGTAAAAGCTGTTCATGCAATAAATAGTTACGAAAAAGTTTTGAGAAAAAGTTTTTTCAATAGCAATAAAAAAACCAAGATATAGCCAACAAATTCCTATCTCTTTTTTAGCAAACCAGAATGTAACATGCTTGTATCATCCGTTTTTATTGCTCGATTTTAATTTTGATTTCACTGTTGACGTTTCTTTCACGGTATTTTCTTTTTCGTTCCCTATTGTCTAGATAAACATGAAATATAAAATTAATTTTTCTTAGTTTAGATTAGGTAAATAAACACACAGTTAACCTACTCTGTCCCATAATTCGGTATTAATTCCGAAGTTGACGAGTTAATTATCATTGGGCTTAATATCAGCTATGCAATAAACATAAAATTGACGTTTATCGTCTGTCACTTATAGATTTGTTAAATAGGGGTGTGGGTGTTTCCCAACTGTTTCATTTCTCCAGAAGTTTATATGTTACATTTATTTCTGACCCCATTAACTTTTTAAAATGTTGTAGATATACATATACAGAAAGGTTAGGTTAAGTTGGTTTTAAAACAATCCAGAACAGTTAGACGGATTGAGAAAAAAAAACTATCTTGTAAAAAAATCGGATAAACGAGACCGATGGTAACTGAAATTCGATTTTGTGATACCATCGCATGCACACGCACTTTCAACACTGGTAATTATCTCCCTCTAAACTAGTATGTGCTAATGATCTCAGTCAATAATATCGCTTCACGCTCCTCTCTCGCGCCATGCGCGTGGATCCCGCGAAGTCACGCACATCGATACCTTCACACGTCTGCGCCCGCGCTGCTGTAACGTACGGGATTAAACCCGCTGGTTATTCATACAGGATTTATACTAACTGGCCCTGGCTCTAACTCACAGGTCCGGGTGTAATTGTCTCTGGGATTAGCATGGACTAAATTCCTTCATGCCTTATACATAGGTGCGTTGGGAGAAATTTAACCAACCAATGAACGTCACGACGCGATTCAGCGAGGTAGTGCGGCAATATGGGCATATTCTCGCGATATTGGAGACTTATTCGGCATCTTGCGTTTTGGTTATGCTTGGACTAGTTTCTTTTGGTTTATTTTATATTACGTGTGGTTGCCGGGTTAGAATAGTGCCACTCCATATCCTCCCGTGGATGTCGTAAGAGACGGCTAAGGGAATAAAGGCGTATAGTATTGTTAGGCGATGGGCTTGCAACCTGTCACTAATACACTGGTAAACATCTTAGCCTAAGTGTGCAAAATGTGGCTTTGCCTACCCCACTCTGGGAATAAAGGCGTGAGTTTATGCATGTATGTATGTATGTATGTATGTTTTATATTTCGTTGCATGTTGTTATAATTAAATTTTAATACAATCAAATCTTATTGTTTATTATTAGTACTACGTATTCTACCGCTTGGCGGAGGAACTCAGCAAGTTGATGTGTCTTGATTTTTTCTTTAATAGTTTAAATGTTAAAGCGTAAAGCATATGCACAAACATCTATTAAGTTTAATGACGCCTTAAGTTGAGCACTGTCACAGAAGGTATCCCAATGGGACCTAGTACTAATGGACGTTTGTGCAACTGGGCATGTTAACATACATATTAAACAAACCTCAGAGAAGTCCCTCTGCGACATTGTTGTTGTCTACATTCTTGTCGGCCGACCCTGTAACAATAAGAGGTTTAAATGCAATCACAGTTATTTAAGACATATAATTTTTTAGGATAAACACGGTCTGGCGAGATTTTGAACCTAAAATGAGGAAGAACATTAAATAAACTAAGAAAGTGTCGTGGATGACGTGGGATGTCGTAAGGACCCCGTCACCACCCTCCAAAAGTCACGGGATACATGTCAATATGTTCATTAGGACCCATGTAAAATCAATGGGGTT
This sequence comes from Acleris laterana, assembly GCA_963966035.1. Taxonomy (NCBI): domain Eukaryota; kingdom Metazoa; phylum Arthropoda; class Insecta; order Lepidoptera; family Tortricidae; genus Acleris; species Acleris laterana. The sequence continues at coordinate 7,644,821 of OZ014457.1, forward strand.
TTTTTTATGAAAAAAAAACCTTTAAGAGGGTGCAAGGCAAAAGTGTGTTTATAAAAAACAACCATACGATAGATAATGATTCCCATGCTTCGGGCGATCGTCGTCATAGTAAAAATACATCAAACAATAAAATTACCGAGATCTATAAACTGAGACATGTTTCATTTCAGTTGGTGGGAGGGGACATTTTTGCTCATCGTCCAAATTATTAAACTTACTGAACAACTACAGTAAATCCATCTAATAGTGTCAAGTGCTAGCAATAGAGGCAGTGACTGGTTGGCGTATAAGTTACAAATAATTTACGTGTCTCGACCTTGGTCGTATAATTACAGAAGCACGGTGTTCGACGCATGTGGAGGCACAAATTCTGCGATTACGCTTTAGCCGTAAAAAAGCGTAAATCACTTTATCGGTAATCGTCTAAAATAATTCAGTACTTAATATAAAGCACGGATCGATTTCACCGCTCCCGCGAGAGTATTAAGTTTATAATTATGACCAAAGCATGGGTTTAATGTGCAATTTTGTTGAAAGTAGTCGCCGTTTGATTACATGAACTACAACCAAAATGCACTTTAGAATGCACAGCTAAGGTCCATAATGGGTTGTGGGGCGAGAGGATATAGTTGCCGGTGGCCGGTCTGGCTGTTCGGATGCCACTTAAGTTCCAGCCAATGGTTGTCAAACTTGCTATTAGATGTCGGTCTGCTGCAATTGAGAATTCTCGTAGAATCTAAGTTAATTGCATGATTCTTGATCGTATGATTCCGTTTGTATACTTTCTATACCCAACGGTAGCTTTAATAGATAATAAATAAATATCAGGGGACAATGACATCAATTGACCTTGTCCCAAAGTAAGCTCTAAGCTTGTACAGTCGACGCCATAAATATGTTAAAACTATCCTATGTCGTTTTCTAGGACCTAAACTATGTGTACCAAGTTTTATCCCGATCTGTTCAGTGGTTGAAGCGTGATTGAGTAACAAACATCCCAACATACAAACTTTATCAATTATAGTTGTAGTAAGATAAGATTTATAGGTAAGAATAGTTTGACTACAACTAAAATACTGTCTAAGGAAATCAGTGAATTATTATACAACGGTGTCTAACGTTCTAGCACTTAGTACTGCAAGAACTGCAACACAAAAAGGGCGCTAATTGAGATCTTAACTGCCGTAAGGCCTGCCCCAGCCTGACGTTTGATGTTTTAGAATTACTATTAAGCGTTATGTGCGGAACCAATAATTTCTCTGCAGTTAAAACGCGCCGTCCACAGTTCTACCATCCATAAACAAAAGAACATATCCACTATAGAGCTTTTATTGCGAATTCATCCTTATAAGTTAAACAAGAAGATTGTATTTGTATTTGCAATTAAATTGCAGATATCCTGTTTTCGTAAATGTTGCAGAACTACGATTTATGAGCTCGTCCAGCCAAACCAGACCGTCAAACTGTATAGGTACTGTATAGCCACATAACTTACTAGTGAGATTACACGGTAGGTCTCCGCGGGAACCTCGCTGATGCATTAAAACAGTTTAACTTGAGGAGGTTCATCCGAGTATTTTTAGGGTTCCGTGGAAACTAGGAATATGGTTACATCCCTTTACAATTATAATATGTTTTTTACAATACGGCCGCTTTTACTGTTAAGTAAATAAGAGCTACCATTCGATCGGCCCTGATATCATACTGCAAAGAAAATGTATCGCTTCATTAAAATCACCGTACAACCTTCGACCTCGTCGTCACTTGACATCAGGCCTAATATATGGCTGCGATTATCGCTTGACTAAATGAGGAAAGCATCCATCACTTTTTGACACATATAAGTACGAGATTGACGAATTCTTTATCCACATTTTGTCACGCGATAAACTCAACCATGCTAGGCCCACAAGTGAGACTGAGGTCAAACGCAAACCCATTATTGATATAAATAAAAGTTAAATTAGCTCTTAGCCACTTTATCTATCTTCTACGATACAAATCTTGCCTGACTGACGATAGACAGACAATGCATAGCCTAAACTCGAAAAACAGATAGCCAACGAAGAGAGATTTACCCTAAGTCGATAAAAAAAATAACACAATAGTTGTGACTTTAACGTCATATTAGGTATGCTCGTATGGAATTAAGACGCGTGCCTATGCACGACAATCACAATCTGGTTAGAAGCGATAACAGCTTTTATCCTTGTTGAACGTAGGGACAGTTGGGAAATGAATATTTTTTGGGTACTCTAGGGGAGAAGTAAAAAATATTTACAAGAAAATCGAGCCCCAATGCGAAGAAATAGGTGCGGGCGTCTTCCATTAGTTTACCTATATATTCTGAATATTTAACTTTTCCTAAGCGTCATTTTAGTTCGTTTTGCGTAACTCGAGCAACAAAGTATAAAGAGAAACGGCAAGAATATAATCATTGCTATGATTATGGCCTCTCCAAAACTACCTCGTAAATGTCCATTGAATGCATCTGCGTATTTATGGCACCAAGATGGCGGAAAATGTTCGTGTTACGTATTTTAAACACGGACAGTTGGCATGGGCGCGAACGTAAGGATATAAGTACACTACGTAGAGTTTACGATACTGTCACTTATCAATTTAAGTTAAAAGTAACAATTTAGCAGGTGATTTTTACCTACTTGCTTATTTTTTTTTTAAATGTCACGGTAGAATTAATAATGAGAACTTAAAACCTGGTAAGTGATATTTTTAATAAGTCGCTCTTGTACTCGACGGACCAATTAGGTATTAACCGGGGAGTTGAAGTTGCCCCGCAAGAGTGAAAAAACCACATTTAACTCTCGCGAATTCTCAGTTTACCCGCTTTAGCCGTCAAGTACCTATGTATGTATGTATGACTTCACTCACTCGATGAATCGTTTGAAAATGTGCTGATTGTTAGAAAACACCTTTGTATCTCTATTTTAGACGGTCTGACGGTAGAATCGGAAGAATAGCCAATATTTAGCTAAACAATACGTTAACATACATTTATATCATTCTTCGTGTACTATACTCCCCCTTGTCCGTCAATCGTCGCTAAATAAGTACTCGTATCGACAAAGTTTTAGTAGTCGTGTCGTTCTGTCTCTTTCACTGTATAGAACTTGGTAGCATTTAACAGTTTATGATATGGCCCCGGGTCACATAATTACCACGTAGGATTTAAATGTCCTATTTCCAGTGCTTTACGCCTAGAGTGACCACTCCGAACGATAATTTCAGGCCTTCTTGAAGAATTTTCCTTCTTTATGGCGCCTACAGACAACATAACAATTTGTCGCTTAATATACGGCCGAATAGCGTCGAAAGCTACCAACAATTGTAGAGAGGAATTCCAACGACCATAACTTAAAAGATACCTAGAGGCTCACAATGGGTACCTGTAATTTGTTGCGCTTCTTCTAAACTTAAAAAGCTTATTTACGGTCAAAATAATTACAGGACTTACCGACAGTGAGTTCAATCTTACACTCTCAGTATTAGGGTATAAAAATGAAACGCTGTTTTTGGGTATTCTGAATTAGTCAAGCAAAAAACGAGTGTGCCTTGGAGCTATTCGTTTTAAACAGTAGCCAGGTGCAGGTTCGAGACCGGCGTTAGCATCATTACGAGCACGTGAAGTGGCGTGATCGGAATCATCACAAGTAATTTCGGAGATCACTTTACCAACGTTGGAGTTCGCTTACAATTTACGATGTGTTGTGTCACGACTTATGACTAATTTTAGATATTGCCTGCCAGTATCTAAAGGTATGACTTGATCTAAGCACTACAGGGTAAATTAAAAAGTAGTTCGAGTTGCAGTACATTATCTTCAGACTAATATACAATGTAATTTCTAAATAAAAACCTAAGTACCTATTGTACTGTGTGTACTGTTAGGCGATGGGCTTGCAACCCTAACTAATACACTGGTAAACATCTTAGCCTAATTGGGCAAAATGTGGTTACAGAATTATAACAAGTTTTTAGAGTTGTTAGTAATTCTGTAGCTCTGCCTACCCCACTCTGGGAATAAAGGCGTGAGCTTATGTATGTATGTGTATGTATTTCTAAAAAAAGTACCTTTGATCAATTCACTATGGCAAACGGATTTTCGAAAAAAAAAACCGCTGTTTCACTTAAGATAGGTAACCAATCATTATAAAAAGATTTCGTCTTAAGACCTAATTGACATACGAATGAAATAATCTTAATTTTCAGTCTCCAGGACGCAGAGAATGGTCAATATTTTTACCCCATTGCCGAAGAAGAAGAGTATTGTTTTTGGCCTGTACGAGTATAGGTATGTTATGTATGTATGGTTCTTTGTTTCCTCGTAGAGGCTGAACGGATGGCCCGATTTCGACAAACGAGAAGTTGTTAGATTTGTCTTAGCTTCCCGAGTGCCACAGAGTACTTTATAACTGTAGATAAGAGGTACATTAACTATTGGCACCTCATAAAACAACATGGTGAACAAGTTGTAATGAATATATTAAGCAAGAGAGAAAGAACTAAAGAAACAAACCATGCCCGGGAATAGCAAAGCCATATTGTTATATCCATTGGACTTGGCTAATCCAGCCGGTAGCTCGTTCGAAGACTGTTGAAATGTCTTGTTCAAAACGATTTTAGCTGTGCTTCGGCGGTGGACATTAACTGAAGGAAATAAAGTATACGTCTTTATGTGACAGGCCGAGGTACACGACATGAGGCTTGATTCACTTCAGCCATTGTGTTTGTCTGTTCTGTACAGTACGAGTACATATCATATTAGTCAGCTTCATACCTGCCGAAGTTGTTTAAAAAATCTCAGAAGATTAGGACTTCTCTTCGTTATTTTAGAAAAAAAAAATCTCTTTAATGTTTAGGAGGCCTCTACTGTAAATTCTGTAAAAATGCATAGTTTACTACAAAGTGATATATTCACTTTTTCACCTGTGGGTAATATCTACCTACGGGTAGTATATTTATATATTCATACCTGCGTGGTAATAACGGGGAAAAGTGGATACATCTTTTTGTAGTCGACTGTACCTACCTGGTCTATTAACGTTGCGCATATGGTGAATTTCATGTCATGAGTTCTTTCTTCCCAGTTATTATATTACTGTACAGTAGAACCACTTTGATACTTGGTACATTCTTCCAAATCTGTAGCGATTACAGAGCGATGCGTGTGAGTGATCGCATTCCGCAACAGGTAGCGGCGCGTGGTGCCCCGCGGGTGCGCACGCGACGGTACCCCACTATACGGCTACACGGGCTATAGTAGCGCTGATTACGCCACTGCATCACTTGAGCGTTGTTGTTGCATGTGTGGAGTGGAAACATGTGTATAGTAAAGCCTGCAGTATTAATAGTATCTACTTGGCTGCACTCAAAAAAAATGAGAGCCAACCAAGAGAGTTTTTTTTTAGTTGACATAAAACGAATACAATAGTTATGATATTATCTAGGTATATCAAACAAAGCTGATAGTGACAGCAGCAAGTTCTACTAAAATCTTAGTTGATGTACCTACCTACAGTACTCCAACGAAAATGTTAACCACTTTAGTGCATACTGTCATAATAAACTTTAAACTGAACATCAAATGACAAGTATGACAATAACAATGGCAGTCACAATGACAAGGATCTGAGTATGCTCAACTTTTTTATTTCAACGTTTAGTTAGGCTCGTATGGTATCAAGATGCTTATTCAGAACAATCACAATATTGTCAGAAGAGACCAATTTCTTATTCAGTGTGTCTATTGCTGTCACACTTTCCCTGGCTTGTCAGTATATTTGATATGCCAGAGACAGATTGAAAGCGATAGACAACAGAGCACTATTAATACTTAACGTTGACATTATGACAGGGTTCTTCATTTACCCAACTATTACTGTTGTTGACTGTACAGTTGACAATCATTTTATCGTTTTCCATTGAATTTATCAATTTTGTCTACTTGTCTACAATTGGTTTTTTTAAGGGTATGACCTCGGAATATAACGATACCTACAATACATAGTTCGACTAGAAGGAGAGTGCTTAAGAGCATTTAGACCGCCTTTTTACACTATTTTATTTTCGCGCATTCAAGTATTTACACAAATAAATATAATGACATGTCATAAAGAATCATTAGAAACTACAAGAATACGCGTTAGGTCACAAGGTTACAACCCACGGACATGCGAATATCGAATACTTAAGGCACTTGTTCCACCGCCGACGATGAGCAAGAAGCGAGCCAGTGATCAACGATTGATATTATATGTGTTTTTTTTATTGACGCGGCATCTAAGTACATCTTTTGTTTCGATAATCTAGTGGAGAGAGTTCTCGCCGGCAGTGTGAACAGCTAACGATCAACGATTAATATTACGTGTCTCTTTTCACACGGGATTGTGCGTTTCTTGAGCGATATAATAGTCGATAGCTAATAGCTCGTCGCCGCCAGTGAGATCTACGCCTATGGTCGGTCGTCGATCGGATTGACCATCCATCATCCGACCGTCAGATCCGGTCGTCGATGTACAGTCAGATTAACCGTTGTACGAATACTGCTTTACGTTGTAATAAACTGTGTGGCACTTTACAAATGGGGTACCTATGGGACAGCTACGGGGTAGGTATGTACAGGGCCTCTATTCTAAGACGTCAAACGATATTGCTTCTGGCCTACCTATAGTATCGTATTGTCAAAGTTTTGATAGAGATTTGCTTGACAGTTACGGCGGCCGAGTTAAGAGGATTGTGAAACCCAGTAAAATCGCGTAGCTGTCAAAAAAATCCATACAAATTTAGCTCCAGGCGATGACGTTTGTTACCCCTAAATCAAGTACGATTTCCACGAGTTTTAAATATGTCGTAATTATTATAAAGAACCAGGTACGTTTCGATTTTCATTTTTTAAATTTGTTTCATTCTTAGAAACATTTTCTTAGAAAGAAAAACGTTCAGACAGACAAAATTTGACGACGTTTAAAGGAATGAAACGTTATCGCATTTTGTATGGAAATTCTTAACTTCACAATCCTCTTAAAAACGATACGCGTAAGAGCTATATAGGTACCAAAACTTTGACAATACGGTAACAGGCCAAAAGCAATATAGTTTCTCGTCGAAGAATAGAGGCCCTTGCCCTTGCTTTTGACCTATTATCGTATTGTCAACGTTTTGACAGCACTTGAGTATTTAATTGACAGTTATGGCGGCAGAGTTAAAAACAGTACCATAACACGTCAAAAGCGAATATTGTTTAACGTCGTAAAATAGGGGCCCTGATTTATCATTACTTTTTACTTTTATACTGCATTAGCGACCCCCAAGCTCACGAAAATATGAATACCGAACTTACTTGTGAGCCCTTAAAGATTTGTACCTATAGGTACCAGAAAAAAAACTGTTGGAATTTCGGCATCTATGCAATTTAGTTAAACCATATTATCCAGCACCTCTATTCTAGGCGGTAAAATACAAATCGTATTTCACCTGCTGGTCTATTGTCTAACGCACTCGCAATCGCAATCGGCTTCAAAGCGGATCGATGGTTTTCATTTTGTATGCAGACAAGCCTTCGATTTTCAAAATGAAAACGATTGCGATTGCGAGTGCGCTAGGCAATAGCCCCTCTGTTATTACTGTCAAGTAAACAAGAGCTGTCAAAACATTAGCAACATTAGGTACAACATTGATCACAGGTCAAAAACGAATTAATTTTTACCGTGTTGAATAGAGGCCCTAACGTGTTATGGTACTTTTTTGACTCAGCCGCTATTAATGTCAAGTAAATAAAACCTATGAAAAGCGTTGACAAAACAGAAATACCTACCTACGTCAAAAGCAATAAGGTTTTACTTTTACCGTGTAGTCTCAGTCCTTTATACGAATTAAGTTAAAACCGATTTAAGAATTTGGTGCAGGTCACAAAATCATTAAATTCCCATGCTATTTGGTCCAATATTGGACATATGTCTCATTTTAGTTGGGTCGTCAATGAACGTATCCTAGACTAAATAAACGTCACATAGGGATGTAAAATTCTGTACAGATAAGCCATTGTTATACCAGAATTGTATCAATACATGACAGAAGGTAACCTTTATATTTTTTGCACTTAAAATATTGGTTGTTATTCTTATAAAGTGCCCGGGACAGGTACCTGTTAGTTCAAACACGGTTGTTAATTTAGTTATAAGTATTGCTTCTGCCTTGCTTTTGTTAATGTGTGTGTGTCTGTTTAATGTTTATGCAGGCGTATGTAGTACATGTAGATGACAATAATAACTGATATTTAATGTTTAACGCAAGCATCGTGACAAAATTGTTAGTACCTATCAATTTTCTACTGAGTCATTGTTAGCTATACCCACTATAGGTACCAATGCCTAAGTAACCGCTATATTATTGGCAACTTATAGTTTTCTTTCGCATAAGCTAAGTACTTAAATCTACATAAATACTCGTATGTATTAACAATGACTAAAAGTAAAACTATGTAATTCCCATGGGATATGCTGTTTAAAAGTGACAACGGAACTAGGATTGTATTTAAAAGCAAGTGAGGCAGTTGTACATGGTTGTACTGGTATAGCAGGCCGGGCCACCAGGCAAATGCGTCCAAACCTTTACCTCCTAGACAAGATGCCTAAAGACAACATAAACAATTTTCGAAAACTGTCAAAATGTATGAAATTGACATAAACGTTCGATGCGACAATCCGGCAAGTAGGTATCTAACGCCAATCTACATTTTCAATAACTATAACATTCGGGGAATGCATCTATGGCCTATTGGATAAGCACTTTTAATGCATTTTTTTTTGTGTTTTGTTCAAGGGCAGTCTATCCTATCATCATGCTACCTTACCATTATGTAACCTGCCGTTCTTACGTAAAACCTCACCTTTTTAAGAGTAGCCAAAGCCACAATTTAATTCAATCCACAACAATGCCACAATAAAAAGAAAACTGGTTCATTGCTCGCATAAACTATTGTTTTAACATTTCACATAAAACGTATAAACGCAACTAGTTAGGAATTTCCATTGAACGTATAAGTTTTGGGAGCGCGTTGATGTCTTTCATACGTACATGCGCGGGAGTCGAATTCTCTCGATAAGTAAAATCCGTTCGAGTATAAAACTGGTCACGGTATAGCTATTAGATAATAATTAGTAGATATAAAGCAAAGCAACTTTCTAGACCACTGACGCTGGATGCACGCTTTCTTTGAACTTGGATATACATTGACTCTGTATATGAGTAAATGCTTGGGTGTGAAGGCAATAAACCTAATTTCTTCATTAATTTACTGTATTTTAAATAATATAGAAGGAATTAACAGAATTTCCAATTTAAACCTAGCTGATTCTTGCAGTAGCATTTAAATTGTACCTATACCTGTATCACAGATAAGTAAGCAACGAAAGTACATAAATAAGCACCCACATGAAAGCTCTCCATAATAACAGTACTGGAAAGCTCAAGCGTTTAAAATGAAATATTCTCTAACTTTAAAGGTTACCTCGCCTCAAAACTATCTTACCTCTTGATTTAGACCAATTATAAACCCATTTCTTGCGGAACACGCTTATTACACGCAGACAGACAAACAAAAAATATCAATCGTACACTTTACATATACACAAGCGAACGCATATTTGTACTAACACCGACATTATTCCATATAACTTGTGTATTCACTTCTTTTTCGCACTGTACGTTACGTTTTCGGTTGGTTTTTGTTTTTGTCCGATAGTTTTTGTGTTTTTAAATTTGGAACGCGTCGGTTTTTGTTTGCTGCGTGCGCAAGCGCAGTCGGAGGATGACTGACTGCCGGTTGCCAGTGTTGCTATGTTAGGTTGATTCTCCCTGTCGTGGCACTTGTTGTCTTGGTTTGAGATGAATTCTAGGCGTGCATATAATATGGTATTTAGTTAGAGACGGATGTAGATCTGGATGAAAATTAACTAGAATGTAAAATCGTGGTGTTAGTATTACAATTGTTCTTCTATTTTAAGAAGTTTAGCATGTTATTGTAACTTCAAAGGTTATGCTATGTAGTTTTTTTATGACAAGGAGAAGGCAAGCGAGCACACCGGTAAACTGAAGGTAAGAGTAATCTTAAACCCATAGACATTTAAATTCTCAACACTAGGTGATTACCCTGAGGAACACATCAATGTGAAAACTGCTTTGCGGTATGTTGAAGGATAATGATTTTATTGATTTTTGGTTTGGTATGGTTGCCACTCCGAGTCTTCCCGCCGATGTCGTAAAAGCCGACTAAGGGAATAAAGGCGTGTAGTACTGTTAGGCTATGGGCTTGCAACCTCTCACTAATACACTGGTAAACATTTTGGCCTAAGTGTGCAAAATGTGGTTACAGAATTATCAACAACTTTTTAGAGTTGTTGGAAATTCTGTAGCTCTGCCTACCCCACTCTGGGAATAAAAGCGTGAGTTTATGTATGTGTATGTACCTATGTATGATTTTATTTACAGTGTCACTTTGACATAGTCCAAAATAGTGTAGGAATCAATTTCCTCAACTGTACCTGTGACTGTAGTTCTGTCCGTATATATATTTTAACGTCAACGCCAGGCCTGTACTATACCACAGCTACCAATCATTGTGATTTGTCTTTCTGCTTCGACATACTGTTAAATAATATACTTGATAGTTACTAAATATACTTGATAATTACTAAAATCAGCGCTGAACTAATTAAAAATGTGTTTTTTTAAACCAACGGTTCTGTGTCTGAAACCTTAAAACATACTTGCTTACCTTATTCTGTCTTTACCTGGATGAAAATTCTACTCGGTAAAACAATATTACTTTTGACGTGTTACAGTATTGTCAACGTTTTGATAGCTCTTATTTATTTGACAGTCAAAGACACTTGTTTTACCCTATAAAATAGAGGACTTTAACGTTTTACCCGACAAACACGGCCACCCTTTAATTCCTTGCAACACCACTTACACCGCCATATTGTCGTTAAAGCAAGACAGGACATTACTGTGTCTCGCTCTCCCGCGCGGAATGTGACCCGCTATCACCTTGAAGGCCGTAGCTTGCGGACGCCTCAATGAAAATAAGAGCTTAAAGCTCCGGTGGAGCGGTGATCGAGCTCGCGGGAGTCCGTGGTGAAGCCAAGTTTGGCTAAACTTGACATTCTACATCCTCTTCGTGCCTGGTTTTGGATTTTGTCACAAAATTATATTCAATCTGGGTCGTATCCTACAAAATATTTCGAGTGTCCAATTTGGCAAAATTGCGCGTTCTTTCCGTACCTACAAAAAAGTTGTCATTTTTCCGATACGACTTGAAAAGTTTAGTGGGATAAGCCCTGCCTTCTTGACGTGTGCCACATTAAGGTACCTACAAAATAGACCCCTTATGGCATTCTTGGACGGAACTACCACTACAACGCACGCAGTAAGCTTCTGACGCGTATTTTTTACACTAGCATGTCTAACGGTGTTTTTATTTATCAAACACTGGACCTAGGTGTAGCTCCAAGATTAGGGGTAAGTTAGGGGAGTACATCTTATTGCAACGACCCGGCATTGTGTATAGTCACACTTGTGACCCTGGTAATTAGGTAGGTTACATAAACAAAGTGTAGGACGTTCCCGCGCCGGTCCTATGGAGATCCTGGAGCCTGGAACATACGCTGGATATCGGGGAGGTTTTAGCGGGTTAAATATCTCATACACGTATATAAATAATGGTCAAGTGCGAGTCGGGCTCGCGATGATTCGATTCGAAATCGAATAAAATTGAAACATAATATTGCATATTGTGCGACGGGGGTTATTCCCACCAGTTACCACCAATTTGTTACCACTGGTTACACATTTTTCCCCAGCCACCAAATATTTTAGTGGTAGATAACAAATGGAAAAAATATTCCCACTTGTTACCCCAGTAAAAATCCCAGCTGTTACCAGTGGTAACAAATCGGTGGTAACAGGTGGGAATAACCCTGCGGGGGTACGGAACCCTTGGTGCGCGAGTCCAACTCGCAATTGACCAGTTTTTAAAATATCTTTCCGCCCTAGGGATGGAAATGTCATTTTAAACCGTCTAATTAGATATGGAAGTCCTTACTTTCCAAATGATTTATATACCAGCACAGGTAAGTTTTGGGTCACCCTTTTCTACACCTATTTTGGAAAACTGATAAGTCTTTGGTTTTTTATCTTTTCTGACTTTTTTATTAGAGTAAAGGTTTATTTATCATGATTTTTTTTATATAGAGATTGAAGCAAACGAGCATACGGGTTACGATGGGAAGTACCTAATCACCACCGCCTATAAACACAGCAACTCAAGAAGAATTGTCGGTCCGCTGCCGGCCAATTAGGAAATGAAAGATTTTTTTTGAAGGCAACCATTCTAGAATTAAAAAAACATGCTTCAAGACTGGTTTATACCGAATTTCCCATTAGATTGGAAATGTTTTTTTGGGTAAATATGGTTTCCTTGCGTCAACATACTAAACAAAATACCTACTTACTAAAATTTTAGGTCTGTAGTACGGAATGTAATTTAATCGAATATTAACCGTTTTTGTATGAAAATAACTAGTTATTTGCATTCCCTAGTCTGTAGGTAGATACTTACTTCATATTATGTCAACAAAGTACCTAATAATAAATCCATTAAGTACATTGTTTTTTTTTTAATTAAAGTATGTGGCGGTAAATTCGGGTGACTTTACAAACGCGAGGCGACTTTGATAGTTTATTGAATAATCGATGTTGCGCAATGTCTGTGTTATTAAACTTATTTATCTATTAGCTCTTTCGCGACATAATTTTCTTATGTTTCATAAGCGAGCGCAAATATTAGTATATACCTAGTTTCAATATTTAAAGACAAATTGGATTTTAAAAAAAAAAACAATTTTTTGACATGCTCCAGCGGTGACTATATCAATTGTGATATTTGTGATATTTAAACAGACAATCAAAGTCGCCGCGTTTTAAGAAACGACATTTTAAGCTTCCATTACTTACAAGCTTAAAATTACCCCAAGTAAGTAGTCGCCACTGTAATATTTTTAATAATTGATTTTATTACGATGAAATGCGAGAATTACAGAAGATTTCTTTTTATAATTTATCAAACTAACCCCATTTTACCGGTAGCCAATTTTGTTTGCGAGTTAACTAAAACTAGAGATGCACCGAATAGTGGTTTCACCGTAAATTTATTAAAACATTGTTTTTAAACGTGCAGATTGAGCCCTTTTATCAAAGCCGCCCATTCTAGACCCCTTTTAAAATATTTAAATATTTTTTTTTTTTTTTTTTTAACAGATTCGGGCAAGCAATGTATGCATCCTTTTAAATTTATTACAGCAAAATGTCCCTACAGTGACAAATGCTATTCAGTACAAGTAGGCGCTAGCTATGACAGAAATGCAGAAAACAAATTAGTTTGACACATAACCTTAAATGTTGTTTCATACGTAAAATTGTTGCCATGTGAAGAATTGGAAAAAAAAGTCTTGTGTCACGACTCGCTGGTCTGGCAGAGTCCATCGGGTAATAATAGTAAATTGGTTACTGAGGTTTTCCTTACATCTTTTCCATTTTCAACTGACACAGGCTATATTATTTGAACACCGGTTAAGATTTTTACGAATGTTTCGTACTATTACGGTGGATTCACTATATACTTCACTATATATTATATAAAAACCAACCAACTTCAAGTGCCGAGTCCTCGTCACTCTAGACTAAATTGAGAGAAAGAGATGGAGCTAACGAAACTTCGAACTTCGATTGTCAAAGTGTAATGTCTTCGATTGTGTAATGATAATGAATTACCTAACTAACATTTTATTGCAAGACTACATACAGAAAATAAGTTGTTATAATGTACAAACTTGCCACATACTGACCAACCAAGCACTAACACCACGACACGGTTTTCACTGTCTTTTAGATAGAATTAAAAAATGTCTTTGTGTTGCTAAGCAACTGTCAATTCGGCGTCCGCAGTCCACAGTGTAATTATTTGTTATTTGACTCGATACGAAAAAAAAGCGCGGGAACTGTTGATTGAGAAAGGCGCACTTTTTGTAAAATATTTTTGGAAAAATCCTTTTTCCTGTATTAACTGTATATATTGTTGTGAAATTGGTCTGTATACATTTAGTTAATAAGGTTTTTGTAATATAGAGATGGGGGGGGCCCCAAAGCGACCCAAACACTCCGGCTCTGCCGATGATCCCGAGGTAGCCGAAGAAAAATATAGGGTTTATCAAGTCAGGAGTTATGCGAGAAAATACCCGGAAAACTCAAACAAAACCGAGTTCGTAGTTTTCTTGGCTCACGGCAAAGTTGACAGCCCAATAACAGATAGAGACCGCCTGAAACTCTCTGAGGCGATTCGCAAGTACTGCGTCTCCGGCATTTTACATCTGAGGCCGATAAATAGATACAAAGTTGGTGTAACTTTTGATTTATCAAATAACGCCAATGTATTCTTACAGAATACCAAATTGTTAGACGACTTGGACATGGTGGCTACAATACCTGCAGCGGACACCGAAGTCACGGGGGTTCTGACTTCAGTTCCCACAGAAATGTCAAATAAAAAAATTTTTTCGTTGATAGGAAGCTCGAGGAACGTAATCCAGGTCCGGCGTTTCATGAGGAGAATGCGTGGTGAAGATGGCGCTGTGTCATATCTACCTACACAGACTGTCGCGGTCACCTTCGCTTCGACTCAACTGCCCGAACATGTTTTCCTTGATCACTGGAGACACGAGGTCAGCCTATATATTCCTCCAGTTAAACAGTGCCTGCGCTGCATGCGTTTTGGCCACATTGCAAAATTTTGTAAGAATGCAGAGGTCTGTTCTATATGCACAGAAAATCACAGCTTCCGGTCTTGCTCTGTACAGTCAGCTAATGCCAAATGTGCAAACTGTGGTGGCAACCATGTTGCCATAGCAGCAGCATGCCCAATGAAAAAACAAAAAATAGAAGAAAACAAAATAAAATCTCGGTCGGTTAAATATGCAGATCTATTTAATGAGAAATCTTTCCCGCAGCTAAACGCTAAATCTATAGAAACACACATAAACAATCTTACAAAATCAGACATATTTATGAATTTACTTGTAGAGTCAATAATGAAACTAGTTTCAAATAAAACTACACCAATTAACTCATCATCCATAAAAGAAAGTTTAAGATCCACCTTTAGCAAAAAAACTTAATTAGTAAACTAATGGATATATTAAATATAATTCAATGGAATGCACAAAGTATTGTTAGTAATAAATTGGTACTAAGTAATTTTTTGTACGAAAACAATATACATATAGGTATTATATCAGAAACTTGGTTAAGACCAAACCAACGGTTTAACATTAGAGGTTACAATATTGAAAGAAATGACACTGGTAACAAACATAATGGAGTGGCTATTCTGATTCATAATAGTATTTCATATTCAAAAATAGTTACGAAATTTGATGATTCCATACAAAATATTGGAGTTCGTATAGTGGTTGGTAATAAAGAAATCAGTATCATTAGTTTTTATAGCCCAAAAAACTGCAATCCAGTATTTAGTAAAAATAAATTTGATGCTTTAATAAAGTCTGTTCCCGGTCCTATGATTTTTGCTGGTGATTTCAATGCTCATCATATTACTTGGGGATGTGGTTCCACTACTCCATGTGGTAGAGATGTCCTTGAAATAATTGAAGACAATAATCTAGTGCTTCTTAATGATGGTCTTCCAACTACAGTTGGTTCTTTAAGTTGGCGACCAAACGCTCTTGATTTAACTTTGGTTAGTCCATCTTTGGCTTTGTCCTGTGACTGGTCTGTTCATAATGATCCACTTGGTAGCTATCACCTTCCTGTAATAATAAATATCTCCATTAATAATCATTGTAACGTCGATCTTAGTCAAAATAGCATGTTATGTTTTCCTAAATTTACTAACTTTAAACTGGTGGATTGGAAAAAATATCAAGATAAAACTGATACTTTGTTGTCTAATTTTATTGTTTCATCTTATTCTCCTCTGGAAGCTTATTCCTTATTCTGTAAGACTCTTAAATGTGCCATTGAATCATCTTTACCTGCTCAACTTAGTTCCTCAAATAATTATACATCTCTTTCTAGAAAGTCAGGAAGAAAGCCCTCTTTACCTTGGTGGAATGCTAAATGTTCTGAAGCCGTACAAAAATCCAAAAGTGCTTATGTTAATTTTAAAAATAACCCTTCTGAACAGTTATATTTAGAATTTAAAAGGTTACAAGCTTTTAAAAAACTTACCTTGAAACAGGAAAGAGCAAGAAGCTGGGCATCATTGTGTAGTTCATTTCATCGTTGTACTCCTCTCTCTGTTATCTGGAAATACATGCGTAAATTCAATAAGTCATATGTTCCTAACAATAGTAATAATTGTAGTTGGGTACCTAAATTTCTTCAAAAATATACTCCAGATCATGTTAACAATAAACAAAATTTTTCGATGAACACTTGTGTAAGTAACTCTAATAATATTTTTTTAACACAACCCTTTACTTTATCAGAATTGAAATCTGCTGTATTATCTAGAAAAGATAGTGCTTTTGGTCTCGACGGAATACCCTACAAAATGCTAAAAAACTTGAAAGAAAAGAGTCTATTAATATTATTGTATATTTTAAATCATCTTTGGGTTAGTAATGAAATACCTTCATCCTGGAAGACAGACTGCTTGATTCCTATTATAAAACCAGGTAAACCTCAACTAAATGTAGATTCATATAGGCCAATTGCCCTGACATCTTGTGTTGGTAAAATATTTGAACAACTTCTGAAACAAAGGTTGGAGTTTTTTGTTGAAAGTAATAATATATTGCCATCTAACCAGTTTGGGTTTCGTAGAGGTCGATCATCTGCAGAGAGTTTTTGTCAGTTGCAACTTGACATCCAAAATAGCTTAACTAATCGAAATTGTTCTGTGTCTGTTTTCTTCGATATTGCAGGAGCATTTAATAGTGTCAATATTGATGTGCTTTCTATTGAACTGCTTTCTATTGGGCTCCCTGGGAAAGTGATTCAATGGATTAGCAACTTTCTGTCTGAAAGAACAGTTTTTGTTAAACATAATGGTTATCTTTATGGACCTAGACTTGCATCTGTTGGGGTGTGTCAAGGTGGAATTTTGTCGCCTCTAATCTTCATACTCTACATTCGTCGTTTAAATTTAATCTTGGGATCAAATGTTAAAAATCTGCAGTTTGCTGATGATCTAGTTGTTTATGCAAGTGGTACAAACTTAACAAACTTGGCTTATATCATTAATAATGCTTTAAATAACTTGTTCCAATATTTTTCGTACCTAAATCTTGATGTCAATCCTCTCAAATCAAAACTGCTCGTTTTTGGGAAAAAAAGTGCAATAATGCCTAATGTTTACTATAATAATATTGTCATTCCTATTTCTCTAGAAACAAAATTTTTAGGTGTCATACTAACTCATAATCTATCTTGGAAAAAATATATTGATAAAATTACTGCAACAGCTAACAAAGCATTCAATATCTTACGATCTTTAGCCTCAACTTATTGGGGTGCTGACCCCAAAATTCTACTACTTTTATATAAATCAATGATTCGCAGTCACTTTGAGTATGGTTTCTTATGTTTTGCTGGTGATAGTAAGCTTGTATATATTTTAGATAAAATACAAAATAAAAGTATGCGTCTGATAACTGGTGCTTTTAAAAGCACACCTATAAATGTCATGCAAGTCGAATGTAACCTTCCTCCGTTGTCTATTAGATTCAGCTATTTAAAGGAAAAATTTGTCTTAAAACTGTTTTCGTCTAATAATCAGTTATTGTCCAATTTAATTGCATTACCATGTGTTCCGCCTCGAAATCCTTTATACATTCTTCAGAATTTAACGGAATTACGGAGTCTCCTTGACAGTTCCAACATTTACAAACCATCTTCTTGGGTGTTGCCATGTTACAATGGCAGTTTTGAAAGTAAATTTCCTGCGATGAAAATTGTTATTGACAGTAAATTATCGTCTAAAGAGGAAGTTAATTGCAATCTATCTAAATGGCATGATCATCGTTTGATTTATACTGATGGGTCTAAAATGGACTCTAATGTCTCTTTTGCCATTTTTGATACTTCTCTAAATATTGGTTTGGGTTATAAATTAGATAAAAATTGTAGTATATTTACAGCTGAAGCAGTAGCTATTCTTGCAGCTTTAAAACATATCAAGCATCAGAATCAAGGATTTCAAAAATGGCTTATTGTTAGTGATTCCATGAGCGTACTAATAAATTTAGATAATCATAAATTGCATGCTAAAACAAATTACTTAATTTTTGACATTAAACAGTTATGGTACGATCTTTTTGTTACCAATAAAATAATAGTTAGTTTCATGTGGGTTCCGTCTCACATAGGTGTCGTAGGGAATGAAAAAGCTGATTATTTAGCAAAATCAATTAATAATTTACATTCTGAAACTTCTTGCTTTAATGTCTCGATTCCTTATACAGATCTAATTAATATCCTAAAAGAAAGAATGATTACAAAATGGAAAATGCACTGGAATCATACTATACAAGTAGAAAATAAGGGACTTTGGTATGCTCCTTTTAATGTTATGATTAATAGCAAACCATGGTTTTGTAAAAGTAACTACTACATAAATAGAAATTTCTACTCAACTATTTTACGCCTTCGTTTTGGTCATTGCCGGTTGAATTTCCATCTTCATCGTTTAAAAATGGTTGATAGCCCTATTTGCTCTCATTGCAATTCTCATGAAGAAACCATTCCGCACATCATCTTCGACTGTTCATCCTTCGGCATTCAGCGCCTTGTGTTGTTGGATGAATTAACTAAAATTTATGAGTCTCATTTGGTCCCGCATGACATAATAAAGCTTCTTGTAAATAATTGTACATACTCACCTTTGTATAAATTCATTGTTAGCACTGTTGGAGAAATATAGTATAATATTGTAAATAATTCTGATATGTTTGTATATATATATATATATATTGTGAATACCGCAGACTTATCTGTGATGATATTTATTGACTGGATTATTCTTGAAAATGAGGACTGTGTTCTTACTTGATTTGGACTACCTGAACTGGACTTGATAAAATAAAAATATAACACTGAAGACTTTAACACCGGATTTGACTATAAGTATTGAAACAACTGAAGACAACTCACCACTGGATTTGACTATAATTTAATTTATATAACTGAAGACTTATAATGGATTTTACTACTCAAGTTTACATAGAAACAACTGAAGATTTATACTGAAGACTTTTATAAGGGATTTTACTTCTCGCCATTTTATGTTCATGAAAAGGAGAATTACTGAAGACGAGGCAGCATGGCTTTTGGCCCTAGCCTGTTCGTAAAGGACAAATGAAAAAAAAAAAAAAAAAAAATTTGACTCGATACTGTTGGCGTTTTAATTCCTATTTTGACTAGTTGCCGAAAAATCAAAATAGACTCTATTCTAACGGCTTACATTTGTCTTCATTATGCAGCAATATTTAAATCAAGAATAAAAATTTCTTCAACCGTCACAAACCCACAACAAAATAAAGTTGTTTCTTTAAAAACTGACCGCAATGCTCTGTTTAAAGTGTTTAACCAATTTTATTTAGATTTACTGCATATCTGATGTCAAATGACCCAATTGTGTCGCGCAATTACACCCACGTTGTATAATCTTACAATTACTGTGACTTATTTAGCTGAAGGTTCGCGTCGCGGTGTGTTGTGAACCAAAGAGGTCAGTATATTGATCTCACAAAGACCCTATATGAGTCATTTGCAAGTATTATAAAAGCCCACGTTGTTACACTGTTTTTTATGTTATTTAATGCCGGTAATCTTGTGAGACGTGTTGTTTTGTACTTCGTTTAGTGTCTTTGTATTAGTACAGCTTTGTAAAAGTTTGTAGATTCTTACAATGATATTTTATAATTTTTATATGTTTTTAAAATCTGGTTTTTCACTCTTAAAATCACTACAGTTCATCACTAAGAAACCGCCATAAACAAAGTATTACTTTTTGTTACAAAATGTCTATTTCTCTTGTAGGTGCCTAGTACCTGACTGAATATGGCCCGTCCTCGTCCACAATGGCAACTACAGGCCAAGGCGGCTCACCGGCGCGATAATGAGCTCCGTAGAGCAGAAGAATTAAAAAAAGTGGCCAACTACTATGAGTGTAATACAAACAGGTCTCGCCACCATGAGCAGTGGACTACGGAGGGGTATTACGAGAGAGCCAATAAGGAAGCTGAAAAGTTGAGTGCGCAAAAACTTAAGGCTATGTAAGTAGTGTGGAGTAAATAAAATATCTATTGAGCTTTTGTATCTGCATCTGTCCACTTAGAATGAATTTTGTAAGGTGTATTTTTATCAGAAATATTAATTTAATAATTAATAGTAAGGTGTTTTGAAATATAATGGTGACCATTCCTTATATTTTATACAATACCCTGTTGTTTCATGTGCACAGTTTAATTCAAATGGATTAAAGTGTATTGAAAATCCTCCTTGGTCCCAAAAGTGAACAATTTGTAATTTCTTAATCGTATTTTAGGCCGATGCCGCTGGGCAAAATGTATGACATTAATTACAATGCACATGAAATGTAATTTTAATATAAACTGTAAACATTTATTTAAATATATAATTCTATTTACAAGATTTACAATATATTTGATTTTTTTGGACTAAATAGATGGCAAATAATAAACAATTAATTATATTTTTACTAGATTCTTTACATATTGCTGTTATATTTAATTTTAAGACAACTAGAAGAACGCAGAAAGAAGCTGGAGTTGATGCTGTTCCATGAAAATATGGAATACCAACAGGAGATGAAGGCATTAGCGGCCAAACCAAAGCTTTACAAGAATGGGTATGTATGCTTATTACAATTTATTTGTTTAGTACCCATTGAATGGTGTTATGATATGTTATTTGAATTTGTAATATATTCCCTACTGTTTGTGTCTAGTTTTTTTTTATGACTCATATGTAGTCGGTTGCAATTAGTAAATCATGTTCTTTATTCCTGCAATGTATGAATCACTTGTTATTTAGTCATACAGTGATTTTTTGAAACTGATATTGAGTGACAAAGTAAATGTAATATCTAAGTAATATAATAACTGCCATCTCTGAAGTATTTTGAGATTTTGGGAAAAAAAGATGTATTAGCTAAAGCTATATTAAATACCTGATCTTGAGAGAGATGCAAACTCAAAATCAGTTTTGTTATGCTCGGCTTAAAAGGTTATTTTTCCTAAACATGGAGGCCCTTTTTTTTTGTTATTGATAGCACAAAAGCTTTGTTTATTTTTGAGCTTTGAAATCCCCATTTTCAAGGACTCGAAAAAAATCACAATGTATAATCTCAGAAATGGCGTTTTCTCTTAATTTCCCTTATACTCCAGTTCTTACCTGAACGACGTGCCGACGTCGTTGCTGAAGGACATTAACCAGGGCATCATGGACAAGGAGGAGCAGCTAAGGAGGCACGAGGCCGAGCTGCGGTTGCACCACGCGTGGCGCCTGCGCCAGCCCGAGCTGCGCGCAGCCACCGCCTACATGGCCAACGGGAGGCTCAAGTCTGCTTGGTGAGTCGTTAGTGTAGGACGAACAACCAGGGTGGAAAGATCTCTCTTTATGGTTATGTTTGGAGACAAGATCCCATGAATAAATTGTGATTTAAACGCAAGTAGCGCTACAAAAACACATCATCTGATTGCAAGGAAATTCTTTAGTTAATTAGAAAACACGATATTAGTAATGAGGGCGCCACTGAACGGTCGACGTTTGCTCGGCGCAGTCTTAATTAATTGACAATGACCACGAAATGAAACCACCCCAATTGACGAAAATTTGCCATACATCGCGGCCGTAAATGTATGACTAATTTTCGTCACAAAACTAAGTTAAAGTTCCTCAATTTTAGTCATTAGTTGTTGGGGCACACAAACATCAAACTTGACCTTATTTTTTGTCCATATTTTCTAAATTTGACTTGTCGCATCTTAAGTTAGGTAGGTACTTCATGTTATCCCCGTACATGCAATTGCTAACCACTTCATAAAAAGAAGCTACTTTTTATTACCCTGATGCGTCAGAAGGAGGGTTATGTTTTTCGAGTGTATTTGTGTAAGTATTTGTCTATTTCTTTGCCACGTCCTCGAGCCTAAACGGCTTCATGGATTTTAACAAAAGAGTGAGTGTCATTAGATTCTTCTTAGTTGTGAGGATGGCTATATTACTAAAATGAAAGTTTTTTTTTGACATTATATCGAGGACAATATCCAAAAAAGCAGTCGGATTTATAAAGGTTGCTTTCTTTTACTTAACTATTAAAGGTTGGCGCTGAGATAACCGCTCGGCACCGGTTCAGCACGAAGTAAGACATTGAAATGTGACCTTTGACTTGTGTTTCGTAAAAACCTTATTCGGACTACTACCAACTTTAACAAGCCAAATCTGCATTGGATACAATCACACGACAGCGGTGAAGCAAAAAGGAATATTTATTTAAGGTGAGATTTATTACAGGACTCAGCAATTAGTTGAAAAAGAGATAGAAAGAAAGAAGGAAGAGGAAGAGAATCTCAAAATTTTACGGGAGAGGGACGAGGCGCTGCGCCAACAGATTGCGATAGAACAAGTGCGATTGAAGGAAAAGGAGTTACAAATGAGGGTAAGTATTTACACCTAGGTTGCAATACCTTATAAATTAATTTTTTTAGATATACAGGGTGTCTTGGATCGAATAAGAGATATTTGGCGGGGTAATAGTTCGCACGATTCTGATCACGGGGGTATGGTTCATTTTTGTTTCTGTTAATGTAAAAAAAAAGAAGGATTAATTATATTAATTTTGTTACTTGATGTATCGCAGCCGATATCTCGACCTTGACATTTTGACGCTGATACTATACTACTACAATTAACGTTCGTAGTAACTAACGTCAAAATTCTAAAGGTCAATGACCTGACACCATACGTTGTTTACATGGTATGTAAACAAACAGTTCGTTCCATGTAAGCAGAAATCTGACTAACATTTTAAAATGATTATAAATTTTAGTGCAACTTACTGTATTTTCATTAGTGCAACTTACTGTATTTTCATTTTTGCAATTTGAACACTAGCTGGTTTTAAATGTGAATTCACTAGATCTCTTGTTCACGCTTCGCCAAGACTGATCATAATATTATCGTCCTTCTTATATTATTGTCGAGATCTAACCATTTACCATTCTTTTCTGTTCTAAAGTGGCCCGTATAACCGGTTTACAGCAAAAATAATTACCTATCTGAATATCTTGAATATCTCAAAATAACATAACAATGACATAATATTATAATGACAGCCATAAATTCATAGACTCAGACATAGAGTTCAGATAGACATGGATTGAACGATCCGATTATTGCCCTCCGTATTGATCTGCGTGGTATTTGTGGCAGTAGCCAACAGCCCGAATGCAAAATATTTTGTCCATGGATATAAAGGCCGTCGCATAATTGATTATAATTTATTATGATGTCACACTTACCATAGAGAACAAAAAATACCAACCTTTCCTAGGCCATGGAATGGATAAACTTACGTATAGAGACGATTTTATTTTTACAAAACCTAAACCTCTTTTCATAAAAAGTATTCAATGGTACAAGATTTAAAAAAATACTATGCTGAACTGTCAAAGGACAATAACAACTTATTGATTCGTTTTAATTATTGTGTGTTGTATTCATAGTTATCCCTGATGGTGGTAGAAATCAATGAAATAAATCCATGATTCATGATCTAATAAAATAACTTTAATGTACCTACGAGTACAAGTGCTATTTTACCTGTGCGAGTGTGGGAAGAGTGTGAGTAAACATCGTAATCGTATTATTATTATTATTATTCAGGGGGTGTGGCTATTCAAGGCTCCAAAGCCTAGTATCACTGCGACCAGGATTGATCTATTGTGATCGCCACGACCTACAGTTCTCCGCTGAGTCCTGTTATTGCGAAGAATTTCAGGACTTTGTTGGCGCCGAGATACCTGATCTCCTCTAGGCACATTAGATGCTTTCCCAGTGAGGAGCTACGGTGTCGCATTAAGGCCGGGCAGACGGTGAGAAGGTGCAAAGGCGTTTCCTCCTCCAGATGGCAGAGTCTGCACATCCTTGTGTCACCTTTCCCAATCGTCTGCATGTGCTTGTTCAGGCAACAGTGCCCTGTGAGCGCCCTGACCAGAGTGCGAATATTGTTCCTACTCAGCGCTAAGGCCTCCGTCGATGCCTTTTTGCTAAATGCTCTTATGAGAGCCTTGGAATGGTTTAATCCTGGAGTTGTTCTCCAGAGTTGAATGGCTGCATAATAGCAATATGTCCACAAGGTAAGTTTTGTTAGGCTTTTGGGGATACCGCAAAATGGTTCCGGACCAAATTGTGTTCCCTTAGCTCCTACCCGTGCGAGCTCGTCAGCTTTCTCGTTGCCCACGATGCCCGCATGCCCTGGGACCCAACGTAAAATCACCCTGTTATTCGTACCCAGAGTGTTTAAAAGTGTCCAGCAGTTCTCGACCAGCCTTGAGTTCATGACATCAGAGGTTAGGGCCAAGAGAGCCGCCTGACTATCCGAGTGGATATAGATGGTACTGTTGAGGTAGTTGCTTTGTAGATTGGTTGCCGCACATTCAATTATGGCGTATACCTCCGCCTGGAAAATAGAAGAGTACTTGCCTAAATTCAGACTTAACTCCTTTTTAGGCGCCTCTCCATATATTCCGCAGCCTACCTCAGAACCGGATTTGGAGCCATCAGTGTACCACCTTAGGCTACCTGGTTTCCATGTTAAGCGACCGTGTGACCAGTCTTCCCTGGACGGGAATTCCACAGAAAACAGCTTCTGTGGACAATGTTTAGGGGGCATGGTGTCTGATAACATCCCCATCACAGGAATATCGCTTACAGAGTTCTCGAGGGATCTCATATTTTGGGATAGCCAGTGGCCTCTCTTCAAGCTCGAGATTCTATGCATGCTTGCCTTCGCCTCCTTTTCCAGAAACAGGTGAAGGGGCGGCAGGTTTAGCAGTGCTTCAAGAGCTAGTGTCGGAGAGGTTGACATGGCTCCCGTAGCGATAATACAGGCAGTTCTTTGGAGGCTGCCAAGTTTCGATATTACAGTTTTTTGTGCCGCTTTTCTACACCATACCACAGAGGCGTAAGACACCATCGGCCTCACTATGGATGTGTAGAGCCAGAGTGCAATTTTGGGTTTTAGTCCCCATCTGCTTCCTGCTAGCCGGCAACAAATTGCCAGAGCTGATTTAGCCTTCTGTAAGGTTCCGTTCACGTGCAGATTCCATGTAAGTTTCTGGTCTAGTGTGACTCCCAAATACTTGGCCTCTGAGGAGAACGGTATTGTTTTCCCATTCATGATAGGCGGTCTAAGTCCCACTAGTTTCCGCTTATTAGTGAATGGGACAATAATGGTTTTATCCGCATTTATGGATAGTTCATTATCTTTACACCATGAGTTTATTGTGTTTAGAGCTCTTTGCATAAGGTACGATAGAGTACTTTGGCAGCTGCCACGCACCGTAACTACAAGGTCGTCAGCGTACCCCTGTGTATCGATGCGAAGCTCTGCCATCTTATGCAGGAGCCCATCCACAGCAAGAGTCCAGAGTAAAGGAGATAATACACCTCCCTGCGGGCAGCCTCTTACTGTGGTCACCTCTAGTGTAGTGCCGAGTAGTTCTAGCCTGACCACTCTACTTGAGAGCATCCCTTGCACCCATCGGATAGTGGTAGTGTCTACGCCTTTCACAGCCAGCCCACTGACCAGCGTTCCGATGGGGGTGTTATCAAAGGCACCCTCTATATCCAGGAAAGCTGTGAGAGCAATCTCCTTATCTTCCAGCGCTTTCTCGATCCTATCAACTAGGTTTAGTAGGGCCGTCTCTGTAGATCTGCCACTACGATAGGCATGCTGACTGTCATGGATAGGTTTGTCCCTGAGGCAGTTCTCACGAATATATTTATCAATTACCTTCTCCATGGTTTTAAGTAGAAACGAGGATAGGCTAATGGGTCTGAAGGACTTTGCCAGGGCGTAGTCCTTTTTCCCAGCCTTAGGTATAAATAAGACCTTTACCTTCTTCCACTGTTCCGGTATGTGTCCCCAGGCGTAACTTGCTCTGAAGATCCTAACCAAATAGGGGATCAGGACGTTTGCACCACGTTGTATCAAAACTGGACTTACGTCATCTAATCCACTAGTTTTGTAGGGTTTAAATGAATTAATGGCCCATCTCACTGGTCCCGGTCTTACGACTAAGGCTGCTTGTCTCCAGTCCTCAGGATGGGGTCTAAAAGAAGCTGCTCCTCCACCTGCTAAGTTCGGGTCTCCAGCTCCCGGGAAGTGAGTGTTTGCCAGTAATTCTAACGTTTCCGTTTCATTCTCAGTGAAGGAACCATCAGGTCTTTTTAGTAGACCAACTTGGTTAGGTTTTGCTTTGGCGAGTAATCTATGAAGTCTTGCTCCCTGAGGCGTATTGTTTATGTCCTCACAGAACTTCCTCCATGACTCCCTTTTCGCTTTCCTAATCTGTTTGCTATATTCATTTAGGGCTTTCCGATAGATCTCCCACTCATTTGTCCTCTTAGCCCTATTGAACAGTTTCCGTGTTTTATCCCTGAGCCTTCTCAGCTTAGAGTTCCACCACGGAACCATACGCTTGGATGGGATTTCACCTTGGGAGGGCAGTTCTCTTCATAGGCCTGTACAATGCCTTTGGAGATAACCTCTACCGCAAGTTCCAAACCTTCCCGCGTTTTTATACTTTTAGCAATAGAGCCTAGGTTACGATCTAGGGAGTTGCGGTAACCCTCCCAGTCAGTTCGTCTAGGATCCCTAAAGGTAACAGTCTGATTGCTCAGTTGACTAGTCAGATTGAAACAAATGTGTCTATGGTCTGACAAAGATTCCACATCGCTTACCTTCCAGTTTAGGATGTGCCTGGCAAGATTTGCGGTGGCAAACGTTATATCTAAAACTTCACTCCTAGCTCTAGTATTAAAGGTTGGTACACAGCCTAAATTCAGGATTTGGAGTAAATTGGTTAGTAGGAATTCATGTAGTAACTCACCCCTACCATTGATGTCAGTGCTCCCCCAGTTGGTGTGATGGGCGTTGGCATCGCAACCCACCAGCAGTTCCGCGTTGTGTTTCCGGGCGTAATCGACCACAGGAAAGAGCTCCGCCGAGGGGTCCGCTTTGTCTCCAGGAAGGTAAGCCGAGCACAGAATTACTCTAGACGCATACCATCCCTTCGGAGTTACATACGCTGCTACAAGGTCATCAGTGCATAACTCTGGAACAGGTAAAAAGTTAGTGTTTTTGCTGAAAACAATACACGCTCTTGGCTTTATTCCGTTTGTATTGTATAGAACCTTACCAACGGAATTCAGTCCCAGTATGGTTGAGTTACGAACCCACGGTTCTTGAATGAGGGCGAGGTCGATGTTTCCTGCAAGGCGGCACTCAACCACTGCTGACGCAGCAGCTGCGTGGTGTAGGTTCGCCTGCAGGATCCTCGCCGGTGTAGTGGAGGAAGCCATTACTTCCCCCTTTTTGTGGCCGGTCGGGTTACCCCGCCCCTTGATGCAGCTAGAGGCGTTTGTCGACCTCTGGCTGCTGAGGTTGAGGGTCCAGCCCGATCGGTGACAGTTCTGCTAACTCTTCCCCCAGGGTGGGCCCTGCCCCCATGGGTTTTGGGGCCTTGGGTTTTATAAGCATCCTGGGATGGAGCAGCAGACTTAGCTGTGGGGGTGTTCAGGGGAGCATTTGGCCCTCCCTTGACCTTGAAGTAAACCCTCTTGAAGCCAAGGGCCGCCTCATTTTCACCGGCTTTCAGGGTCTCGACGGAGGGTTCGTCCAGGGAGAAGGTAACTACCCTTCCTCCCTGTTCCACCCTGTCGCCTAGCACCCTCCAGAGCCCGGTGTTTAGGCCCTTATCTGAGCCCTGAGAAGGGCTAGGGCCTCTTCAGTAGAGGCAGCCTCTGACTCCGGGATAAAGGTGGTGGCCGTGGCTGGTTTGGGCAGCTCCCCCTCCGGAATGACGGAGAGGTTCGCCTCCGGCCACGGCTTCAATTTCGGGATTTCACCCACAAGCCAGTCCTGGCTACGCTGGTTGACGCAGGTCACCAGGATCCACCCTGTCTTGTGCGTGAAACCCAGAAATTGTGGTCCATCACCATCCGAGCATTGCCCCGCAATGGCCAGGTTTAGATGGCGGTGGATCATCCTCATATGGTCCTCGCTCATAGGTTCCGAGTTACGGATCCCTACGCGCGAGGACCCTACCACTTCCTTGAAGCTGAGGGGTTTAGCGCCACCTGCAGCTTCAGAGGACAGTCTCGGGGCTTTCGACGTATGTCCCTGTGGAGACTCTTCCTCGGATCTTCCCCTTTTGACGGGGGCTTTCTCCGAGGGCGTCATCTTCACAGGGATGTCCTTCCAAGGCTTGCGGCACATTTCAAGGGCTTGCTCTACGGCTACCCCTGCAGTGCCCACAAGCCTGCGGAAACGCTTACGCGCAGCACCCGACATGCGCTTATGTTTTTGCCCTTCGGTATGAAGAGGTGCATCGGGCGTTCCAGAGACATTCGAGACGTCTCTGTCGACCACAACTCCCATCTCCATAACCTCCAGGCTTGGATCAGGCGTAATAGAGTCTTTTACAGAGCTCCTCGCCTCGATACTGTTAATTCCGTCCTGGATAGAATCCAGGGCGGAAGAAATGGTTGTTAAACTTATTTTATTTTCATTTTCTGCCATTCTTAAACCCACGAGTAGCTAGGGAATTAAAAGGTCGCAGACGGCAGAGCCCCGCTTGCCGCCTGAAGGGCTAATTACTCTACGATTCGCCCCGGTTTCGTAGAGACACCGTTCAAGACTGAGCACATCCCTCAGCCACGCATCCTTCGGCACGGTAGAATGACGCCTTGGATTGGGTATTTTTCCACCCTCTTCAACAGCTAACAATAGCCCGAAATTTATTCGTGAGATTGTTAGCCGTTGCCCAGGGTGAAATTAGTCTGCAGCCTCCACACCAGAGGAAAAGACTCCCATCTGAGGTGGGGGCTACTGACTAAAGGAAGCAAGGAGAGGAAGGAGATGAAGGAATACTGGGACTGGATAGAGGTGGGAAGAGTCGGGAGTGGGTCAAATTGGGATCATAGACGGGAAATCGGGTAAGGGATCCCCTGGAAGGTGGGAGTGCCGTTCCAGGTTGGTGTCCTCCATCTTAGCTACTAACAGTCCGGGGTAGATGGTAAAAGTGCGGTGCCCGTTCCGACTGTTAGTATTTCCAGGGTGCACGACGAGGACGTGATGGTAGGACAGAGAGGAGCGTGCCTGTAGCCCAGCACCGCACACCAGGGCGTGTACACCCCCCCCGCACCCCTATCGTAATCGTAAGTTTCATTTTTAAATTATTTCACATAATAGCCCTTATCAGAGATCATCTTTTCATTCATATTATAGTTCAGTTTCAGTCTATTTTCAGTTTTCTAAACACCGTGGAGCTTTTGACCGTGATTAGAAAGTTTGTTGATATGGAACAACTTGTTTATTTACATTACGTTGTGACACATGTTATGTCATACACCGGTATGACGGGGTCAAAAATGTAGCAGTGCTAGTGATTCAATATCGACAACGATATAAAGCAATTTTTGATCATCATTAAAATAAGTAATGGCCTAGTTTGAATGACTTTTAATTATGTGCAAACCTCTTATAATACAAACAACCGGTATCTGACATTGACTCTGGACTCGAGTCACTTTTGACAACCGTTGAAATTACATTGAATAACAAATTAATTCAGTACGACAATATTCTTTAGTATTCCGACGAATTGAGAACCATTTAGTTTTTTAAGTCGGTTAAAAATGATTCGAAAGAAAAAGATCGTTTATCTTCATGGAAAGCTGATCATTTAGATATAGAAGATAAAGGTATTTACAACTTTATTTTGTAAGTAATGGAAGATCCATATGTCACGAAAAAAATTGTCGATAAACTTAATTGATATTTAATGAATCACTAGCACTGGTACATATTTGCCCCCGTCAATCCGGTGTATGGGTTATGAATGAATTAGTTAAGATGGAGCACACTGAGAGCATCGTCAGGATAAATCAGTCTGTAACTCAGTCAAATATTAACTTAAAAAAAAGTTACCAATGTAGAGATGATCCAAATCATCCACCCTATCTACGGTTAAAATTTCTTCGATTGATTTCAAGACACCCTGTATATCGCTTAGGTCTAACAAGATTCTACCTAATGATACTGAAAACCCCATTACTTATCAAAGTAATGGATGTTGTATTTCTGTTTACATGAAACTTCATACCAAGCAAGGTTTACTTACTATTAGGTGACCCAATTGCTCGCCTGCCTTCTTTTTTTCATACAAAAAGCATATTATAATCTATTATTAACATTAGGTATTTATTAGGTAATTCTACTATACATGGTGGCTCATTTAGATCGGTCAGTATAGGAAAGTCTGAAACTATAAGACATACGAAGTTCTGTTCTTAGGAACCATGTCATTGACTTTAATAAAACGAAACATTTGCTGCATTCATACATTTTAAAAAAACCCTGTACTTAGCACGTTTTGAAAAATAAAACTAACACTATTTCCATTTAGGTATCGGTTGTGTTGGTCTTAAGCAGTAATGTTACTTTGAAACATGATGTCTAAAATTAATCAAATGCATTGTTTTTATACCATAGAGACAATTTTACGCACTTAAACGAGTTGAAAGTAGTATTGAGAAAATGGTGGTCATTTCGATAAGCCACTAAAATAAATCAAGGGATATGAAAACAATGCATTTTATTAATTTTAGAGATCATAGGTTCCTAAGAACAGATCTTGATATGTCTTATACTAGGGTGAATTGAAAAGTTTTGAGCCTGAGGTTGATAATGAAATTAAAAAGAAAAAATAATACTGGCACGTAACACTTACATATTTATTTATCATAATGCACCATTTTTTGTTTTTCTTATGTCACAATTGCAAATTTTGTAATCAATTTACTAAACGAGGTTCGCGGTTTCCTTTAGAATGGATAAAATTGAGCATCGTTCTGTCATAAAGTACTTACAAAAAAAAGGTTTAATGCTGAAGCAAATTTTTGAAGATATGTGCCAGACTTTAGGAGAATCCGCTCTATCATATGCCACCGTAAAACGATGGGTAGCAGACTTTAAACGGGGCAGAGAAGCAGTTGAAGATGAACCCAGGTGTGGTAGACCAATAACGGCTTCCACAGACGAAAATGTCAATAAAATACTAGATATGGTTATGAACGACAGGCGGTTGAAAGTTGCAGAGATAGCAGAGAAAATTGCCATTTCCTATGAGCGAGTACAGAACATAATCACCAAGGATCTTGGATTTTCTAAGGTCTCTGCAAGGTGGGTACCTAGACTACTTTCAGCTGAAAATAAACGCACCCGCCATACAGTGTCACAGGATTGTTTGGATCTGTTTCAATGCGACCCACAAGATTTTCTCGGTCGTTTCATAACTATGGACGAGACTTGGGTCCACCACAATACACCGGAGTCAAAAGTGCAGTCCAAACAATGGAAAAGGTCAGGGTCTCCACCTCCTAAAAAAGCTAAGGCAATTTTATCAGCGAAGAAGGTAATGGCTTCAGTTTTTTGGGATTGCAAAGGGGTCATCATGGTGGATTATCTCGAAAAGGGTAAAACCATACATGCTGATTACTATTGCACCCTCTTACAACGTCTGCGTGAAGAAATTAAAACGAAAAGACCTGGTATGATATCTAAAAAAGTGTTGTTACACCAAGATAATGCACCTGTCCATACTGCAGCGAAATCTATAGCACAAATACATAACTGTGGGTTTGAATTGTTGCCGCATCCACCCTATTCGCCGGACTTGGCCCCCTCTGATTATCATCTTTTCCCGAACCTAAAAAAACACTTGGCAGGACGGAAATTTTCGACGGATATTGAGGTACAAGAAGCTGTGACTGAATATTTCGATCACCTTGAAGATTCTTTTTTTTTACAAGGAATAATGAAGTAAGAAGCCAGATGGCATAAGTGTATAGATCGTTTTGGAGACCATGTAGAGAAATAAAATTGTTATAAAAACTCAAGTCTTTATTTTACAGGTTAGGCTCAAAACTTTTCAATTCACCCTCGTAGTTAGTTTCAGACTTTCCCATACTGACCGATCTAAATGAGCCACCCTGTATACCTACTATACAGTTTCTAAATTAACTTATTGCGTTATAAAAAAAAAGTTTTTTTTCTTTAATAAGGCATAAATACTTATATATTTATATTTTAGGACCTCCGTGGAAGTTTAGAAGAGCAAATCGCCGAACTAAGTGAGAAAGAGACCATCGTCAAACGATTACAGAGAGAGGAAGAGAGGGAGTTAATGATATTGCATGAGCTCAAATTCATATCGCGTGAACGAGAGAAAGAACACGCGAGGCTCGTGTCAGAGAGGGACGCGACTATAATCAACATGGGTTTGCACAAGTATAAACTGAAGAAGAAAGTGCTGTCGGTGATAGAGGAGATCGAATTGGATCTTAAGATTCTGGACAAGTTGCAAAAAGCTATTTTGAAGGTGAGATAGAAGTAAAGACTGGAGCAATAGTCTAACAAGTTACGCTATTGCCACGCGGGGCGACAAACGTCGGCGGGCGAGAAGAGTATTAATACTCAGCGCTTCCCTGTCATCTGTATGTTACTTACTAGTTTATCGTGGTCTAGTACCCATTGTACAAGGCTAGATCTTAGTTTAGGACTGGGTCAATTTGTGTTACACTGTCCTCTGTCCCCTGATTTAATATAACAAGGACATTATTTACATATAACAAGGTCATTTTATTTTCATTAGGTTATGGGCCCATTCGATTGCTACATTGTTTTACAGGATATAAAGTCAAGCAAGGAAAAAAGTAACAGTTACAAGCGAATATTGGACGCGGCGCTGGCCGAGCTGAACGAGGAGCGCGAGCGCGAGCAGCAGCGGCGCAAGAACATTGACACCATGTACGACGGCGAGGCGCGCCAGATCAACGAGAAGCAAGACCAGGTACCACAGGGGCCGGTGCACATACAGCCGGCCCTAGTCAATATGCAAACGCTACTCAAGTTTTCTTTTCTATCACTCAAAATGTATAGAATGGCATTTATCGTCGTCTAAACCACGTATAAACCACGTCGTCAACTGTCATCCCATACATTTTGAGTGATAGAAAAGAAAAGCGTTAGTAGCGGTTTCATCTTGGCTATGGTCTCAGATAACTTTTCACTTCTAAGGCATGGTCATTGGACGTGTTGAAATAATATCGTGCGGAGATTATTCGTCGTGTTAATTAATTTTAATCTTGTTTTCAACATGATGATGATTTGGTAGTGAAAAATTTGATTATGTGCGCCGGCCCCAACACTAAAAATTACCGTATGTACTGGTATAAAAAGTACGTATTCCAGGCTACGAACTATTCCGCCCCTTTTACATCGATCAGTTACTTATTAGTTACTCTAAACACATGAAACACCCGATTTGCAAAGAATGCGGGCACCTACGATTATTTCGACTAGTTCAGGATTTTATGCTATAAAATTTAATAATGTTTATCAATTTTCTTTGTAAACAGTAGTTTCTTCATATTGTACCATAAAATCCTTACAGTATTCAGCAATTCTACGAGCAGTGTGGGTTATCTTACTTTTTGTTGAAAGCTGTGGGCTAAAGAGCGCGAAGCCCGCGCGCGCCTCATGAACGAGGTCCTGTCCACCCTGAGAAGGCAGGTGGAGGACAAGGTGGAGGCCAGCCGCCGCCTGCAGCGCGCCAACGTGGCCGAGCGCGAGGGCATCCTCACGCAGATGGAGAACTTCCACCACCAAGTGCGCAGCAACGAGAGAGATACGCAGGTCAGTGCAACCAGGTCATATCACCTTTAGGAAGGTAGAGGAGGCTCTCATCATCATCTTGGCCGAGAAGGACAAGGGAAAGGCGGCGAGATGAAGGGGTCCTCGTGCAGATAGAGAATTTTCAACAGCAAGTGCGTAAGACTGACTGAATGGTACATTACTGCAGAGACCGGGAAGAAAGCGGTTGCAGGACGAGTATGAGGTAGCGCGACGGAGAGAGCCGAGGCCGCGCTATAACGAGTCCTGCAACCGCTCTTCATGGCTGAGGCTTGTATAGTGTTTTTCTCCAAAGACGCGAGGAAATTTTATTTTTGTTTATCCGTAAAACAACATATACATATAGACAGCCTTGAAAAATGCTCTCAAAAAAAAGATTCCGGCACTTTTCTTAGCATACTGGAGAAACATATTATTTTTTTGAAAACTGTACGTCTCATGATTATTTATGTATGTATAAGCTAACTTAGAAGCTCTATAAATAGGCCGTTTGGTCGTTGGTGCCTTTCAAATTGTTAACGAATCACCTATGTCACTTTGCAGTTGACAAACGCCGCGTACTCCAATATCTCCGCGCTGCAGTCCCAGCTGAACGGTCTCACCGTGCAGAAGCAGCAGCTGGAGGCGGCGGCGGAGAAGGAGGCGGAGCTGAGGGAGGCCAGCGCCAACGAGCGGAGGCTGCGCCACGAGATCGCCAGGATCAGCCGGGACAGGACCGAGCAGGCCTGGGCTTGACCTTTCGAAACCCGATACATATAGCGAAAAAACAAAACAGCCGACAGAGTTCAAGTACTTTTTGTTACTGGCTCTCTCGGGAGCCGCCGGGTACCAAAAGCTATTTATTATATTTTAAGTTTTATATTTGAAGCTATCTGGGTTAATTTAGGATTCCTGTGACAGCTCGTATAAACTTATATTATACTCATTTCTTTGACTGTTCAACAATAGTACGTTGACATAGTGACGCTGAGTAGGTAATGTAAAGTAGAGATGCCACGATGTTACTGTTCGGTAATTACTTTTTGTAATGTTCGGTATTCGGCAAAATATGAAGAAAAAAACGAACACATTATTCAAAAATGTAAGTAGGTAAGCTTTTGTCGAATAATCATTTGTTCGCAAATGAAACAAATAATACCTACCGCGCACCGCAATAAGACATAAAAAATATGTAAGTACAAGTTTTTTATGAATTGACGATAGAAATGGGTATATTTTTGAAACTAGTCGCTTCCATTTTTTTCCTTTACTTTACAAATAGGAGACAATCCCAGTGTCTATGTTTTAGTTATGAATTTGCTACATTCCTTAAGTTATGTGCATATTTTATTTTAAAATGTGTATGAAGTGAATTTGTGTGATGTTGTTTGAAATGTATGTCTGTATGTTGTGCCTTTAGTAACGTATGTGCCTTTGTTAAGTTAAACATTAAAGCAGATATAGAATAAGCATTTTAATTAAAATTAAGAGTAAATACTTGTGTGCTAATACTAATTTTAATTTTTTTCACGTAGTAGGTACTGTATGCAGCGCAAAAAATGAGTGGCCATATTTTTCTGTATCTGTACTAATATTATAAAACTGAAGAGTTTGTTTGTTTGCGTGCTTGAACGCTCTAATCTCAGGAACTACTGGTCCGATTTGAAAAAATATTTCAGTGTTAGATAGCCCATTTATCGAGGAAAGCTATATATCATACT
The DNA here is from genome assembly GCA_963966035.1 of Acleris laterana. Taxonomy (NCBI): domain Eukaryota; kingdom Metazoa; phylum Arthropoda; class Insecta; order Lepidoptera; family Tortricidae; genus Acleris; species Acleris laterana. Next base: position 7,680,620 of record OZ014457.1, read on the forward strand.
CACATAAACCAAAGCGAAGCGAGGGCGGGTCGCTAGTTGAAAATACAATAGTCGCCAAATTTTACAATATGATTTAATTCGTAAGAATTGGATGAAACACCAAATGTTGACTTTGAATTGACTGTATTTTATTCTAGTATAATCTTACATATTAGCGCAATAACGGCTGGAGATAGAAAGCGCCATTTTGAGAGGCAGTGTTGCCATGACAATATTTTTGGTATGTTTCATATCATACGGACATCAAGAAATTGGTCTATATTAAATGAAGTGTTTTGTTTATAGAAAATAGGAAGTCCTGAATGTTTATATTGCAATAAGCAAGCTTTTGCGGTCGTACTATTTGTCCTCATATTAGTAAGCGTAGTAAGTTAAATATAAAATGAGAAGGATTATCATTTTCCCTTTTTGACTGAAAGTGTGTGAATCGTAATGTACCTGTGATACAATACACTCAGTAAATTGAATAAATATGTATTTTCTCGTAAAGGGGTTCCGATATTTTTGTAATTGGTGTACGATTGATCTAGAATGGAGTGAAATTGATTTTTTATGGGATTTTGTGTGAATAATAAAAGAAGTTTAAAAATAAGCCCATTGTTTTATTTAAAAACCGTTATGCCGTTTCGAAGCTTTTTCGAGACAAACTTTCTGATATACTTAGTTGCTAAAATAAAGCGATTTTATGTTTAGGCATAGTATAATTAGCAGTTTTGTTTGTCATTTATTTTAAAATCATACACAGACACTTCAACATATTTTTTTATGTTAAATATTGCCACAAACTTATTAACCTTTCGTATGCGGTAGGCAGAAAATTTGTTGGCGGCTCAGTGCGGCAACGCGGTCACGTGACCAGTCACGTGACATCAAACCAACAAAAATAGCGACCATACTGAATATTTTTATGTAAGGAGCAATTTTTAGTAAATTTGATTACTTTATTGGCTAACCTACAATAAACTTTAACCCTTAGAAAGCTTCACAACAAGGTTCAAATTAAATTCGGGAGGCACGCAAAGCATTTGGTGCAGATCTGCTCTCTAGCAGTTTGCGTATATGGAGCAGATCTGCTACTACGCATACGAAAGGTTAAATTCGAACGGGGCATAAGTTCATAAAAGCGCCATCTATTGCGGTAATAGAGAATTAACACGTCGGGTTGCCTTCCATGAGCGCCATCTATGACAATTTTTAACAACTAGATTAACAACATACCCTACCAGAATCATGACTCCACAGCTAGATGTCGTTTGCTACCCTACAGTCTTTAGCGTTTATTTCTTTGACCGTCCCGGCTTCTGTCCTGTTTGAGGACAAAGTTTGGCATCATCGCGTATTATTATAACGTAGTACCTAGCTCTAAATTCGATTTTGGATAAGAGTGTAAAAACCCCAGGAATATCATTGCAGATACAGTTTTTAAATACACGGCTCGTGGATTGTTAACACTATAACTTATGCTTTAAAAAAGATATTCCATCCCATCCTATCCCAAAGAGATCCCGTTGCGAAAAACCAACTCCGAAACTTGGTTAATATTAATATTTACTAGAAAAGACAAAAATAAGTACCAATACAAAATGGATAGAACCAATACAATACGTTCAGGATAAGTAGGTAATCAAGTAGAAGCATAATAATTATGCTTACATAGACTAAATAAAAAAGTCACGAGTAAATAAGGCAAACGTCAACACATATTTCTAGCTTCTATTTATCTGTGACCGTTTTAGAGATTACGGAAGTATGATGACATTGATGACAGTTGACTTAACCCTTAATTTGACATAATTAGGCGGACTTGCGCGGACCAGAGTTAGCCCTTAACCCAGAGTTAAGCGTCTACTTTTGTACGTGGTTTGCCGCCTAACCTCGGGTTAAGACACTAACGCCCACTTGCGTGGACCAGAGTTAGCCCTTAACCCAGAGTTAAGCGTCTACTTTTGTACGTGGTTTGCCGCCTAACCTCGGGTTAAGACGCTAACTCTGGTCCACGCAAGTGGGCGTAACTCGAGTTAAAATGACAGTTTTCGTATGAATCTGACGTCTACTAACTCGAGTTAGTGCCTTAACCCAGGGTTAAATTCTGCGTGCAAGTGGCCCTAACTCTGGTCCACCCAAGTGGGCCTTATAAAAGGTCGGAAATTCCAACCCTTTTTGATTTTGAATCAGCAAAAAAATAAAAACACAATTCTAACAAAAAAAGTGAACATTATGGTATGTTCACTGTGACTTTATAGTAACTAAATTTAAATAGTTGGGGATAACACACAACCGGTGAAATGACTAGAGGAAAGGGGCGGTTTTTAATAAAAAGTCCACAGAGTCAAGAACGAAAATTAACAACGGTAACTTTTCCATTACATCACTAAAATGAATAATAGTGAGACATAAGACAAATGCTGGTATCTCAAACTTTTGTTGCCATTTCAACCATTCCAAGTAACGGGTGAGCATTAAGACTGCGCTGAGCTAATTAGGTAGCAATATTTGAGATAGTCGCGAAGACATCTGGCGTACAGTATCAGCATATAATAACAATGTGAAAATGTAACCATGTCATTGTGATTATCATTGTCTTTGTCACAGTTATTGTTCCTTTGTTTTTCGGTTAAGTGTAAAGTTTGGGTCTCTATTGACTGCCATAATTATTTTTAGTCATAATGTGTTTCAAGTCATAATTTTCGCAAGTCATAATGCATTTTTCTCAGGCCACTGTTATTTTTTCACGATTTTTATAAAACTAACCTAACCTAACCTAAATAATCTACACGATAAACGTTTATCAAAAACTGTAACTTCAGCCTGAAAGAAGTTATGACAAAAAAAAGTATGACTAACAATACGTTATGACCAACGATATGTATGGCAGTCAAGGGGATCCCGTAAAGGTTATTATGACAAAGCACTTAAGTTCTCAATAATGTTAATGCACTTAATTTTATACTTCTATGCCTACTAATATTATTAAAAGGTATTATATATCTTTAACAAATTTCTGTATGTGAAGCAATTTGTAAAATCAGTTAGCTACGTTATACTATTTATACCTCACTAATATGTTATACTTAGGCTATTTTTCATTTTGTTTAAACCGAAGCGAAGCGAGGGCAGCGGGTCGATATGTATAAAATTAATTCCCCAGTAATAAATAAATACGTACTTCGTGTCCATTTTAGCACTTCTCTCTTTTTTGAGGTTGATTAAATTTTATGTAAGGTACGTTAAAGTTTTTTTGTGTCTGGCTTCTTTATCTATCTACGTAGGTAGGTACTTATTTACATTTTGGTTTCGATATGATAACTACCCACATATGAAGCAATAAATTCGAAACTTTACATGCCAAATCCCGTTCTTTACGCTGCTTTCGTCCCTAAAGACTTTATTTAGGAAAGAGATAGAGATGAAATGACGCAACAATGAACTTCGATTTTCAAAGAACGGCCCGTAAATCGAGACTGTTGTTTTTTTAGTTTCTTTTACTAAGAATGTAATTGCTGTATATTATTCTAGGTATACGAGCAAAATAAACTACATGTTCATGTTGTGTTGTGTGGCAAATATAACTTTTTAAAAGGTTCTCTGAAGGAAATTATGTGTTGTTTGTCTTGAAAGAATTTTCATTCCTTTATTATTTACTGAGAAAATAAATAAACAAATTTCTGCTAATGGCTAAAGATCTTAAACGCCACATGTTCTTTCTACGTCACAGCTAGTGCTACGTAACGCGGGCGGTTATAAACAGATTGACGTCATTCCGAACACTAGTCCAAAGCGGGCGTAGCAAACACTGATATTAATATAAACGTCTATAAACATGACCTTTATTAGAACACATTTTTGAAAAAACACATTTTGTCAAAGGTTCCAATTACATTATTTTATAAATGCGCACTTCGAGACACGATTCACGATACACGATACCAGTGTTCGCACTATAACACCATGGAGAGAAGAGGAGGTAAAACAGAAGGAGAAATTATTAATCTTGTATCTTACGTATTTCATTCTGAATTTTGTCTATTTCATTGTTTTAGTATTTTTTTATAAGTATGAGTACCTTTGTTCATCGTTGTATACCTATAGTAAACTTAGTGCAAGGCTAGAGCTTAGTTTGGCCTAGGTGTATTAGGCTAAGGCTCACAAGCACGCCCATCCTGTGAGTTACGAAAACGTAAGAAATAGGATGCAAACAACATTTATCGACTTTATCGTTCAAAGATCATATAAACTTTAGACCCTTCGCTCGATTTCTTGCTATAATGGAATAGTAATACGAGTACAATTCATTTTTCACATTACATTTTTCGTAACACAACACACGGGGTGAGTGATTCAAACGCTGCGCTTCTGCATTTTAGCCATTCGTTAATAAATAAGTTATTACACATGCAAGAGGCATAACATCTTGTTCTTCAGGTTTGGCAACGTACGGTCATGAGCGTTAATTAAGGACCCATTTCAACAAAAATATGCATGAAGTCGTCAATGTCATTAGAGATGTCAAGTCATTTATAACTTTTAGGAAACTCAACCTTATTGTTGTAGAATGTCAGATCGACTTTGGGCCTTTAATCTCGTGATTTCTCAGGCCCTAAGAGCGTACTCACCAGGTGTCCTATGTGTACGGTTTGTCTTCTTAATCATTCTTATATGTGTTTTCTTTCTTCCTTACCTACCTCTCCTTGGCAACATAAGAGTAAGGCAAAACATAGCTATAGTTATCTACACACATTCAAAATATCCAAGGATCAAAACATTTCACTTATTTTGATAATTTGCATTCCACTTAGGTATGGGATATTTCAATGCTTGCAACAGTCACAACCACCTGAACTACTCTCGTGTGACCTAGTGGTTGACTGGTAGTGAACGCCTTAAGGCATTAAGTCCGCCATTTCTACTGCCAAATAAAGTTAAAAAAATATATATTTCTGATCCGTGGTCATTTTTTATTATGTCTAAATGTATAGTTGTTTGACTCAGGTATGTCCGCTTTTAATATTCAAACGAAGGATAGTTTAGGTGAACTCACATTAAAATTTGGCCCATTTTCTATCTACTACAACTCAATAGTTGGAGATTGAAACCTAATCTGTCCGCGTATAGAATATTGAGAACGGAAGCGGAATGACTGATTAAAACAGTCGGTAGGTATCTTTGTAAAAGAGTTTTGAGACGGTAGCTTTTGTTTTCGCTTGGAATTAGGTACACAACACTTGCTTGATTTTTTTCTAGCATTTGTTTATTTAGGCCGATTCAATCTACTTACATTCAATTCAATTTTAATTAGGTAACAGCTTTCACTCCTGTTAAGGTGAATTTTGCCATGGTCGAGTTATTTATTTATAGACACTCCATGACCATGGATATCACACGCGTGGACAGTTGTTCGGTAAAAGAGTATTTTCTCTTGTGGACTAAACAGAAGCACATGGGGATAGCTCGATGCGCTTCTGTTAAGTCCAACGAACTTATTTAATTTTTATGATTACTATGTATACCTAGGTTTGATTAGAAGAAACTGGTGACCCGTTTTTTGATCATATTTTTGATGCCAATGATTCTTCTTGTAAAGCATCGATTTATCTACTTATTTATGGAAGGTACATATTTAGCGGCTAGTAAGAGTAAATGATATGTATAGTAACAGTAAGAAAAGGTTTGTCATATTTAGACTCTCTGTCAACGCATTTAAGGTCCAAAAGTGACCAACCTTTTCATACCGTGACTATACTTAGGTATATACATATTTGCCTTGTCCATGTTCAAAGCTGTTCGGATTTGTCCGCCAATGGTATCTAAACGATTTGAATGACAATTTTTTTAATGAGATGATCTGTTTGTGGGATTCATGGAAAGTCAACGGAGATCCTAAATTATTTGATGTCGGTTTATTGTTTTAAAACATTTAATTATTAAAATAACGAGATGAATTCGTTGACGACTGATTACATTTATCTATCGGTATCGGGACACAAACCTTAGAAATGTTGACTAGTAAGGTTTCTACTACGTATACGATATTGGTTGGTAGGTATAATGCTTACCTATAGCTACTATTATAGTAAGTAGGTATTTGTGAGCACTTTTACGATTGCAGAATTTAGAGGATTATAGGAAGGATGTAGGTATAGGATTGACGTACGTGTCGCGCGAAACAATTCCAAACATTTTGATGGAGAATTTTTACAGTTTTTTTTTACATTTCAGTATACCTATGTAGAACAAGGCTTTAAATAGGTAGTAGGACTCCACGTTACAATTAGTCGATTTAAAAAGTGATTAAATATCTCATACCTACCTTTTACAGGAACATAGTTTATAGGAACATAGTCAAAGCCTTAGCTAGGCTAGTAAGTATTAACTAGAATACTAACATTTCCTATTGAGAGGTAGAATTCTACTTTTTTTTTTCGTGCGGTTGCCGGTTTAAAATAGTGCTACTCCATGTCTTCCTGTGGATGTCGTAAGGGGCGACTAAGGACATAAAGGCTTGTAGTATTGTTAGGCGATGGGTTGCAACACTTGCAACCTATCACTAATAGCAGGTAAAGCTCTGAACCTAATTGTGCAAAATGTGCTTACAGAATCATCAACAAGTTTTTAGAGTTGTGGGTAATTCTGTAGCTATGCCTACCCCTCTCTGGGAACGAAGGTGTGAGTTTATGTATGACGTAGTGTCCCCAAAAGGTTTTGTAGGAAGTACCTTACTCTTTTTGCCATTCACCTACAAACCTGGTTAATTTAATTTACCTTTTTAACTTTCATACATAGGAGAGCATTTCTAAAAAAGTTTGTACATTTCATTTACGACTCCGATTTGCGAAAAAAATTGCAGTTAGGTAGGGTAAATGATACTGAGTCTAAATAACATAGTCTCCCAAAATGTCCCATTAATTTGTATGGAAACTTCCTTTTTTGTTATCACGAACGGAAGAATTTTGGTAACAAAAAAGGAAACCATACAAATTATTAATTAATATATTAATTGGGACATTTTGGGAGACTATGTTATTTAGGCTCAGTATCATTTACCCTACCTACCTGCAATTTTTTTCGCAAATCGGAGTCGTAAATGAAATGTACAAACTTTTTTAGAAATGCTCAGGAATGAAGTGTTTTTTATATCTATTTTCATTTTAATTGGGTGAATTTTTATAATTTGGTTTTGGTTTGGTTTCGAATTAGCTCACTGGCGATTCAATTATTGAAAGGTACGTAATAGCAAGTGTGAACGCGTAATTTGCTTAACGAGCATGCCAGTATTGATCTTGTTTGCGTGTCTGATTTCCTATTCCTTTTTTTCCTCTTTCTAGGTGAAATAAGTTTTTGGATGTGTTGCACCGCCAGCAAAAGGATAGTTCCATGCGGATGGCTGCTGGTTTTTTCCATGGTTTTGTTTGAACTGGCAGAGACCACGCCATGAAATGGCACGTGTATGGGAGTGTTTGCTTTGAGCATGCTTATTCTGGAGCATCACTACCTACATAGTATAAAACAAAGTCGCTTCGCGCTGTCTGTCCCTATGTATGCTTAGATCTTTAAAACTACGCAACGGATTTTGATGCGTTTTTTTTTAATAGATAGAGTGATTCAAGAGGAAGGTTTTTATGTATAATAAACTCTGTTTTATGTACGGGTGTTACAGTAAACTCTCATAAACCGAAGCGAAGCGAGGGCGGGTCGCTAGTACCTATATAAAACTAGCATGCTTATTGCTAGCAAATGTAAACAGTTCATAAGCATGCTAGTATTTATAAAGCATACTCATAGCACGCTTTTTAGCACGCTATTCTAGAGCATGTGTAACAGTAGGTACCTATACATTTCGAGAAAATAGAAAACTGAAACGTTAACAGCGTTTGCATCTTGGCTACGCCTACCGATCCTACAGCTGTAGTGAATAATCCTTTCCCACCGTTTTTTGTCCGATTAGTTTATATTTATGTTGCTTTCTCAATTAGCTTCAGTACCCATCAATAAGCCAAGTGAGAGAGAAAGATAAATACGAACTTGTCCTACAAAAAACGATGGGAAAGGATTATTCACTACGTCTGTAACTTTTAGCGCAATCGGCGCGCCCGCAGAACTCAATAACAGGAGATTACTGCGTCAAATAAAAAAAAAAAAATTGCAGTAAATTATAGATACATACTTATTTATTTTAGGTACGAGTACTTAGGTTCATTTAAGACGATTGTGAAGCCCCGCTAAACTCGCGTAGTTGTCAAAAAGAATTATACAAATTTACCTCCGGGCGATAACGTTTCTCATCCCCTAAATCAAGTCCGATTTCCGCGATTTTTGAATATGTTGTAGTTATTATAAAGAACCAGGTCTGTACATTTTTGCTGTTTGTTTTTTAAATTTGTTTCATTCAAAGAAATATTTTCTTGGAAAAGAAAACGTAGAGACATAGTTTTTCATGATACACTGAAAAAAAAGTGGATCAATCAAGTCCACTTTTTGCTTGATTAGGAAAAATATAATTGTATTCATTATTTAATTAATCAAATTCATAAACTATACTTTGTACCTACAACAAAGTTCATTTGATCGAAGGTTTAATAAAGTAACCATGTTATATTTGATCAGCGTCTTGATTAAATTTTAATTTAATTATTGACTTGACTCATGGATTTATGAAATTATTTGAATTTATTAAGTATAGTTTATTAATAGTATCATTGAACTTAATCACACGAATCCTGTTAAATCATTAATTAAATTAAAAGCAATTGATTAAATTAAACAGGAAAAAGATTATATCTAATAATCAACTTATTACGATTAAGCTTGCACTTATTAATATTAAACAATGTACTTGATTAAAACAATCATGTCGACTTCATGCACGCAAACATAACAACAATCCACTAATCTAGTTTTGTGCACATGGCGCCACCGTCCACTAATCTATATGGTAAATTTTAGTTCTTCTTTAGGCCACTTGCAAAAATAACTTCTCCCACCTTACAACCGGTAATCGAATGTTCTAGTCGGTTTCTTTTCAAATTGGGCTTAGGTTGGGTGATGACGTCCTCTTTTTACTTGGTGCGAACTGCGAATTTGGTTATTTGGTTTTGCTTTTGATTGAACAGTGAGTTTTAGTGAGTTATATGGAGTTATATGGACAATTATATGGAGGAAGTGTGGCTGTGCTAAGCTAAGTACATAAATGGAGGAAGTCGAAGATCTATTAAATGCGTGGGGTCTTCCAGAGCTGGTGCCTATATTTAAGGGTGAGTGAGTACCTACACTTTATCATACTATACGTGTATATTTACGCCAAAATCGTGACCTACAATGAATAAAAGTCCAAAAGGCTCTGAAATTGATGCTTTTGCATGTAAGTCGAGTACTTACCTACGTTAAAGAGTAATGTTAGGTTATCTAGGTTCTACTCGTGCGCAGGAAGGAACCGGCTTTCAAAAATGTTCAAAAATGGTTTCTAGAAATTCAAGCCCTAGGTACCTATGAGATTCTAATGTAAGCGTACCTATAGTTTATATTATAGGTGTAATTTGGGAGTGCCTGATGAAACTGTAGGCAGGTTTGCTAAGGCTTGTTTCGACTACAGCTTAAATATCTCGGAAACCCATAATTTTCGTCTAGACTCCTAGATGACCTAAATTCCTCGAAATGAACTCTAGTATGCCCCATTAATAGTATTTTATCAAATATCCTGTCACCGTGTATATCGTCAGAAACAGTTGTTGATTGCAAATGTTGCGCCTCAGCCCACATCTCATAGAATATTATAAAAGTAGCAAAAATAATATTTTTTATCTGTTTTAGGACATACAAGTTTTGGCGCTTGATGGTGTAGAGACAGAAGCAACATCCTCATCACAGACATCACCACCAAAAACAATAACGTACACATTAATAGAAGAAATTAATTTTAATAAAGAGCTTAAAATTAATAAAGTGCTTTGATTAATATAATCCTGGACTAGATATATTTCATAAAGGAGACTTGATAAAATCAAACTGATTCCATGAATACATGATACAAATTATTGATAAATCTTATCAAAGTTCGTTTATTAAACCAATCTATTACTTAATTAACCCTATAAACCAACTTAACATAACACTTAAAGCAACATGATTCAATCAATTATTTTAGTTATTTGCAACAAAAATGCTACTTGTTTGAATCCATTAAGATGTTAATGGCATCAATTAATGGGCTTTAATAATATACTTTAAGTAGCCTGATACTGGGTATAACATACATTGATTGAAATAACTATTTAACTTGATTTCATCAAACACTTTCTTTAATTGTGTCTGCTAAGATGTTGATGGCATGTATTAAAGATCTCTTGATTATATTGGTTAAAGAACATGTTTTCTACAATAAAATCATGGCTGGATTTACAAAGTAACTTTGTTACCTTTTTCAATAATTTCCACTTGTTTGCTGCAATTATCTCACTTAATCTGCTCCCTATACATTAAGTTACTTTGTTGTCTTTATCAAGTTTTTGATTTATGCGATCATATTTTTTTTTCAGTGTAGGATCTACGACATACCTATTTATTCAAAAATCGTAAAAATCTGCCTAGGTTAAAGGGGAGAGAAACGTTATCGTATTTTGTATGGAAATTTGTAGCTTGATAATCCTCTTAAAAACAACCTTTTTTGAAATCTCTGTCGGAATTAATTCTGCCGTAGGTTAGGTATGCGCTATCATTGGAGATAGATTGTCTCCTATTCATGAATCTAATCTAGATCGCAAATGTTGCCTAAATAGTAGGAAACCTACCTATTAAATATGTATTAACAGGCGGCAGTACGTCTAGCTCGCACAACGGTCAGTACATAACTCAGCCTAGATAAATATATTATTAGGCTAGGCCAGGTGAGGGCGTAGGGAAAATAAAGAAATCCGGCTCGGCTCATAGGCGGGCGGCTGTCTAATCACACGCCCCCGTCACAACCTTTCACAACACCAATAAAAGAAGCTAGAGCAACCGAAAATCCAGGCTCTATAATTATGTAGCTCCCAACCGATGTACCGAAGCCAATTTAAATTTACTGCGAACCCCGCACGTGTACCACAAAATGAAATCCTACTACCGCACAGAAACACGCACGAAACAAAACCTAGAAAACGCAAGCGCCACCCCTTCGATGCGAATGGCTGGTCGCTCGAACCACGCCTGCTTCCGAACGCTACCCTATCCGTCCCCTTCCTTCTCAGGTTCCGATTGATCTCCCATCCTGTTCTCTCGCGCGATGTCGTTCGAAAGCTCCGGTTTTTTGGTCAGTACGCGTTTAGAGTTAGCGCAGGGTTGCCGCGCTGTTCGCGGTGTGTCAGTGAGTGCCGTGTAGAGCCGAAGTGGCGGGATTCCTAGCCGCGGGACGGGGGGCCCATGCCCCCTTCCACCAGCACCACATTGGTAAAAGTTAGTGTCCTGAAAAATTGTCAGATTAAAAAATATATGGTTTTATGTGCTGTGTTGTGCAAGTCGTGGAGGTTAAGTTTTGTTTACTATGATTTGGCGATTTTCCTCGTTTATTTCATGTGTTGATGTTACAAGGAGTTGCTAGATGGAATTTAAGAAATATAATCAAATGAAAAATTTACATGTTTTAAGATCTTTTTAAACTCTTAGGTAATTTACTTAGTTCATTCTGTCAGTGGGTAGGTAGGTACTTAAGTTATAATTATAATCTATTCTAGTTCGGTTACCTTGATAGGTTGGCAATAGAAAAATAAGGCGAAAACAAAAAAAAATGCGCGAAAATTTGTTATTACACCGCATATTTTTAACCAGGCATTTTATGCGACTTAATAAATTGACCCACGTCTTAAATAAAAAACATGATATAAAAACTTTTTATTGAACACGAGAATATAATTGTTGATTGTAAAGAGTTAGGCCTAGGTCCGCGCGCTAAGCCCAACTCGGCAATAAATTTGGCAGAAACTTTCAAGCGATACATGCCTACTTCAATAGAATATATTAAATGATATTTATTTAGGGATATGTTAGGGTAATTGTCTATTTTTAAATTAACCAAAGGTTATCAGTAATTAGATAGAAACCGTAGAGAAATCCGATCAATAGAACACGCGAGACCAACCGCCGGGTAACTAGACTGATCAAATGTTTTCCATGTCGGATTTCTACGATATTTAGGTACCTGTCTTGCCATAGAGTTGCTTTTACGGATCATATCGTATGTAGGCCTAAATTGTTTTATTTGAAGTCCTTCTGTGGCATTGCAACCTAAAAATACTTGCAACGTCTAAACCTTAATTGAAACTAAAGAACGCGCGGTAGTTTCTTATTAAATATAATCTGTTAAATTACCTAGTGGTTTTGCAAATGCAACCAAAAACGTGTCTTCAGTTCTTCATATTGTATCTATAGGTACCTACGCCAATTTTATTTTACACCACTTGTTTGTTATCATTATAAATCCATTTAAACGTACCTACAATTCAAACACAAAATAGGTAAAGTACCTATATGTTACAAAAAATGGGTAGTTTAGGGGATAGAAAGACCATTATTAAGGAAAACAATCAAGCAGTCAATCTTAGGCCCGTATTAATAAACTAATCTCAACTCTAATGCTCGTCTCGAGATGTGTCAAAAATGACAGTGTTCTATGGATTGACGTTAACTTTGACGTATCTTTAGACGGGCATCTCAGCCAAGATGAGTTTATTAATACAGTCCTTAGATTCTGATGAATTCCCGGATTACATACAAACCTACCTATAACCTAATTATCTAGAAAACTCTAAACTTTTTTATAATTTACTCTCAAACAATGATATTAATTTATAACTTAGTAGGTGTAGCTGTAGCTTTTAAAATGATAAAAACCTCTGATATAAAATTTACATCTATTTTCATAGCTGATAACAACCTAAACGATTTTCATGAAATCTTGCTAAGGTACATTCTGATTAAACTAGGTACAGACAACCAATTTGATTTCTAGGCCACTTTTGACTATGTTAAAGTGACGTTGACAACCAAAACGCAAGAGACTTCTTCTGATTTGGTTTAAAACGTTAAGTCGACAAAGTCCATAGTGGCCTACAAATAAAATTGGTTGACTGTACTAACTTTCTTTTGAAAAAACCGTGTTCAAATCGGTCTATCCGTTTAGGAGCTACGATGACACACACATAAAGACACACAAACACACAGGTACTGTCTGTACTACCTATGCGTTTGGGGTTTGATAAGTATGCAGCGATATAGACAGACACCAATTTATTACAATATCATTTAGATATCGATCGCGTTGACAAACTGAACCTCTTTTCCCGGCGGTAAAAACAATATAGTATTTGACATGTGACGATGTTGTTTTGACGTCAACCGCCATTACTGTCAAATAAATAAGAGCTTTCACAACGTTGACAATACGATAAGTGATAATAATAACCGATCAAAGACGATATGGTTTTTAGCGCCTAGAATTCCGGCCCTGCTGGCCTAATGCCTAAAGCACTTGCAATCGCAATCGACTTCAAAGTGGAACAATGTTTTGATTTTGTATGCAGACTCACCTTCGATTTTCAAAATGAAAATTGCGATTGCAAGTGCGTTAGGCAATAGCCCCTCTGGTCCCTGTTACAGGTCTTTAGGCAATGCTTATGCATAAAATAGTGGTCTATATTTCTTTTTAATTTTGATAAAACTTCTACCCAATGAAAATATCGTTAAGATTGATCCTTGGAACTGTCATTGAGGCATATCGACCTTATCGTTGTATGATGTTAAATTAAAATCCAACCTTAGCGTGGTAGACCTGTTGTGCACCTGCACTTACATAGATAGGTATCTATAGCTTCATAGGTATCTTTATTTATTTATTTCATTTGTAAAAAAATAAGTGACTCCAAGCATAGCCCTGTCAGGGTATTGCAATATATCATTTGAGTATTATAATTTATAACGCAAAGAATAAGGTTACCTACCCTATAATTTTATCGAACGTCACTTCATCGAATTTTACTTCATCACACGCAATTTTCTGCTGGAACCATGTTTTCAGAATATCATAAACATAATACTGGCTACCAAAAAAAACTTGAAGAAATGAAAATTCTCTGTAATGATACGTTCGTTGGAAGGCGTTTCGACAAAGTAATAGGTACCCAAAAAATACAGGGTGGAAAGTATAAAGCTTCAAGCAGAGGTAAAATATAATAATAAAAAAAAATAGCGGTCCTATTCAGAAACTGAATTAGACCAAAGTGAAAACCTGTTTCTGTGGCACAGATTAAAGGGGACATTACTACATTAATAAGGATACTTTTTGCTAAATAACATACCTACATACATACATACATACATACATAAACTCACGCCTTTATTTCCAGAGTGTGGTAGGCAGAGCTACAGAATTACCAACAACTATAAAAACATACCTAATAGTTTAAATTAAAGGAAAGCCGTGGAAATCCAACCAATAGTACTATTACTTACCTATACTAGTGGTATCTTACACCATTAAAAATAATAAGTTGAAATTAAAATAAAGTGTCAACCAAGACTTGTTATTTTCAATATTTAAGGTTCACTCTGGTATATTCCAAAATCCTTCGTTAAATGTTTCATAGACCGAAACATAAAAAAGAGTAATTTATTTATTTATCAACAACCAGACGGTTATATTATCTCGACCTACCTACAACATCTCAAGAGACAAACAATTATCACCGTACCATATTAAAATCGAGGAAAAAAACTCTAGTTTCTTGTATAGGGACCCTATTTTTTTTTTATTAGCTAGGTATTACAGTTTAAAAGATACAACCCAGTGACAGATGAATGGACAGTGAGGCCTTTGCAATAGTAATAGGGTCCCTTCGGCTGGCACCCTTCGGGTACGGAACCTTGGTAAAAAGGTTCCTACAGCGTCGGCACTTAAAATTTTGCGATTTCGTCTGACAATTCTCATCACATCACATCTAGTTTTAAACGTACTTATCTACTTATCCGATGTATTGATCAAATTAAATAGTTTGTTTTTAATTAAGTAGTTGAGAAAACAATTGACCCCTAAGATTGCCATCGGTTAAGTTCTCTGTTCGTTGATGTCTGTTCTTTAAAGTGGTTGTCTAACTATTTTCTATGGGAAAAGGCAACCAAAAAGTATTAAATTCAATAATTTGCCTTGGGCTTTGAGTCAAGGAATTTAAAAGTCAATTTAAAAATAAATATTTAATGTACTTATTTAAATTAAATTGAAATTATACTTAGTCAGTCTATTTTAATGAAGGCTAGAATTAGACCTAAAATTATTATGCACCTCTGTGTAATTAATTAAACCCATAACCACGTAATAAATATTTTGAATTTTAAATCTTAAGTTGTACATTAAAAGTACTGTTACAGATTTTCTGTTAAATAAATATTGTAAATACTGCGATCAGATAAACCAATAAATAAAAAGTTTTTTTATTGCAATGAGCTTTAAAAAGCATATTTTGAATTTGTTTTTTTTTCTCGTAGAAGCGTAGCACTTAGTAGCAGCCCCGTAGCATTAAGCCTAGGGACGGGTTAGAGTAAAGTACAATTTTGATAAGAAATCAATTCGTTTTGAAAAAAACGGCTTTAATTGTTTGCTGTTATCTTTCTATTTATATTATTTTTGTTGGTAATGTACATAGTATTGTCAAGTATCAGTAACTCAAACTTAATGGCCCCTCTCCACGATGGGTCAACGTAAGGGACGCATTTACACCTTAGAGCGAGCAATATATTCTTGCATCTCACTCTTACGCGTCACTCCGTCCCTACGCTGGCCCATGATGGGCCATCGTGTAGGGCCGCCATAACACACCATTTAAAATATTTTGATATTGAAACATCAACATTTCCTTATCACTATTAAACTTCATACATATCTCGCCATTATTGCTATTTTTAGAGTTCCCCATAACCAAAGGGTTCCAACGGGACCCTATTACTAAGCCTGCCATGTCTGTATCTCGGTTCGTAAGCGGGCTGAATCTCATGAACATAGAGAAATAAAAAAATTAAATTAGCTTAACACTTGAAATTTTCACAGAGTGTAAGTATGGCCACGACGGCTACAATAATAAAAAATAAATTAATTAAAAAAGCCTTCCTATACAAGATTGATACAGAACCCTATAAGTGCAAGTCCGACTCGCACTTTGACCGGTTATTTTGGATAAAAGTACTGTTTTGAATTAATTATTGTCCAAGACTCCTACAGCCTACAGTTGAGGAAAATCATTTTTTAAATAGCAAAAAGTAACTAAGATATAATAAACCAAAAGTAACAAAGATATGTTTCTATCTCTTTCTACCAAAACAGAATTAAACATGAAGTTTATATGGCCGACGTGTTACATGACGTCACAGTGCATAATATAGGATCTCTCTGTTTAATAACAGTTTAATTAACAGTTTAAAATGCTTGTGTCATCCGTATTTCTTGGCCGGTTTTAATTTTAATTTAACATTTATAATTATGCCGTTCTAACAGGCCCGATTTGACAGCTGTCATCTTAGTACAAAATATATGTTTTAGGTTATATTTTGTACGGCTGTGACAGTTGTCAAATCGGGCCTCTTAGAAAGGCAAAACTGTAGTGTATTTACGGTATTTTCATATTTTGTTAAGATTTGCAATTTAAAATCTTGATAGAAGAACCTTAGTATGTGTATTTTTTAGGATATAGTCTTTGCTTCTTATCGAACCAAGAGATGAGAGACATCGAGATGTTGTGTTGAGTAGATTACGTCGTTATTGTCTCTTGCATTGTCGACTTTCTTCTGTTATTTTAATCCATTCGGGACGCGTGCCAACTAACGGCCATTCCGATTTAAAGTTTTAAATCCTTTCTTTTGTTTAAACTGACACTTTTTTGTTTAAAACACTTTTACCTGACAGGGTGGCAACGTGATTATGATATCTCAAATTCATATTTTTTATACGGAACAACAAAGAAATTAAAAATCGGCCAAGTGCAAGTCGGACTCGCGCACGAAGGGTTCCGTACCAATATCTATACAACATTAAATACTACCGTTTTCGTTATTAATATCGATTAATATTTTCGCAAAAAAAAACTTATATGTTTATGTTACGCTGCTTTTAGTATTTGTTGTTATAGCGGCAACAGACATACATCATCTATGAAAATTGTCTATAGCTATCACGGTTCATGAGATACAGCCTGATGACAGACAGACATACAGTCGAGTCGAGTCGTGGTATATGGTCTTGTTTTTACCCTTTGGGTACGGAACTCTAAAAACCACATTAGGCATCTAGACAAGATGTAAAATCAAAAATTGATAAAATGCAGACAGCTTACGTCAATTCTATAAAGTTTCGATAACGATAACGTTCACCGAACGTATCTTGTCTCAGTGTAAGAAAAGAATAGAATATAATTATTTATTTAACGCTCATATTATTTGTTAGTTGCAGATTACTAACCCTTTGCTTGGCGATGGAAATTTCCATCATAACATAAACTCAATTTTTAGTTGGTTTTAGTATCATTTTTTATACTAATTTTAAATTAAATAGGCTTTGAATTCACGACTTATGTCATTTTTATGTTATTTATGGTTAAAATAGGTTGTCCGAATTTTCATTTGCCCTAAACTGGTGTTCAGATGAGTCAAGCAACTTTTTAAGTTTTCCAATTATATCTGCCCTTCGGTTAGGTAAGGGTTGTATAATAACAACACTAAAAAGTGTTAAAATTTAAGCGGAGATGGCTTTAGGATAAACGAAAATTCGGACAAACGACGCATTAGAACAAATTACGATTAGGGATTCCAAAGGGGAACCTGGGGCAGTCATATCTAGTTTAGTACCTAGTCTAGTTAATAGTTTTACCTGGATACAATTTACTTATTTAATATTTATAGCACAAACATATTATATGAATGTACAAAAGGTGAGCTTTATGCTTCACGTAACAATTGTAATTTACATACGATACTCAACAATTTTGCGGTCATTATTTATTATGCATTAAAGCATGAATTGTAAACTATAGTTACTTCTAATTATTTCGCACTTATGCCATTATTACGATTGTAGTTTTACTAGTTTGATCTTTCAAGCCCATTATTATCACAGTTCTTGAGGGAATACACTAATTGACTTTTATGTTCTGCAGTTTAAACGAGAAATTAATGATTCATAAGAAAGAACGAGACCTTTTCATGAGTCTAACGACAGTTGATATTCAGATTTTCTAACAGTCAGTATAAAAAAATACTTAAAATAGATTATAAGAATACGTGATTTGTAAGTTAAAGTGAAAACCAAAATTCTGATTACGATTTCGTTACTATGATGTATTGGGTTTGGTCTAATACAATGTTAACTGCAGCCTTGCAGCCCTTGCAGAATGCACCTGCTTGCGGTGAAAGATAACACACATCTCATTAGCCCGCCCGGATCCTTGGCCTGTTCGTAAATCGGTTTAGCGGTTAGCGCGTAATTGGAAGACAAACAGACAAGTTACAAAAAGGTTCGCGATGCATGGAGGCGACAACATAGTTTTTTGATGAGGTGTTTAGTTGCGTGAAATAGCTAGGGGTACGTTAAATGAACACCGCAGAGGTTAGCATTGTTTTGTGTCAGCTTGTACAGTTTTTAATTAGGATTAATTTTTTTATTAGGGGTGTCATAAATTTGAACCGGGATCCTGCCGTTTAGCCAAAGTATTTTTGGTCAAACTTTCACTACCCAAAACGAATTTTGTATTGGTTTTATATCCGGTACATATCGAAACCGCTTGCTAGGTAGGTATATTAGGTTAGGTTACACTTGTGACTATGTACAAAAAATAAACTTTTTGGGACATGACCAAATACATTTTGGCCAAACGGAGTACACCCATTTGAACCCTTTATCTGTCTGTCCGTTTGTATGTAGCGTTACAGCGGCCGAACGAATAAACAGATTGTAACGTTTTTTTTCTATGTTAATGTCGTCAAATAGTCACTGTTTAAAAGTTATGAGTTATGAGTTCTAAAACTAGATTAAGGGAGGATCCGGATTACGGAGTAATTTTCTGAGTACAGCGACGCAGCGACTAACTTTAGGATTGGTCAAAATAGTCATAAAATGGTTTTATTAACTACTTATATTTATATTTTAAACAAAAACCCGGATTGTTACCGGAAGTATTGTTATGAATGATTATTTAAATTTGTAACTATGAAAATAATTATGTGTATAATTTAATACGTCGGTAGTCTAAGAGTAATAAAAGGTAAATTTGTATTGACATGTTTGGCGACCGTCTTTAAAGTCATCGACCTAACACCAAAATGTACTTATTTTATGGATGGAGGAATAGTTGTGGCTGGGACCGCATTTCTATAATCTCTTATGAATATAATGATGAATCGCCATTGCTTTTTTCACCATTTGTTGTGTGTCACAGAAAATATATTACTTATACTAACTTTTGGCCGAGATTCTTCTCCGTAGAAGTCGCTCCCTCGGGAACTGATTAATTGTTCAAAATAACTACTACCTTATTCCATCTCCGGGCTTTTAACTATCTCTTCAAAATTTTACATTTAACGTGAAGACGGAAAAACTAACATCTTATTTCAAAGAATAAAATCATACAAATCAATTTATTGCTGTAAAACAAATGAATAACCCTTATCTTTTGTAATAAGAATCAAGTTTCTATCATTGGTCCTTGTCTATTACTGGGCCCATCACATAGACTTCGTCCGTGTATAAGGGCCGTCGCACATACAGCGAAGCGCAGCGCAGAGTTTTTCACAGCTAAAGCATTGTATAAGATTGAAATTAATTAACACTCTTGGTCAGGATTCAGGATACGCTTGGGGAGACCTAAGTAAAGATAAGAATAGTAAGGATTTATATTTTTGCATTAAACACTTACTTCAAACTTTGTAACAATAATAGTGGAGTTTATCGATTTAACGTTTTTGTATAACTGTCATAGCCGGGATCCGGTAAACCATCGACAAAGCGAGTTAAGTTTCGTACTCCAGCTAAATCTGAGATTATCCAGGCCCCGGTGGCATGAGTCAACCCAAAATCTCATTTGGGTAAGTTTCACAAATGTTTATATTGTTTGTCACAAGGGATTAAAATATAGTTAAGTATATTACTGAGAAGTTTGCGTTTATTACGGGACATTTTAACTTCATGATTGATAAACCCCTAAAAAGTATTTGGTTTTTCAATTATACATTTTATAAAGTTGGCAATTTGTCTGATTATATCGATAGGTATGTTATGGGCATTCGACTTATTATTATGTTTGATCAGTTGCTTTCTTACCCTTTTTTTTGTCCAAACAAGAGTAGGATGGCATAGAATAGATAGACCGAGCATGTCCAATAATTTTTTTGATAGATTGTATAAATCGAAGGATGAAGACACGCGTGACACTGCGCTTTTGCATTGTGTGTTACAATTTTTGAGATAAATATATATCAAAGGACCATCTCACACTAATTTGCCTAGAACAACAAATATTCGTCGCCACACAAATATTTGCCCTTACCGGGAATCGAATCCGGGACAACTACTAACTAAGCAAAGGCTAACCTCGTCATATCGTCAATATAAATCATTTATATTAGAGATTTTTTTAGGTGTTCAGTTGATTTTAACATCTTTTCCGGCTATCCATTCGGCTGCACGAGCATTTACGAGTAACGTTTTATTTTGCTTTAATTTTTTTGTCACTAAGAAGATGTATAAATGTGATTTGATGTAAGACTATTGATTTAGGTATTCACGTTACGGTACAATTGTTCATCATTATATTGTGGGCCTACTGTATGATTATTTTTTAGAATTCGGTTACAAATCGCTAGCATGTCCAAGTGGATAGCAAGCCTTAGCTGTAGATACCCAGAATCGTACCCGCTGTTTCCCTACAATGGCGGCGACACAAATACCTAAAACCATCAAAGCCTAATCCGACTCAACAGAGACAGCAGTGCCAGCTTATTATTCAAGCCAAAAGGCTAAACAGCGGTAAAATCTAACCGAATTTTAAAATCACACGCACCGCCGATCCATAACGCCAGCGGAGCGCAAGCGCATCTGAAATGGCGCGCGACCAATCGGACACTCAGATTTGAATGTGGAATATTAAACAACCGTCGCGAGACCTTCATAAATTTTACCAATAAATGTCAGTTTGTGGCGAGGACGCGGGCTTAAGGCAAAGAAAGGATCTTCTTTAAATACCGACTTGAAGTGTAAGTTTTGTTTGATTGCCGTAGAATGGGTGAACATGTTTATGATGATTTTTTTATTATGATTTACAGGTCACGACGGTCGGTGACCATTAAAATATGTTTTATATTGTTAAATTTTATATTGTTGACTGGAAGACGTTGAAGATAATAAAAAATAACAAATTTATCAAGTCACTTTGAGTAATTTATCTACATTACAATAATTACTTACACAAAAAATATAAAACCAAGTCTAAATCTAAAACAACATGACGCAGTATACTACTGCGTGGTATGGCATTAAACATATCAAGTGCTAAAATCTCAGATATCTTAATAAAATAGAAAAGGAAAGGTGCTTAACACGGTAAGCAGATATACAAATGGCTACAAAACTTTGCTCTTTAGTACCTATATTTGCAGGCAGTCCTGGCTGCGGCACCATAAGTATATCATGAGTTTATTGTTAATCAGCATCATTAAAACTCTTCTTTAATTCTTCTGTGTAAGAGGAAATATGATCCAGCAGCTACAATAAACCCAGACCATTCTTTTTACTAACACTAGGACGTCATTACCTAGATATAAATGTGAAACAAGACTATTGGGGCCCGGATAAACAACATTGACGAATATTTATTTAGTTTTTATTCTGCTTATAGGTAAAAACTATTTTCTGAAATACACTACAAAGCATAGAATGAAAGAGTTTGACCGTGTCTGTAATATTCTTAAGTCAATGTACACACATTTTTGCAAGTATGTGTAGATATTTATTTCCTGAGTGTAGAACATTTATGAACAAAGGTGTGTTTCAGAATCAGCGAATATAATAGCTACCCGGTAATAGCAAATGCTAATAAAACTTTATTCCACGTAAGCTTTATCGATCGTAAAAGTAAATCCTATTATGTAGGTACTCGCTTACCTACTTGCCTCAGCGCTACTCATACGCGAGATGGAGTATTGAAGTGAGTAGGCACGATGGCTATCGGTATGTAACTTGCGAGTCGCACGATTATAGGGAATGCGGGAGTTTTATTTTGATTAACTTGAAAAATGAGTGCTAAATTTTAAATAACGTTATGAATGGCACAAAAGTTAACGCTGTTGCTGTTACATAAGTATAAATGTTGCCAGAGTTTGTTACTTTGTATTTGAAGTAAAAAAAAAGTCAAGTGTAATAATAATAATAATAATAATAACGCAGGGCAGCTAGTGGCGAGCTGTTGGTGAGTGGCGACACCACGTACCTGATTGCTCCCGAGGGTAGGTCCTGTTCCTCACCTCACGCTTGCCTTCACCGGCCGGCTGCGGTGTACAATGACGAGGAACAGACCCTCACCTCTGGCTTGCCTTTATTGGCCGGTCAGAGTGGAGCCGCAAGAGCTATATGCTCGAAGGGTGGATGTGTTGCATAAGTGGCGAGTGGGCACCTTATGGTCGTTTAAAGTCCAGAAGCACCTCTCCACCCTTAGCCCCTCTGGAACTGTTGCCTCCCTGCTGCTATATATATGCGGCTATTTCGGGAGGCCCATTCCATTGAGTTGGCGAGTCACCGACTGCCATTTCAACCAAAGTAATTAGCATTGGCCAGGCAGGCGCCGTAGTTTCATCAATAGCCTAGGTCACCAATCCATATCAGTTCATTCATAGAACTTATTATTAATGTTCCCATCCTTCTTAAATAGTCTCTTATACTAACCGGTGGTTGTCCGTGGGAGCATACCTCTATAGTTTGAACTCAGGGACAATCGCCGGTTGGTATCCCATCACTTTACTAAATTAAACTTGTCTAAAGGGCCTCTGCGTGTTGGCTTCGGCTCCATGTACGCCTTCCAAAGGTCCGGGACTCCCATAGTTCCGTGATTGGTAAAGACATACATAATAATAATAATAATAATAATCTTTATTTCGGATTACGCATCCATATATGTGTTAGGAACAGTACGAACTTATTGTTAATGTTAGTGCCTACCAATACATTAGAGATAAAAATTTACAAACTACCTTATACTTAAATATCCAAAGCAGCAGCACTGAACATAGGCTATGCACCTGAGACGTGTAGCCCAATCCAGCGCCGCAACATTGGTGAATCCCACCTATTTTGTAGGGTGATCAGGATGCCGTTAGAACTATCGCGAAGGCGGTGGAGCAGAGACGCAGATCTCTTTCTGACAATTGCATGGAAGCCATCAGTCCGCCTCTCCGCAAACATAGACCCGTAAATATGTTGACCTTGCAATTGATTGTTGTAGCTGTGATGATATTGGAAAACTTTCTGGGATGTTTGCCAGACAGTTTGTTTGTTTAGACAGACTTGATTTTTAGGGTTCCGTAGTCAAACTAGGAACCCTTATAGTTTCGCCATGTCCGTCCGTCCGTCCGTCCGTCCGTCCGTCCCCAGTCTAGCTCAGAGACTCATAGTACTAGAAAGCTGTAATTTGGCATGAATGTACATATTAGTCACGCCAACAAAGTGGTAAAATAAAATTTTGAAAAATATTTTTTTTTAATGCACCTCCCCTAAAGGTAACGTGGGGATGTCTTTTTTTTTTCTTGCCTACATCATAGTGTGGGGTGTCGTTGGATAGGTCTTTCAAAAATATTGCGGGTTTATGCAAACAATTTTTCGATTAAGGGATCCGTTTATGAAATATTAAGCTTTAAAGCGCTATTTTTTGTTAGAGTCAAGTGTCCCCCCCCCCCTACAGCCAAAACTACAAGTACTAAAAATCTGAAAAAAATCTTCAACGAAAGCGCATATAACGAATTTTAAAGGAAAACTATCACGGCTAAGTAGACATGATTAGTTCCTGAGATACAGGCGATTAACGGGTTTATACCTACTAAAAATCATCTAAGACAGCGCCAAATAACTTTAAATAGAAAATTGTTTCATACATGTTGATTTTTGAGATAGTTTTTTGTGTTTGTCGTTACGGCTTCGGAACCCTACACTGAGCATGGTCCGACATGCTCTTGCCCGGTTTTTTTACCCTGCTCTCACTGGTTAGCTGGACTGTGGAACCACTCAACATACAGTAGGTATTCATAACAAACCCGAATGTGTATTCTGCGCGGAGCGTTCCGATCCGAGGAAAAGCGCGCAAACCTCGCCTGAGAATGACCGCAGCCATTAATCCCGCAGTGCTGTACTACCTATGTTAGACTTTGTCTTAGCGATATTATTAGTTTTTATTCAAGAAGAAAGTCACGAAATATAGCTATTTACAAATGGTCGGGTTACAATAGACATGTCGAGTAATGGGTCCATCGGTCTTCATCAAACGGTCGTGCAACTTAGCTATGCAATCGAACAATTTTTTGAACACAAATACGACCATAGAGTAAAAAATCAAGCACCAAAACTCAAGAGCACTAAGTTATTTGCTACTTCATACAAAACTGGGTTCAAAGTAAAGTTTAAATCATGAAACAGTAGTAAAGACGTCCATAAAGTATGAACAATCGCGTAAGGTCGCGACTCGTGAAGTGGACGGGTGAAGCGTCATGCATAGAATATTTATTTTTAGAACTTGGCATTAAGTATATTCACAAGTCTACGGCAAAGACCAAGTGTAACATAAAGAAAGGTCGCGTGCGTAAAAGATGGCCTTGGACGAAAGAGCGCATCAACAGGTTAAACAAATTCGACCGTTCATTGTTAACGACAAGGTCGCTTTCTCTAAAAGAGTTCAGGGGTGAATTCTCCTTTTTTCTTGTTAGGATGTAATATTTTTCAAGATTAAATGCGTACACAGCATACGGATCTGTTTACACATTTTCACTGAAAAACTAACCGATTTCATTCTATGATAAAAGGGACTCTACCTACAGACAATGGGCATGTTATACGTCGCGAAAAAATACCATCCAAGTCTACAGAAAAATCAGGAAGGGATAGGCTACGGTTAACTTGTATGAACACTGTCCAAAGAGACCTAACAGGGCTTTCTATTGACGATATTAGCGAAGCGAGGCACTCTTTAAAATAACCCGCGTGTTAGGACGAGACGAGAAACATGATAATGTACTTGAGGATACCCTTAATAAGACATCAATAAAACATGCTCATGTAAGATGATTCCTCATTTTAGTTAAAATTTTTGTATCACCGATAACATCGAATAAAGAGGCCCAATCTAAAACCATCTATTCACGAGTTTTCACTGACTAACAGCAACGCACGGCCTAAACCGCTGAACCTAGAGACTTGAAATTTGGAGGGAAGGAAGGCACCAAGATAGGATTCTTAGGAAATCTACCCCCAATGGGAAGAAATAGGGTCGCAGGCATCCTCTAAATAATACAAGCCATGGTTTTTCTGGCTCAACTCAAGGCGGTTAGGTATTGTAGTAGTCGAAGCATGCTTTACTCTATTGCTAACCACATTTTTTTGTGCTTATTCTATTACTACGCAGATAGCCACCTTTATAGGTATTACGGCAGTGTTCCTTACCACCGGTCTGTGTCCCCAGGACGAGGCGAGGCAGGCGGCGCGATGGCGTGCGCCGGCTGCGAGAAGCCCATCCTCGACAAGTTCTTGCTGCACGTGCTGGAGCGCGCGTGGCACGCGGCCTGCGTGCGGTGCGCCGATTGCCGCGCGCCGCTTGCAGACAAGTGCTACTCGCGGGACAACAAACTCTTCTGCCGCAACGACTTCTTTAGGTAATGATAATACAGGTAGAGCGCTGCCTACATCGAGTCTCAAAAGCGTTTCCACCACGACTTGTCCATTGATTACATGAAGTGCCGAAAACAGTCTTATGTTTGTTCTGCGAGGTATAGATGCCAACCAACCCTGTTCTTTCCCCCCGTACCGTGGTCTAGAGTTTAAAGAGACTTCAAGTGCGGTTAATGCCAGCTATACATAATACATTGGTATATAGAGTTGACACATTTCGTATGTGTATTGACACAGTCGGTTTCTCATGACATTTGATAAAATGTACGTTTTCCAGTCGTCAGATAGTTGTCCTCGCCGAAAGTGCGCATGCGTATTGCGTGTGTGTGCGGCCGCAGGCAGTTACTGTGTCCATTCGTCTAGTGCCAGTCGTAACATTACGCTTTACTTTAGCCTAAGATTTGAAATCTTGCTTTTTTACCTCGGTTGGCAAAAGGGGATTTTTATGCCGCGGACGCCCAGGTCCAGGTCAATTAGTTATTAGGTATACACTTAATACATTTTGCGTCGGCATATAAACGTTGTGCCGCCTAAGGCATGTAAAAATGCTGTTGGTTGTAGCAGGGGCTTAAAAGTGCCTTATTGATTACTTATGGAAAGACAATTTTGTCTCCTTACCCATGCACAAATCGTAAATACAATGTCTGCGTAGAAAGTAATACTCAACTTTGTACTGCTTTGGCTTTACAACTTCAGTTTTAACAGGTCATGGCACTCTATAATGCTTAAAGTAAGTACTTAATAGCCACGTAACCTCGTAATATGCGAAGTTGATAATGTTGTGTATGCATACAAACCTGTTACATGACTCAGTAAACAGAAAATGACACCTGTTCATTGAGTAAGTTAATCACTTTAAATCGGCCTATTCTTCCTTGTTAACATGGATTGTAATAAACTCAGCATGATTGTTATTAGCTATCGAGACATTTATATTAAATTTATTATGATGTTTCTGTTATGGGATAAAAATTTGACACTATTGTTGATAAAATTCTACTAAGTTCAAGACTAACCCCTGTCTTCCAAGACGTCAGGCATGTGTCCAATTCATCATTTTCTACGAAATTCTTTAAACGCGGTTGTAATTTGACTATGCGTTAAAACAAGCATACCTCGTACACGTGTATGTAGGAGGTTTACGTAAGTACAGTCCAGGCCTCAGTGGCAACTTACTATCAGGTGGCCTGGGTCTCTATTCTAGGCGGTAAGAACCATATCGTCTTTGACTTGATATGGTATTGTATCAAAACGTCGACAATACAATAACAGGTCGAAGAATTTTACCGCCTAGTCCCAAAAAAGGAGGTTCCTTGTTTTTCCCGTATGTTCCTTGTTTCTTTATCAAAACTGTAACCGTATGCAAAGAATTAAAGTGTGAGAACACTGTTCAAATCGGTGGTAAACTTAATCGACCACCCCTAGACTCACTAAATTGTTTAAAATTGTTAAATCGTAGGGTTTGGCGCCAATTGTCAGTAAAAAAGTAATTCCATCGCAGGTCAGGTAAAAGCGGAAAAAGGTTCACTTACGACTTCCGCCGCCTTGATGGTTTAATTTCGTGTGTTTTTCGTAATTTGATGAGTTCATTCGGTGACATTTCGGCTTCCCAAATGTAAGTGACGTCATTTCCGTTGTTTGACACCCTGCGTTGTCATTCATTATATTTAAGGTTATTTTGAAGGTGATGTTAATCTTTTTTTGTATAACCTAACTATAGCCGATAAAGGAGGTGTTTACGAACTTTATTTGCAATAGGATGGTCAGTAAAATGAAATATTGGGTTGATGATGTCGGGTTATGGGCAGCGATATCTTAATTTTAGGGGCAATATTTAGCCACTCTAATATTGTCGGCCAATGTAAATACGTACCTACCTACATATTCATTAACAAAATTGTACCAAAGACTAAGACTTAACTTTGAGAAAATTATAAAGCCAAAAAGTACCTGTCTTTTATCATCTAAAAATAATTATTATTTATTACTGGCCAATTTTATATTGATCTTTGAAAATAGAGACCTACCTACTTGAACGGCTTGAAAATAAGTCATTCATAATACTAACCTATTCAAAGCCTAATCAGTATGAAAACAAAACTGATGGAGGTATATTAAAACAAGACGATGCGTCATCATCCTGTGCCCCTATTTAAGCAAATTACTTAATTACAAAAACAAAATGCGTTTCGCGGTTTTCACCAGCTTTAGTTATACAGCCAGGGCCCTGCTGTTCCGTTAGGGTATCTTACAGACACAAACAGATAATGACTATAATAAAATATTTTTGAACTTAAGCACATAATTCTGATCTGCATCTACTTGCGATAAGTTAATCTCATTCAAACGTATTTCAAGCTATAAAAGTCATCCTTTATGCCTTTAGCATTGAGCAGTTCTGTTTTGGTGCGAGGCTGAGCCGAAAGATTACGACCGCGAGACATGCACGGGACACAAACAACCTGCATCCTTAATTTATAGTCCCCTACGCTCCAGCCGTCACGATTTATACTTTGCTCGGAGTCTCTTAAAATAATTACCTATCAAAGACCAAAAGACTCTGCCCTCCGGCTATTGCAAACTTAACTTCGCTCAACGCATAAAACATTCAACCAGACTCGGAACGCCATTAAAAAATTAAAAAATAACACAAGTCAAATCCAAAGACAAAATGAAATCATTTTAGCCGAACTGGAATTTAATTCAAGCTGCGTCGCAATTTGAAAAACTTCTTCGAATTTTGAAAATTCGAAAATTGGCGGCAACGATGACGTTCCGAAATAACATGGCGGGTCGCCAGACCCGTAAGTACAACTTAATGTTTTATTCATACGGCCTCCATCGTTTATGCAAATGGAGCTGGTAATAATTCAATGTGATGATAAAATAATAAAAAAACATTGGCGCTGAAGTCGCGTTCGCAGTGTGTTTTGCTGATAGCGTAAACCACAAAGCGGTCGATCCAATCGATATTTAAAGTTATTAAGTAAGTAAACCTACCTACATGCGAATTGACTTTTGAACATGCCGCCTTCGCAAACGGCATACTTTGATGAACAAATTGACCAAGCCTAAAGTGTTTTTCAAAAGCACTTCTTTTGTTCAATAAATTGATTATTAAAACGACTTAAATACTTTTTACTTTAATGTACCGGTAAGTAGGTACATACTCGTACATGGGGATTTTCCTAATTCAACATTTAATTCAGTCTGAAAATTATTTTCAATATCTTACAAAATATGACGTAGAGTAAGTACAGGTAAGTATACGATATTATTCCCATTTAGTGGTATCTTATATTTCTTTATAAATGCTGAATAATGTACTAGAACACAACGTGTTCTAGACTAGACATAACTTTCTGAACTTCTTACTAAAGATGAAGCATTTTCTTGATTAAACAAACTCCATAAATTATACAACAGTCTCGTAGCTTCCAATAGCGGCGCTCTAAAATTAATTTACTACCCGGTACAGAATGCTAGTTAGTAAATCGCCTACCTGTTAAGTTTTATGGCTGAGCTTTTAGGCTGTAAACTGAAAGTATTCTTCGCACGTCTTAGGTCTACCGGGCTTGGGTGTAATGAGAGTTTAGTATCCATACAGTCATGAAACCTGATTTTATTAGGAAATAATTACTTATCGGCTCTTATCATTGTTAAAGTAAATTTGTTTTATCGAAAAAAGTAAATCTATT
This sequence comes from Acleris laterana, assembly GCA_963966035.1. NCBI lineage: Eukaryota > Metazoa > Arthropoda > Insecta > Lepidoptera > Tortricidae > Acleris > Acleris laterana. The sequence goes on from OZ014457.1 coordinate 7,710,239, forward strand.
TGCATCTTTTAAATAGCATGGAGCCAAGAAAAAATCGATTACACCGCCGCAGCACTTGACGATCGTTTTGAGATTTAACTGATAAATAGTTTACTACAAAACATCCTTGTTCCGAATAAATAAATCAACTTTTTTACGTTAAAGTTAACGTTCTGTTTTTGATGAAAATATTATGAATTCCTGCCTACTAGGTAATCGCCAATAATACTACGATTTAAGTAATTGACCTTTTCTACAATTAATTTCATAGTCCGTATTTGCATATAAGTTAGTTGCGTCGGACTGTTCAAGCCGGCCATTCGCGGGGTATTAACAACCATTTGGATGTTCGACTTTGGGTATTTAATGCACTTCGTATGCTGATTGCCCACAAACTACGTGTGTTATTGGTAGCAGTTTTACCTATACTTATTCGAATAAATTTTTGAGTGAAGTTTCATCATCACACGGTTATGCATTTTTCTATAAAACGGTTTCTTTCATTAGTGAACTATCGAACCGTTTTCCGTTTTTATGCAGTGGAGTTAAAATTCGTATAAATATAACTACTACCTACTCGGTACTACTGTAACGATGGCCAGCTCTTATTTACGATATGACACCATGATATTCGTTATAACTACCTGTATAATCAGTCAGTAGACCTCCCTATACATCTTAATCATCGTACACTCAGCTGCAGAAAAAAGTACATGGGTAAAAATCAAAATAAATGTCCAGTTAAAGAGAGTTTTGTCACCGTCACGAAACTGTTGGTTAACGTCAAACATACGTCAATTGTAATGAAATTGTAAGTTAGACATCATTTAAGTGACATTTAAATAGTGTCCTTATGTACATTTATTTTGATTTTTTACCCACCTATCTCCCCCCTGTTAGGTCATTAGGGGTTACTTTTTTGCAGGTGACCTTTTCTTCTTAGTGATCCATTGATCAAAACCAAAATCTCGAAAGTGATATGTTTGCTGTAATGTCAGAAACATGTAGAAATCGATTTCTATGGTTTGATCAGTGGGTCTGCGCAATAAGTACATCATTTCTTTTTTTCTACCATAACGATTTATTGATACCCCAATTTCGTCCACAGGCGATACGGAACGAAATGCAGCGGCTGCGGTCACGGCATATCGCCATCGGACCTCGTCCGCAAGGCGCGGGAGAAAGTGTTCCACCTCAACTGCTTCACCTGTCTGGTCTGCAGGAAACAGCTGTCAACTGGCGAGGAGTTGTACGTTCTCGACGACAACAAGTTCATCTGCAAAGAGGACTACCTGGCTGGCAAGACGCCGGCTACGCAGCACTGTAAGTCTTTAAATTTGGAATTTTTCAAACTACCTTTTGTTGTCTATGCTGCTGGTGATATTAGAAGTTTGAAACTAATAAACGAATCGTGAATTAAAATAGTTGCAACATTTCAAAAACAAAATATTGATACAGATTACCGAAACAAAATAAAATAAAATGTGAAAAGACAAGGTTTTCTCAGCACAGGGGTGCAATGCCCTCCTAAGCTAAAAAGTGGCGAGTATCTAAATTCAATAGCTAAAGCAAATTGGTTTCACTCCCGTTAGTAATGAGGTTGGACATAGTAAAGACGAGTTGTGGGAGATGCCGCTATTTGGCTTGACTAAGCAGGCAGCAGTCACAACTATGAGGTATCAGCTTAACTTTTAGTTATTTTTCGAATACACAACAACAATATCAAAGATTACCTATGATTGATAATATTGTTGTTAATATTGTTGTTGTTAATATGTTAACTACTGAATAGGTTTCCTAGCTTTGCCACTTCGGAATAAATGAACGGAAAGCAGGACTAGAAGTGAAGCAATATATTTCGTTGAACCTTGTAGTTTAATAGGTCCAATAGTAACAATAGTCATGTGACAATTTCGTTATTAGCGTTTTCGTATCCTATTACCAATGTGCAATAGGATTTCTATCAAATTGATTCAAACACATTTTGAAATTGAACTGATTCTTGTTTGCAGATTGGATAGGAAACATTATTTACGTAACCGTCGAACATCGACATACGCGATCACGTTCGCAATTAACTCGATGTTGGCACACTTGTAAAAAAATAAATGAGGTCTTTTATTGTCCTCGCCTCAATTCGAACCCAATCGGCGTCGAATAATTACATTTCTAAAACACGACCACGTCCCCTTCAATTTTCGAACGTGACATGTGAGAATTGCATTCTCAGTTTAAAATGCGTTTTTTATTGTTTAAGAACGTATCGCGGCAACAATAAAACTCTCGTAGCACCCATTTCGAAATCGGATTTTTCGATCAATACGAACCGTAACCGAAACCAAGTGAAAAAAGTATTATAAAAAGACCAAGGCGTCGGACAAAAAGCCAACCGCATTACACATTAGCCACGTCTCCACGCGGTAGTGGCGCAGACATCTTTTTTTATTTTTTTATGAACTGCTTTGTCGATGGCAACACCTTGACGTGAGTTAGAAAAAAGTGACGAATTGTAGACAAGCAGGAATCGTGACCTGCAGAGAGCGAACACATAGCGACAGTACAAATATTTTGATGGGGGATATCAATCCCTTTACTAAAAAAATAAGGTCAGAGGCAACTTTTCAAGTTTAGAAACGAAAGGGCTTTGAACAACTACGGATTAAGCCGGGCGGCTGGTTTACATTCCGGTTTATCTGGTTTCGATCGCTAATTACTATGTACATAAAATGAATATATTCCGTATATGCTACTGTGTTTAATGTCTGTCTGCGCGGGGACATTAAGCTGGAAGTCACATAAAGTAAAATAATGCTGTTAAGTAACTATGTATTTAGAACAACTGGTTTAAGATGTTGTTGTAGGACTTGAAATCCAATGAGTGCCTACATACTCCTGTAATATGTAAACCTAAGTACTTACGTGGGTGTTGAGTGTCAAATAATCCGATTTTCATCCTAATCAAATTATCAAGTAAGAAGTTTAATCACGTTGGAGAAACATTATCACAGATAAAAATTGCAAACTTGCAAAGGCTAAAATGTCACTTGAGAAGTTTTAGCCTTTTTCTGTATTTTTTTTTTATTGCCTAAAGATGTGTCCTCAAATTGACACAGATATTAAAACTCAATAATAGTGATGGAGCATGGTACTGCATGTGTTTAGTGGCGCCTGGAGTATTTTATTTAGTCACGGCTGAAAACGTGCTGTAAACATATTACGACGCTTTATTTTAGGATGTTGGCGAAACTGTCCCATATAATAGACTTAGCATATTACTGCTGGCCACAAATATGCGTGAACAATAAGTGTATTTCCGCTACACGTTATGGAAATATTTAGATGTTTCGAAGGAAAACGTCTCCAATAAAGATATTTTGTTGCATAAAATTCTCTAACACTAACTATACAAACAAACCGTCCAAGTACGAGTCGGGCTCGCGCACGAAGGGTTCCGTACCTGTACAGCATTAAGCATTAGACACTAAAGTATAACCTTTTTTTTTCAAGTGATTGGCAAAAACATCAAATCAGGTTGTATGAGAGCCACACTTAAATGTTTATTTTATTCCGTTTTTAGTACTTGTTGTTATACAGTGGAGTCTTAGTAATTAGGTCCCGTATTTACCCTTTGGGTACGGAACCCGAAAAACGATTAAAATTTGCATATCAGAACTTTACCTAATTGGATCTGCAATGTCAAATTTACCGAAACAATCGCCGGGTTAAATTTTCAAAATTGTTAGCGTTTTTTTAATCACTTTGAAGGTAAACAAGCCTGAAAGAATAAAATAGCCATATGATGGGGTTGCCAGTGTTTGCGCATAGCCCACAACATGTGCCCGCCCGCGGCGTTGTCTTGTTTGCTCTGCGTAATTGTGTTTAGACATTGTTAGAGTGGAATAATGCTCGCAAATAAACTTGCTTGCGGAGTAACGCTCATGAAATAGGAGTAAGTATTTGTCAATATTCGGGTTGGAGATGTTTTTTTTATAAAAAAATATTTGACTTATTCAGTTATGTTCTTTGAATGTCTTTTGTCATGCAATATGAAAGTATTAATTAATATTTTATGAGGCCCACAGTTAAAATTTGCAAATTACTAAAAGCAAAATTTAGTTTATTTTAATTTTTAAAATAACGCACGAATTTCACAAAAACGTAACAAAAAAAATACACCGCCTAAAACGAGTTGCAAATGCCTGCGATATTTAAAAATCATATTTCTATGTTTGGAACCCTTACCAGTTGAGAGGGGAGTGTTATCTTTGCCCGTCCCTCCGAGCGCAGCAAGCGCAGTGATACAGATACGATACGGCAAACAAGGAATCGCTTCCACTAGCCGACCTAAACCCCGGCTTGCGGAGGATTAGAACTTTATGGGATTATTGATATTGTTCGTAGGAAATGGAATATCATAGATATGGGTAAGTATAAACTTTATAGATCTGTCGAGAATGTGTAGAAAAATATTAAAAAGCGTTACCTATTTTGACTAGCCCCCTTAAAAGTCATTGGTCGTTTTTCGTTCGAGACCTGTCGAATTTTCCGGAATATTAAATATTGTACGTCCTTGTCCGCTGTCTCAGAATCCAACTAACAACATTTATTTGACAAAGACACACTGCAACACAACAAACATAGTTTCAAATTACATCTTAATACATAGTCGTTTGCGCACGTGATTGGAGAATCCAAAGATATAAACATTGATTCCTGTCCTTATATCCAACATATTTAGACATTCAGGTTTTTTTTTACTATAGGTACGTGTCTCGCCTTAAACACTACGTCAAAACCATCACATAAAATCCTTTATTTCCTGATAAATTTCAAAGATGGCAACACTTGCCTTCCACTTTTTCCCCGTGAACACAAATTCTACTTTCAAATTTCCCCGCTTCTAAACCTTCTCCCTAAGAGGGTAAATCTATTACTTCCACGTGTAATCCGCGCGCAGGCCGCGTGCGGCGAGCGATAACGCTTATCAATCAAACGCAGGGATCGATGTAGCGCGTCATTCGTTGGAAGAGACGTTTTGATAGGGTAAAGTTGGTAGCAGATTTTTTGTTTATGGTTGATTGGCAGCGTGAGGTCTCGTAACAAAGTAGGGTATATTTGCAGTTTGAATATTGGGAACGACCATAAATGAGCATTTCTAAAAAAGTTTGTACCTACATTTCATTTACGACTCCGATTTGCGAAAAAAATTGCAGGTAGGTAGGGTAAATGATACTGAGCCTAAATAACATAGTCTCCCAAAATGTCCCAATTAATTTGTATGGAAACTTCCTTTTTTGTTACCAAAATTCTTCCGTTCGTGATAACAAAAAAGGAAGTTTCCATACAATTTTTTTCGCAAATCGGAGTCGTAAATGAAATGTACAAACTTTTTTAGAAATGCTCAAATAATGCCTTTCTGTAATATCTATGTTAGAAACACTGCTTAGTAACTATCTATGTACATTACCTGCTTTTTACGCTATTCGAACAAAGTACGTGAGAAATTATTGATTGAGAAACAAATAGAGTGATGGAATTTTGCGTGTACAAGCATGATACATGACTCGAATAAAATTGCATTATTGACACCAAGTCTCAAACAGCCCAACTAAAAAACAATCACTTATCCAAACCCATCGACGGACGTCAAACAAAATTTCCTACGGCTTATGCAACGTTGTAAAAAATAACAGATCGGCATTAATGCAATATTAATAACATAACTGCTTACGTTTTCCTGATCCCTGAATAGGGTTGCACCCTCGCAAATATCCCGCGTGTTTGTCCAGGAACCGATACTGGCAACCCCGGAAATGTTGTTGTTTTTAATGGCTACGCTTTGGCGCGCTCCGCTTATGCCAGAGGTAATCATAGATAATTTGGTGGCTTTTTTTATAAACTTTTTCAACCGGTATTCCGTTCAGAATTACCGTTTTGTTTTGAAGCTACTAATTATTTGTAATAAGATGGCCAATCCTTCTGATCATATCTAGTAAAATAGTGCTTTTGGCCTTAGTAATAGATTTAACGTTTTCAATTAACATAATTGTCGTGTAAGCGCAAAAATGCAAAGTTGTAGACGTAAACAGAACGTAGAATATCGGATAATTGGAAAATAACGTTTATTCTTCAGTAATAAGAGCTAAGGTAGAATATTATAGATGTAAGTAGGTATAGTCACGTAGAGACGAACAGCGTGGAATGGAGGAGACCGATAGAATCCCATTTCGTCGTCCCCCGAGTGGCAGGGTGGGGAGGCGGCCATTTTCGCGACCCTGCAACCGACGGCCCGATCGAGTTTATACGGAGCGTCCTATTTTCAAATCCCTTGAATATATCCCGTGTTATTTGCGAGTAAGATCTGGAAATCTCTGAAGTCAGCGGGTGATTTAGTACTGAAATGTCCTCCGGTTGACAGGTTTGATATTAGAGTTATTATCTTATTATCTTATACAAGACAAGAGATCCAGCAAGTAAGCTGAAAAAAACAATTTTATTCATTCCTTTTCATCACAACTTCTAATGATGAGTGTGAGTTTCGATCATTATTACAAACCGTTTACTAGTCAGAAAACGATACATATATTCGGGTGTAATAGAGTCGTATCAAAAACCAGCGCATCTCTAACAAATGAACAGCTAGTATTCGGCGTTAACATTCTCTGGGAGAAATCATCGAATCGCGAATGCGGCGGTTTACCCACTTTTCGTTAATTATCTAGCGCCTGCGATCCGTCCTGCGCCTGCCCATTAATTTTTATTTATCGTTAAAACGATCGATAGGTAGGTAGCGTGCTCGTAAAAACGATGCAGTAAACGTTTATGTTTGAGTTTTATGACGTTTTAATGCAGCGTTTTTGAAAGCTCGCGAGCCCCGGAGTTTCTAGTTTATATGAACTCGTGGAATAGAATTATAGGTAGTAAAAACATGATGTGCCGCACTTCGTACAGGGATTCTACCGCATTGGCCACAGTAAAAATGCCGGAGAAAAACTTTACATAAAGTCTAGCTCCATGAAATGTATTTTAATTAAAAGACGTATGTTTTTATCCAATAAAATATTTTAGTTACTCAAAATGCGTCATAATTTATTTTATGCGCGGAAATCGAAGCAAACGATGGTTGGTCTGCTTCGTGGTCAGTAAACATAATGTAGAACACTTGTAGAGTCACGGACATGGGCTGGACAGTAGAGATAGTTGTCGGTGAACGGTATTTTCACCGATTACCTCTACTTAGATCGTACAAATAAAAACATCGAAAAAACTAATCGGTCAACGATTTACAGCGTCGGGAGCGCACCCCGAGGGCAAATTATCGATAATCGACCGACTAACCAAATAGCCGGTGTCGATGCAAGTTATCGACAGTAATCGTTATAATCGCTAGTGCCGCGCGATTGTTGCCGGTCGCCATTACGGGACGTGCGCGGCGTTCCGGCGCACGACCGGCCGCCCTGACCCATCATCTCCCATCAACATCTATCCCAAACACCTGTCTCACAAACCACCAAGCCTTACGAGGGAGCTCCTCCAAAACTGGTGACCTCAACAACTTTTTGTACACGCTTATTATTGAAATTATTATTTATTAACTGTAATTGGCGGCGACGTTTTGAGGGTTAAGTTCGGCGTTTAGCGTAATTTGGACGATTCGACTTTTTGGAGGGTTTATTAGTGGATAATTATTAGTCGAGCGGAGGTCGTATCGTATGGGACTTTATGATTACGATCATAAAATTATTTTATTCCCGTCAGCGACCTACGCGCGTAACTATTACCTTAGCGTACTAATAGCTTTTGCATCTCTGTTTTTTGTACATTAATTACGTTTTCACGAGCAGCCTGGTTTGCATACCTCATTACGATTTCAACGGTAAGATTTATTGTTTTTGCAATGGCAACACTGGAGTTCCCTGCTTTCAGTGTAAGCATGGCGCGAAAGAGGCCGTTCTTTTTTCAAATTATTATTTTTCTCGGCGTGTATTGTTTGTAGGTAAATGGCGTGAAATTGAAGGGCGCCCTGACTCGGTTTGTGGCCGCATGTTGTTGACCCTTCAGAGCTCGTGTTATCGGTGAGCTCTGAAATGTCATTGCACTCCTTATTATAAATTATTTCTTAACAACCAGCTCTATGACTTTTGCTTAACATTGTTTTTTTTATTCAACTAGTCATTGTTAAGTACTTTTTTTACGCTTGAAATCGCTTGACGTAACGCGCAGACTGCACCCTGATACTGAGGTATCATAACTAATATTAATAATTTATTTTTTCACTTGCTTAGTAGTTAGAAAAAAATACCCCCATTTAACTAAAAACTATAGGACCAAGAAAAACAATAAAAACTTCTTATCCCTTTTGAACTCTTTCTAACTGGGACTTTCTGAAACTGTCATCGTATAGAACGACCTTTCGAACCCTTAGGTGGGGACCCAAGGGGACGCTGGAGGGGTAGATAAGGTAATATTATTTCCTTTCGGTGCTTGCGCTATACCATCTTAACACTTATATAGAAGTACTATGCTCAGGTTTCAAATGAAGAGGGTTCTTTTAAACCTGAAGGTGGAAATTATTAACAGAACCCAAGAACGGGGTAATGTTTTTAGGTGGTAATTTTTTTTGGGGAAACACCTATAAATTCCGATATTTTTTTCAGAATATTCATTTGTCCGAATTAACATTATTTATTTCATAGGAAAAATCCTTAGGGAATTCCCTTTAAACTATGAGACTTCAGGTTTGGAGGACGCAAAGAATGGGTGGTTAACTGCTTGCCCCGGTCAAAATTTTCCTGAAAACCCAAAATCGCAGAGGTGTTGGGATGACATAGTATGTAAATTGACTGTTGATTCCCTTATTAGCCAGTGCTGCGCAGCGGATCGTGCTAGAATTTTAGCAGTCGGTACAAGGGAGGCTGGATACTGGCTTCAAGCTCATCCCTCGCCAAGCACTGGTACTTTCCTAGACCCTAACACACTCCGACTTTCAGTTTGCCTTCGCCTTGGGGTCCCGGTCTGCGCTCCACATCGCTGCTCCTGCGGAAGTGACGTAGATCGGCTAGGACATCACGGACTTTCTTGCCAGAGAAGTGCTGGCCGCTTTTCCAGACACGCCGCACTCAACGACATCATTCGTCGGTCTCTTGCCTCAATAAAGGTCCCGGCTCTTTTAGAGCCGACAGGCATTTCTAGAAATGATGGCAAGAGACCTGACGGAATGACTTTGGTCCCGTGGAATATGGGACGGGTGCTAGTGTGGGATGCAACCTGTGTAGACACGCTAGCCCCATCACATCTCCACCGGACCTCTAATAGGGCAGGTGCGGCAGCTGAAGCGGCCGAAAGCATGAAGGTAGTAAAATATAGTGGTCTCGGCCCAGAATATATGTTTATTCCATTCGGCGTCGAGACCCTTGGTCCGTGGGGTCCTAGCGCTCGGAGCCTCTTCAAAGAAGTTTCGAAGAGGCTCATTGACGTCACGGGAGACCGAAGAGCTGGCAGTTTCCTCGCTCAACGTATAAGTTTAACCATCCAGCGAGGAAATGCTGCCAGCATCTTTGGTACAATGCCGCAGGGGCCATTCTTAGATTTAATGTTTTAGTTAATTTATATATTTAGAGTTAGTTTTATTTAATTTTAGTTTTCTTTTTCAGTTATTGTGTTTTGTTGTATTTTTTTATGTAATTTCCAATTAATTTTTTTAGATTGAATGTACTGTTATGTTATTTAAATATTAAATCATTTAATTACTATGCGTAGGTTAGGTTAGGTATAATTTATAAGCAATAAAAAAATATGTTATTTTTCAAAAAAAAACGAATTATGAAAATTGGAGTAGGTACGTTGGTATCCATGTCTGTTTTATTGTGACCTCTTGTAGACTAAACGGCTTGGCAGTTTTTGAATATACATATTTGGGATATCGTTGCTTTTATTTTAATTACAGAAGCATAATCAATACCCAATAATGTAATAATGTAAATGGTACCTACACGATAATATCAATACCAAAGGTTGGTCAAGTTTGCTTTTCGTTAGATAGGTATGTTTTTGAAAGGGAAGTTAGAGATAAAAAACCTACTAGTAACATCTATAATTATATAGATTTTTACTATCTCTTAATTTTCAAAACAAACTATCTGAATATAGTTGTTTATTCTACTCAAGAGAACCACATTCAACTCTTTAGAGTCAACACGTGACAAGGCCTGAGAGTTTTATTACCAAGTGGTCAAGAAAGGGTGATAACCTCAACCAATAGATATTACAAGTAGGTGTGTCTATAAAAAGCGATACGACAGTTCTTTAATTATTCAAGCACAGAAAAAAAAATGTTTTATTTTAAGGCACTTGGGAGAGCGCGAGCCAAGTTATCAAAAACCTACGCAAGTCTTACTCACTATAGTCACTTAGCACCTGAAAAAGACTTCCTTTGTAAATGTGGAAAAGAAATGATTGCTATGTGCAATTGCGACTTGCGAATTTAATAACTAATATGTAGATCACATAAATATTGCGGTAAACGTTTTGGAAGCAAGTTTATCAAAAAGGCTGAATGACAATCCCGCGTATTTTCATATTTTCTTACCGTGTCCACGGCGTATTAGATGGAAACTGAATAATATTCTGCCATGCGAACGGCATTACTATTGGCATTTTAAAGGTTCTGCCGCGGGCAGTCGTGTAGCCTCTACGAGGGAACAAAGAACCATACATACAACATACCCAGATGGATACAGACAGATAGACCCAGATAGATAGGTGATAAACATTACCTTCCTTGTTTGGAATTTGGACAAAAATAAAATACGTGTGTATGATATCGAATAAATTAGGAGGATGGGCTGAAATTTAAATCACTGTCTAGGAACCAATAGCAATAAGCGACATCTTATTGGATAAGTATGTTTGTATTCTACAGCTTCTCTATGGCGGGAAATGTCAAATCGCTGTAAAAATTTCAAATATCACAAAATCATGTTATGATTGAACTCCCCCACTGTCTGTAACTTTTACTTACAAAGATTTGGTGCTCCCCCATAGTAAAAGTTTTAGAACATAATGTAACCTATCCAATGACGGGTACACTATGTACCTACATAATTCCGAAGAGTCATAATTCCGAATTACTCAAAATTCCCAATTTTCATAATTCGGAACTAAGACTTAACTTTTGCTATCGCTTATAAACCAAACCTAACGTAACCTACGTATGACAATTAAATTATGTATTTAATCTAAAATATAATAGCTCCAGCATAAGCGTAACATAGCTTTCAGAAATTTAAAACTCTTACAAATGAACTTTTGGAAACAAGTAATTCGGAATTTTAAGGTGTTCCCATCCGATGATGACATATCCTTTGTCCTTATTGTTTGCAAAGGCTTGATTTGTCCAAAATCCCACAAAAATCTTCAATCACCTTCGGCGTCTTGTTTAATGACTTTAAAAAAGTATTTGGCGACGTTATCTCATAATTCTTTTTGACTCCTGGGAACATTGAAACCTAAACCTGTCCCAAAAAACCAAACATCAATTAACCAAAGATCATTACACACGAAACCCTCTAGTATCGATAAATAATCCCAGCATTGGTCCTTTAACACTGGGGACGTAGGGGGCCCAATTATAGGAGCCCCCCCGCCGGCCGGGGCCTTTGGCGCTCCGGCCCGAGCAGCCTGACTCACGGCCGAATTAATCAGGCACAGGATTAATGAACATTTTTTTTTAAAGGTGATTTTGGGCCATAAATCTATTTTAGGTGAAAACATAAATCCTAATCCTTCGAAGGATCTAACGAGCTTGATTGCGAGGCGCTTTGTGGGCACGTACTGCCTGATTTGACGTAAACAAATTGTGTTGACCTGCTGATTGGTAGTGGATAGCTACACATAAAGGCTCCACGCTAGTCGGCTCTGGTTCGTTGGCAAATTCGCCGGGATCGTACCATTAAAGGAAAAACGTTTTTTTTTACGTATTTGCGTAGGTTAGGTGCTTATGTTATTTTCTACAATTAATGGTTTCTGTAGAGTCTTGTTGACTTTAACTGCTTTTATCAACCTATGTAAGGTTTTCAAAAGTATACAGTCGAGTTTTCACTTAGTTGACATATTCCGTATTTAAACCCCAAGTTTATGATATAGTCTAGTCAGTCGTCAGGGGCTGAAAATATGTCTATAACATGTCTATTCCAATAGAGGCACTTAAACTGGAGCCTTTCTGTCTGCGAGCTATGAAATAAAACCCTTGTGTTTTATGAATGCACAATAATAAACATCATTCTCGGAATCACAACAATCGTTAAGCGCACGGACGACATCCGACACTCAATCCAACGCCTGTTCGGCCAAAACGGGCCCATTCATACACAAAACATATGCTAACAACCCGACCGTGGCATTACTCAAGTTAGCCTTAACACTTTAATAGCCTGAATCGGGAATCAAACCCGAAACGCCTCATTTCACTTCGCTTCCTCACAAACTCACAACCAAAACTCGACCTTAGCTCCCGGTTGTAAAGTACAAATGCAGTCAACTACACGGAATGGACTTAATTAGTTCACCTAAAACACAAACATCTTATGCAATCGGAATAAACAAACAATTTTAGACTCAATCTATGTTTGATAGAGTTAAGATTAATGTGGGTGGGTGGCATGCGAATTTCTCCAGAGGTTTTTACGGCATTCAGTAATCCAAGTCAGGAGTAGACCGGGCAGGTAGGGTCTAGAAATGTGCGGAATTCGCTTCTTATTCGAAGTATCGTATTGTGAGCAGCTAGGTGAGTCGACAAAGCGTCGTCTTCCGCATCGCATCTGCAGTGATGTAATCTACGACTACTCTTATGTTCTCTATAAAACCGTAAAAATGTTCCGCAGTTATAATTATGTACACCGGCCAAGGTTAGCGTTAGCCGTAAAACGGTCTCAAGCTACCGGGCCAGACCTCCGCGGCTTTTATAGTTTTCAAAATTTTACTGCCGCCACTAAATCATTATTTTCTGCGAAATGCCAAATCCTTGCGTTATACTCGCGGAATGCAGAGCTATCTGATGAGATCCATTTGTGTTTTAATCGCGTTTCGGCGAACTGAAACTCTAACGTCTCGTGAACTGCCTCGTCATTCCGCAAGTGCCTTGTTTTAGGCCGGCCTCTTTCAACCGTGTATGTAAATAAATGGGAACAATAAAAAATGCCGCGATAATATTAATAACAACAATAAAAAATAAAAAAGTATATTATTCAAGAATCGAACGGCGGGAACCAAAACTTGTATAGACAATAATGGAAAGGAACAAAGAGGTAAAAAAACGGGAAGAAACCTGTCGACGCCATGTTGTGTGGCGCTCGGCCTTCACGCCTCGGCCGCCGAAGATTATCTTTTGAAAAAAGAACCGAACGGCAGGCGCTTCGATCGCACAACAAAGGTCTTATATGCGTGTTCATTTCATGGATTTATCGCCTTTCATTGCTACTGATTAAGGATTACATTCGGCCGCGGAGTCGCCTACTTAATTTGTTTTGCCGCGGCGGCGAGAAAGAGCATCGTCACCGCGCCTGCGCCGTCTCTGATGACCTGTCAATTCCGTCGTGTACGTCGGCCGTGGAGGAAAAAAGTGACATTAGAGTGGCCATCTATTATTTTGACTTTATGTGGGGAGATGGAGCCGAGATTGATCGTGTTTGGCCCGGCCTTTTTAATTATATCGCATTCACTTGTTGAATGGCTTTGTGTTCGTCTACTGTTCGGTAGATGCACCTAGTAAATATACGGTTATAGACCTCTCTTGATCGATAAGTATCTACCTATCTATTCATTTCCCATATATGCACAGTTCACTTTCATGTTTGATTAAGAGTTTCTTAAATTTTAAATAGTTATTCTGGTTGATGATTACATTGATGGCATGATAAGATGTCTTAATAAGACGCTTGGAAGAGTTGTTTTTCGGACGTAATCTTGATCATCCAAATTCAAAAGAAATTGGGAGAAAAGGTAGTGAAGAAAGACCCAACATAGACATATAAAGAACATCAATGTATATAGACTCTGTTAAACTTAAAAGAGGTTCTAACAGTAGGTATTTCTAGAACATCGCGGAACCCTGCGCAAGCACACACGGCAGAATCACACGTAGCCGTCGATTCGCGCCGCCGTGCGATGCGCGCGCGCAGCCGGCTTCTTGCGCGCTTATTGTGCGATTTCGTACGCTCGGTAAACGCGCTGGCTTCATTATCACCCGGTTATTATGTGACAACTTGTTCCTGGCTGTTTTATGATTTTATTTAAGTCCCCCATCTTGTTTGTAAATGGCATTGAATCTTCAACGGTTAAGTATTATGCACTGTGTCTGATTAGTGTCTGACGAAGTATACTCCCGAGATACATGTGTGGTGATGATGACAGTCTGAATTCTGAAATTGTGTACGCAACTGCACAAAAAAAAGTGCAAAGACCTACAATAGGTACAAGTATTTGGCAGTTATTTAATTAATCAGTGTAAAGTAACAAAAAGAAAGGGTAAACGACCACTCACTGATCGATCATGAATAAAACCGCAACGAGTTCTGTCCTATCAATAGTACCTATGAACTGTTTTCAATATTACATCAGCGATTATATCTATCAGTGCCATTCTTTCTTTGATATTAGTTGGAAAGAAACACCTTAAAAACTAGTGCAGTAGTTTTCTTCTTGCTAGGTGTATACCTACCTATAAAATCCTCATCCATTTAAGTAGTTATATAACCTAAAGTCTTCAGTATCCTCAGCAGAACTTTCACAAGCATGTACCTACACAGCTACAGACAGAAATAAATAAATAAAGCCACCGAACACGCACGGCGCGGGCGGCGCGGCGCGGCGCGCGGGCGCAATCTCGGAGGGTCACGATCTGCGGTCACGTAGCTCCCACTCCCACCGTTACCGTACTGTTTTATTGTGTGTGTAATAAACAATTGATGGAGGCGGTATATGTATAGTTTTTTATTAAAAATAACAAGAAAATGATAGGATATACGAGTACACTACGACAGTTTCTAAAAAAAAAGTATCTACCTACGTGTATGTATGTAAACACTTTATTGTACAAAATATAATCAAAAACAATACAATGAAGATTTGAAAAATAAATACAAAGGTATATGAGATATTGAGAAAAGTGTAAAGTTGTGCATCGAATAGGCAAGTGTATCTATAACTTTATTTAGGAAAAGAGCATAAAAATTAAACTATAAGCAATAAAACCTAAACTTAAAAAAAAATACATTCAAATGGATACAGAAATGTAATATATTTATACATCTCTATACATACTGAAACTTACATGAACTATTTATAAATATAAATTACACTTTGGTTGAGGACAGTTGAAAAAATATTTAGGAGATAGAGTCAAGCCATAACTTCTTCAATTTGTTCAATGCAGAGGGCAAAATTCAAGGAAAAAAATTTTAGGCTAGTTGAGTTTGCCCTAGAATAAGAAGCAAGGCGCAGTAAAAAAATACGGAAACAATAAGTTAAAGATGTAAATCGTTGGTTTTCTTTAAGGCTAACCTGCCTGTTTTTGTAGTAACCGCCGGTAAACTAAATAACTACCACTTTTCTCAATAATGATAATAGAGACACCAACCTTACGTTACGACTTTCTGATTTGATGCGGTATTAGGCTCTCTTACGAAATTATTGTTGAATTTCGTGTTTATATGATTTTGTTTTATTCTATTTCGCTTGTGCTTCGTGGATTAAAGTCCTAAGTTTTGTCCCTCTAGGTTGCCTGCGCATCTCCAAAGTACTCTTACTAAGTATAATACATTGTTGCAGAGGGTAGAAAGTACGCAATTTATGGACAAGTCATATACAAGGTCGAAACGTAGTTGAAGCCCTCTAGTTTACGAGTCCATTACATGACCTTTCTGCCGACGTAGACATAGTAATTTTCTCAACTACCTACTGCGAGAAAATAAAACAAAATCAATTTACATGTACCTAATAGGTAAAAATTACTTCATATTAATTTGACAAACTTAATTTATAACAATTACCAAAACAATAAAAGCCCCATGTCCTAGAAGGCTTATAAGCTACTCCGAAAGTTTGTTGAAATATGCTAGTGACAATTTTTTACAAAACGATTTTGCTTTTCATAAGCTGAAGTTATTGTAAACCTTCAAATATTTTCTAAGGATTTCTGAATCGGTGAATACTAGTTAGTGTGAGAACGTTTGTATTACTACATCATCACTAGACATAAGTAATCATAATCATATTTGCAATCCAATTTCCAATTTTTATTATTTAAAATGAAGGAGTCCTAATTTTATTATTTCATTCAATATATGGCAGTATGGTACGAAACTCTATTAATTGATTTTCATTGTTTCTCAAGATTGGACAATAATGTTGTCGACCAATCAGCAAACAGGCCAATGAAAACATTCTCGTCCAGTCCTAAAGGTGAAGTATTGAGACTAGTTACCAGACCATCTTTGACAATATTTCCGAGCAGTGTTGAGAAAATAACTTTTTTCCATGTTCATATTGAATGCGATTAACATGAAGTTGCTGCAAACCTCTTTCTTGTTAACTGTGTTGAAGGTTAATAGGGACATTTTATAACTCAAGTTTCGTTTGAAGAAATTCTAGGAATCATGATTAAAGTATTTCATTCTAAGAAAAAAAAATGGTCTTTGGGACCTGAGACTAAGAGAGCACTCAGTGTAGAGCACTTTTAAGGAAAACATTAAAAATAATCCAGAGATTCTCAGTACTAAAAAGTATGATACGCAAAGTAAAATGTACTAAAAATCTTCTACTTATTTCTCATTTTATTCAATCCACTAGCAAACTATTTGTTAAACTTATGATATCTATCTTGTTAAATCGAAAAAAATAATTACCCTGCGCCCAATTCCTCACCGGCGTCGATAGATGGCGTCCTAATTTGTCCAAGCGCTTGCGCATCCATTGTGCTAGATCAAACATGGCGTCTCTAATGGCGGGTAGACGCTGACATATTGCCTTTTCGACCGTTGTATGAGTATTATTTATGTTCTTTTCTTTGTTTATCCTTTAGGGAGGTTTACGCCGGCCAGGTCGTTTGTGCTGACCTCGGGTGGTATATCATTATAGTGTTATTGAATAAATAAATGTCAGTGCTCGTTGAGTTGAGGATTTAATCTATGAATTGTATGATAGTTTGATTGCTATTGATATTTGATTTTTATTTAATGTTTTTCGATGGGCTTGTATGATGCACTGGCATTAGCAAAATCAGTGTGCAAAGATCTTTGAACTTATTCGGATAACCAAGTCATCAATATTTTTTTCTATTATATTAGGAAGTATTGTGGTGTGTTTGATTCGGCTATGTTTCTAATTTTGATGTTATCGTACGTTAAACTTACTTGGATTGCATTTTGAATTTCACTAATAACTTAACACATCATCAGGTATCAGCAGTTTTTGAAATGTCTTAAGTTTTCATCCTGCGTCTGATTGAAATCCGAGATGATTCCTAGGTTCTTGAATTTTATTTGTACCTAAATTACCGCAACCCACGCAACCGCTCTTGTATCACGGAGTTATTCGAATCACGTAATTAGTCCAGTTTTCCACACATACCTATATGATATAGGTACTCTGCTAGGGCTTTAAACTAGGACCGTAATATCTCGGAAAAGTACGTTAAATTGTTTTGTAAAAATCCAATAAAAACGTTTCTAGATCATTAAAAAAACAGATAGGTTCACTAATAATTCCTAATGCTTAAAACCAAAGTACCCTATCTTAGTCCCCAACCAAACTTAAGACATCTTTTATAACATCATAACAGCTACGCTCACCACATATCTACCTGTATATAGCCAAAAAGTCAAGTCACGCCGCCGGCCGAATCAGGCCCCTAGAAACTGGCAAGTCATGAAGGTACCCTCCATCCATGCGCGGTAGCAAAAAAGTCAGGAGCCATCTTTAGGGCTGGTGAGGTGAGATCGTCTTTTGTTATTTAAAATTGATAGTCGGTGGTTTAAAATATGTTATGTTATGTATGTATAGCTACATATGCAAGACCAAATTACTTTTTAAGGTAGTTTTGTTTAGCATATGTCCAGAATAAGTTAGGTTTAGATCTGAAAACTTATTTTCTCTTACATTATTGTGATTGTTGTTTTTGATTAAGCGTCTTAATTCAGTACGATCCTTATAAGACGTCAGGTGGATCAATTGAGCTGGGATATGTTAAATCGCTGTAGAAGTAGGTAGGTAGGTAGGTACAAGTAACTTTTATCATGGCTATTTTATGAAATTTTAGACAACCTAGGTAAAATGTTCATGTAAGTATATATAGATGATACTGTATGCAGAGCTTTTTTAAAATGTAATAATAAAGAGATGGAAAAAAGGAAAGGAAAATGTAGAGACGGTAGAGTTAGATCTAACTTGGGAAATAGTTTTAAAATTTTGCAGTATTCACTCATGTTATGGAACGTCGAGCTAATAATCAAGCAAGTTTCTAATTTCAAACACTTTTTCTGTAACAAGATACTACAGTTATAAAAATGCCAAGGCTCTTCATGAAAAACTGCAAAAAAAACACCTTTGATACAATTGACATCCTTTATTTGCCAATTTGTGTAAACATATCAAACCTCTCTCTTTAAAACTGAACCACAGACTGCACAGACGCTCTCCTATACACTACACTTTTACATACTCCGGTGTTTCGCACGCACGTCCCTGCGCAACGTCGATAAAAGAGGGCGTGCCCGTCGCCGCCGCTTTCACCAATCACGACCCACCGCTCCACGTGTGCGTACAAAACATCCTTTAATGTGTGCCGGGACGTGTGCCAGTGTGCGTGCGCGTACGTCTATACGAGTGCGCCCGCTGTATATATGGGCGTATAGCCGCTGCGGCTACCGACGCCACAAAGGTTCCCATATCTTTTATGTTCTTAGATCCTTATCTCGCGGTTTCTTATTTTACTTTTAAGATGGTGGTCTCGAATTAACGGCCGACCCCATAAACACGCAATAACAAACTTTAATATGCTTGTAATACAAAATAATCTGTGATTTTTATTACTTTTTCAGTGCTAATAGGTTGTTATAGATCAGAAGATACTGGGGTAATTTTTCGGGTGGAATTATTCATGAATCATGTTGATTGAATTGTTAATTGGTCTTGAGTGTTCATTAGCATTTCCTATGTGAACGTTTCTTCGTGCTTTTTTAAGTATTTAACTACCAACTATTACTGGGATAAAACTATTGAGGGGATCCTTTCATTTGGCCAAAATGTTTTTGGTCAAATTTATCATTTCCTATATTTTCCATATCCAGGATATCGAAACCGCTTGCTACGTCTAGGTATTAGGTTAGGTTAGGTACACTTGTGACTGCATAAAAAATAAATCAACTGCGACGAGCAACAACTTTTTGGGAAATGAAAATTTGGGAAATTATAATACTTTTGACCAATAATATTTTGGGCAAACGGAGTAGACCCATTCTTGAATCTTGCTTTGAGCCGTCTTCAGGTCTGCACAATATATTCGTGGGACCCATGGGTCGTCTCAGCTGCTACATAGTACCTAACTGCATGATAGTTAAGCAATATTTATTGTTACTTGTTAAAATATGATGGTAGGAATCGAATATAATAACTTTAATTGCAATGTTAATCGTACAAATTTTAAATCCTAAACTACCGACTAAATTTGAATTAGTTGTGAACTTGTGATAGGTAGTAGATAAGTACGATCCAACCTTGGTACTAATAGTTTAATGAACACCCGTTTTCGAAAAATAATAATCCTTACCTAATACTCTATTTAAATGTAGGTACTACGTACCATTAATAATGTATCTTCCCTATTTGAAGTAACCTACTGCGTTTTTCAAGTTCAAAGGACCAAATTACTCGGTAGCTATTAAAACTTGTTTGGGTTTATTAAATTACATACGTGAAACGGGAAATAATCGTTCCCATTTCATATAAAGAAGCCGCAAACTTCGTTTTGAATTTCCCCAGATCAAAGTCCCTGTTCCACGTTTGAAATTCCACGACAATAAAAGGCCCGTTTTCCCGCCAAAATTCGATTAGGGACGTCGACCGGGACAAAGGAAGTCGTTTATTTGGGGGCGGTTTAAAATTGATTTTAAAATTGGGGCGTGCGTTTGCTGGTGCCAACTGCCAATGGTGCTGGCATAAAATACTGTTCGACTTTCCAATTGAGAAATGTTTTATGGATAAATAACGTTTACGTATTATTGAATAATGTTAAGTAGATCGAACCAGCAAATAAAAATCGTTTTGCTCCACCACAATTTTTATGTTTTTCTATTTTTGTCATGTTCATTTTCCACGTTCCATAATATCACTGATATGAAAAAGGTATTTCCGTTCGTAATTTTCAAACGTGGAACACCGCGGCGCGGTGCACAAAGCTTCCGCCCGAAATAACGGAATGAATTCACTAGAACAGCGTATTAATCTTGCCAACCGGCTGACTTGCGTTTCTACGTGCAAGTCACTCGGAGGGAAACAAGCCAAATTAAGGGGCTTTCACGATAAAAAGATTTGGGAGAATATAATGACGTTACGGTATAAAGTTACTAAATATAGTAGAGCGTAGGTACGGTACCTATGCATACCTATTACTCTAAAAGAGTACCTAAAGGTAAGAATGTTTGATGGGATTAGGTACTTTTTAAAGGTGATCTTGACATACGAATGGTTGGACATAGCGTTTGGTTAAATAGATGGACCCTTTCAGATACACTTCGACCTTTTGGGATCTTTTTCACAATAACCCTTTTACACACTCAGTTGTTCAGATGTGCAGGGTTTTCTTTTACCGTAGGAGGACATAGAATGAATGAATTTTCGTTACCTTTCAGGGTATAAATTAACATGTTTTTTGCATACATGTACGTATATTAGACGTGGCACAAATATGGTTTGAATTAACAACATTACGACATAGATATATCCTCAAAATATTGATAACAGAAGCAGCATGAACCGAACTCTTGCGCTCAGACTCGCAAACAAAAGCCTATCATAATAATTTGATAGACATAAATACCTACCCAACAGTTCTCACACCCTCGAACCAGTTTACCGATGCTCTCGAGGGCAAACCGTCCGCAGCCGAGGGCTCTTCTAGCCCTCTGTTTCACGACCAGCAAACACTGCGCTCCCACTTAGCTGGGTAAGTGGAAGATCGGTGTGCCGGATAAACAGTATAAGTATTTGCAAACATTATAACGGGTCACCGTTTTTGCTAGTAGTTTTAAGTTGTTTTCCATTAATGCAAACTATTTATTTTTAACTAAATTTTAAGTATTAATAGGATTAGTTACCTTTATTCCTTGTTGTCTTTGCCCAAGATTATTTTAATTATCTTCTGTCAAGCATCAGTATTAAGTATTCACATTATAGTGTCCCGGTGTGGGTGAAATTACTAGCATAGAGGAATTCTATCTTAGTCCTCAGGGTTGGCAAAGCATTTGTGGTTTTGGTTTGGCAATCTTTAGAGTTTAACTTTCAGAATGAAATGTCTATGGGTCACCAGATCCCACTTACCAAGTAATATTGATGGCAGTATTTCCGGCCTCTACGACTTGAGACCTTCAGTAGAAGACCGTATTTTTTTCTTAAACGCTGGCATTACATCTGCTATTCCTCTCATGGTATGGCTCGTCATCCATGGACGTTCAAGGGCGACAGTGATCACTTGGCATGATGTGACCTGCTAGCTCGTTTACCTTCACTAGCATATAAAATCTTGACAGTAAGAGCTAGGTACTATAGCGTTAACTATATGACAACGATATGGAAGCAAGTTGGGCATAAATCAATAGGAATACTTAGAGTAAGAGTGTGCCCTGAAGTCCTTGAATTAACTTTAAAATCCTAAAAAGTGGTCTGACTACCCTAATACAACTAAGGACCAAATGATAATTTTGACTAACATTAACAAATGTGGATATAGTATTTTGTTTTCGGCTCATATTTTCTGTCACTCGATTTTTAATTTTTAATTTTTGTATTCTTTGATTATTAGTATTTATGTTTGACGATCTCAATTTAATTTCGTATTTTTTGACATGCAATGCAACTAATATTGTAATATTACATTGATGAATAAATAAACTAAACTAAACTAAACTAATGTCACGTTGAAGCTACTATATAAACTTATCTGTAAATAATTACTTATGATGAGTACAAATACTTCAGTATTTACTTCAGCTGACGCTAGAAGGGCTCGGTTCGCAGATTTCGTCCATCAATCCAGCAAACACTCAAGTAAATGCTCAAGTCTATCAGAGCCTTTAGTATAAGTTGTTAATGTAAAAAACGTCTCAAACGCGTTTGCATTTCTCGTATGAATAACATAGACGCAAATGTGTTCGAGACGGTTGGCCGCGTGAACAGCAACTTACACTCAAGGCTCAACACCCTAATACGTTCACAAGAATTTATAAAGACAATCCAAATTCAAATTTGAATAAATAAATTGGCAAAAGGTTAGGTTTGTCAGTTTATTCGCATTTCTGCCGCACAGACAAGCTCATCTCGCGGCGTGACAGATGTGGCCGCCGCGGGCGAGGCAGCCGTTGCCTCGTACGGGCTGGATTAAAAAAAATATGGATGTGAATTTTATTAGCAAAATTTACTTGTAGTTAGGTTCTTTTTTATGCATAAAATTTTACATGGCGATCTCTTAATAATTATTCAGGTAACTTTATAGTTTGTCGTACGTTGTCAACAGTTAAAAATATATTTTAGAACGGTCCTGCCCTAAACGGTGCTACTAGTTTATAAAACATAGTTAAAATTCAACGAAATGAAAACTTGAAATTGATTGATTACATACCTGCACATTTCGCATGCTTAAATTGTGTTTTATAACAGTTAAGTAAGTATAACAATTAAAAACAAAACGTGCTAAACAAACGCAAGAGGCTCTATTCTTCTCCGGCTGTACCTAATTGCTTTTGACATGTTATCGTATTGCCAACGTTATGACATGTCTTATCTACTTAACTGTAATGGCGGGCGAGTTAAAATCAACACGTGTAGAAATTAGAAATAAAATGCGTCTCCTTCAATAGCTATATTTTGCCCTTGATTTGACGTTTTCTCGTAAATGTTATTACCGTGTAATACGTAGGTATAGTTAATAGAGTTGACCAGCTGTGTCGTCTCCGGGCGACGGTTAATATTTTATAACTGCGACCCCAGTGTTTGCTGAGGGTAAACGATTTTCGTGCCCCTACCAGCGCCGCAACTCGCAAGACGAGTTTCGTAACTGTAGAAAAAGTTCATCTCACAAAGAAATGTTTTTGTTCAGGCGATCTGTTCTACTCGGTAAAACCACATTGCTTTTGACATGTTATTGTATCGATTTTACCTTGACCGCTATTACTGTCAAGTAAATAAGATCTATCGTAACGTTGACAATGCGATAACATGTCAAAAGCTATATGATTTTTCCCTGTAGAATAGACATCCAGTTCTCCTGGATCACTGTACTTAAAAATTGCTTTAAAAATATTGATATATTAAGTATATTATATTAATAAAAGTAGAATTGTAAGTAAAATTTTAGTCGAGGGGAAAAAATTGCAAATGTCATAAAAATTCAATATTTCGTAATCTTTACCTCCATACCGTCCATAACATTATTGTGTCATTAAGATTTCGAAAGCTTCCTTGGGTAATTGGGATTAACCCAAACAACCTAACTAACTCCAGTTTTAATTGAAAAGTAGCCCATTAGGAAGAAACTGGGTTACGTATCAGAACGCCTAAAATGAATAAGCCTCATGTATCATAATACCTAAACGTTCATAATACCTAATGCTGTTTTTTACAGAAACCGAAAACTTTTCAGGATTTTTTCAAATGCCATTGTATAGAACTCATTAGGTTAGGTTAGGTTAGTTTTAAAACAATCCTGAAAAATGTACGGTTTCAATAAAAAAGACCATTAGGTATTATGAACGTTTAGGGATTATGATACATTGGGCTAATTAATTTTAGGCGTTCTGATACGTAACCAAGAAACTGATATCTGATTTCAATTAAAATTAGGGCAGATTTTCTGACAAGTAGTTAACTGAAGTAATGGTTAAAAGTCGAAACCGATTTTCGATTCTAATTTTCGAATCCATTTCCAAATTTGAACACTAGTTCAGTTAAGTAATCGCCCCTTAGTTAATTTTACGCATAAGTTCGGACGCGTCGAAGTCTTGAACTACATCCAAATATCCCGGTTAAAGCACAGAATAAGTATTAAGAACTAAGGCCCGTATTTATAAACTAATCTCAACTCTAATGCTCGTCTTGAGATGTGTCAAAAATGACAGTGTTCTATGGTTTGACGTTTACTTTGACGTATCTTGTGACGCGCATCTCAGCCAAGATGAGTTTATAAATACGGGCCTAAGACTGACCATATTCGAGTTCCCATGGTAACAACTTGAAAGCAAGTACTTGCCAGCATCACTCTAGCACAAGTAGGTAGGTAAGTAATTGTTTTTGTGGCTAATTCTTTTCCCCATCCTTTAGGGGTGGCGCAGAAATTGCATTTTTATTTAGTTTCGCTGGCTAGGGGCTTGCGATTGCTTTTTGATAGGTTCAATTCAATTGTAAAGGGTAATAGTTATGAATTTATCTTTTAGATAATAGGTTATTTTAAAGGGTTCCCACTTGTAGTTTTTTATATACAGTAGGTAAATGTTTTCTCTTGTAAAAAGCAGAGATGTTGAAATAATGCTACCGAGTATATTGTATGAGGTTAAAGCAGCTTTCTATGATCAAAGCAGTTACTTTTAAAGTAGGTTGAAACTATTTACGAGTCAAGTGAAATAAGACGAGGATCATGTCGTGACTTGTGTTCTGGTTCCGAGACACATATGACAGTAGTAACTTCCATGCCGAACGTTTCTATGACGTGGCTCCAAGGTCTTGTGGAAATATTCTTAACCACCAACTCTAACTTAACCCGTCTCGTTGTTTCAGCGGACTCCCTGCTAGGCTCGGGCACGGACGACGAGGAGGACGACGAGGCGCGCGCGGCGAACAACGCGAGCAGCCCCGCGCACGCGCCGCACCCCGCGCTGCACGCCGAGCTCGCGCACAACGGGGACGCCAAGCCGCACGAGGACTCGGAGGACCAGGTGGGTACTGGGAGCTGGGAGACTTAGGACCGTATTAATAAACGAATCTCAACTCTAAGGGTCACAGCACGCATAACCGCTCGGCAACGGATCGGCATCGCCTCTCCTCATTTATACAAGGCAAGGCGATGCCGTTACGGTGCTGATTAGTGTGCGTTGCAGTACGGAGTTTCATACAAATGATACTGAATGGCTCGAGTTGATCCCTTTCCGAGTTGATATGTGTGCTGTGACCCTTATGCTCGTCTCGAAATGCGTCAAAAATGACAGTGTTCTATGGTTTGTCAAAGTTAACGTCAAACCATAGAACACTGACATTTTTGACGCATCTCGAGACAAGCATTAGAGTTGAGATTACCTAGTTTATTAATATGGGCCTTACAACAGACAAATCTTGAGCTCAACGTCGAGTTATTAACTTTAGATTTTTACATCTGTTTTTATAAATAAGCTTAGTTTTTCGCAACTTATAAAAAGCAAAATAAACCTAATTATAACTAAGCTAAATACAATTAAATTAACCTTAAAAAACCGGTCAAGTGCGAGTCGGACTCGCGCACTGAGGGTTCCGAATTTAAGATAATATGCTTGGTAACCGCGAAAGAATACTAATTTTGTTATAAACTTTATTTTCTATGCAATAAGGTCCATTTTAACCAGCGTAAATTTTAATTCAGATTTTTAAAGTTTTTTTTTATTTTTCTCAAAAACTCTTCAATTTCTTTTCCCCATAAAATATAAATAATTACTTTGCGTTGCCCGAGGAAGCTGCCAGCTCTGTGGCCTCTGGTTGTTTCTTAGCCTTTTGGAAATCTCTCCATGGCTGATCACGGGTGATATATAATTCAGCTTAGCTGTGCTAACCGCCCTTTTCATTACCACGATCTAGGTATGCAACCTATTTATGGGAATGTCTAATTGTAACGAAATAAATGATTTAAAAAATGCGCATACGTAGATTGCTAACCAAGGGAAGAAAGTGATCGATTGCACCCCGAGATGTTTAGACTCCACAAGCGCTAGCATGGCAAGTGCGCCTATAGTTCGCGGGTAGATTGATTCTTTCTCCCGAGTTAAACACTCAACTTTTCGCAAAAAACTACTGTACTTAATTGCATGAAGAGTAAGATTGATATACTTGTAGTCCCGCTCTCCAGTTTATAAAATATCTTCAAGTGTTGCTTGGTCATCAGAGTTATTAAGCTGTCATACATTATCTACATACATAAACTCAAGCCTTCATTTCCAGAGTGGAGTAGGCCGGGCTACAGAATTACCAACAAGTCTAAAAATTGGTTGATAATTCTGTAACCACGTTTCGAGCAATAGCTGTTAGTGTTGTTAATATACGAAGGCGCACAACAAAATTTGACATTGCATGATGGCGTCAATGTATAGTCGAAATTCCTTTACCACTTTTCGACCTTAACATGCTACCAATAGAGCCGAGAAGTGGTAAAGGTATTTCTTGGTCGATCTGTGAGACTTGGTGGTCGACCTGACCTTGGAGACCCCTACGTAAAATTAAGTAGTGATTGCGCGAAATGGTGAATTGTAAAAACTATAGTCATCATCATCTTGCCTTTATCACAAACCTTAATCCCCTTACTTATAAACGTGGAATAAGCTTGGAATAGTTTATGCCATGATTTGTCCTTATCTGTAATTGTGACATTTGTATCTGACAGAAAGAGACAATGCATGGCATAAACTATTCCAAGCTTATTCCACGTTAAGTAAGGGGGAGGGTCGTACTATCAAGAACTTTATGTTGATCCATCATAGAATGTCATAATGACAGCGTCCAGTGACGAGATAAAAATTACATAGAAATTAATCATTGGTTTTATGCGACAAGGTTCTATGGTGGTTCATCAATTAAAGTCCATGAGCGTACATACTAGCTATTTTATTCAATAACGCAATATATAGCTAAAGTGTGCTGTATATGTATATATAATACATGCTCTGGCCTTCCCTGTCATGAATTTGACAGAAAGGGGCAAATAATACTTTACCTAAAATAGGTTTGTTGTACGTTTATGAATAAGTGGATGTGTGTGATTCCTACGGAATAATTATTAACTAATGGCTATTATTATTAACATTATAATAACTATCGAAGCCCATTCTAAAGTTTACAATTTTACAATACCCCCAACTCTGCTCAGCACCTGACCACATAGTCGCATTCAGTTGTACCTCTTCCTGTCCCAGGGTTCCCTGGACGGAGACGCCGAGACCAGGGACTCCCAGGCCGAGAACAAGTCCCCCGACGACGGCAACGGAGGCTCCAAGAGACGAGGCCCCAGGACCACCATCAAGGCGAAACAGCTGGAGATACTCAAGTCTGCGTTCTCTCAGACGCCGAAGCCAACCAGACATATACGGGAGCAGTTGGCTAAGGAGACTGGGTTGCCGATGAGAGTTATTCAGGTAAGTTACTAGTCAATTAAACCAATAAGTAAACACTGGAGGCCCTTGCCAAGATGCACTACGCTAACTAGCGTTTCTAGCTTTGGAGCTGAACTGAATATAGTTACTAAGTTTAAATATCTGGGACATTGGATCACCGAGGACCTCTCTGATGATCTTGACGTAGAACGGGAGCGTAGGGCGTTGGCAGTGAGGAGCAACATGCTGGCTCGCAGATTTGCGCGCTGTACGGGGGATGTCAAAACAACCCTTTCAGTTTCCCTTTTTGTCAGACTTTTTACACGTGCAGTCAGTGGGTCAGCTGTACTCGGAATTCTGTCAACGCCATACGCGTCCAATATAACAATGGGTTTAGGATATTGTTGGGACTGCCTCGTTTCTGTAGTGCATCAGGCATGTTTGCCGAGGCTCGTGTCGATGGCTTTCAGGCCATAATGCGCAAAAGAGTTGCCTCCCTGATGCGTCGAATAAGTGGCAGTTCCAGGAGCCTCCTAAACAAGATCCTAGATAGGCTGCCCTGTCCGCCACTGGAAGTCAGTCCATGTGGAGCCCAGACGGGACATTTTATCTAAAATTTTATCATTTTATGTTTTTGTTTGCTAACATAGTTTTAAGAGTATTGTTTGTTATTAATCATCTATTTTCATCTATATTATTAATTCTAGTTCGAAATAAATAAATGGTTATTATTATTAGTATTATTATTCGTTTTTAAACCAATCGCATCACTGGTAGATGACGTGATACGAAAAGTAGTGATCTACCAGGGACGCGATTGGTTCATAAACGAAACGAATAGAAACGTCAGTTAGCGTAATGCATCTTGCAAGGGCCTCAGGGTCAGCTAAACAGCGCTGTGGCTCCGGCTACTGCACTTGCTGAGCTGAGTCTCATTTGAGTTTACACCACATACAACGCAACTTTTCTAATTTCGCTATAATCTTGTTTTTTTGTACTGTCTGTTGTGTTGCAGCGTGTATTTGTCCAATAAATGTTATGAGTTTGGTTTTTTTTACTTTAAGTAGTAGAGATAGAGCATGACTAAGTTGAAAAGATGCGCTCCTTGCCGTGGTTCACAAAATATGATTATTGTATTATCCTATGAAGTTTTTGGTAAAGTGCCGCATAATTTTAACTTTAGCGAGCTCCAGCCGGCTATATTATAATTGTTGTCTGAAGAAGTATTACTAGTGTTGTCTAGTATTTATAGCACAGGTCAGTCAGTAATGGCACATTGTGTGTGGTTTTTTTTTTTGCTTTTTAAATGTTTCGTATTTCTTCTAAAGACAAAAACAAACGAAAGAACTTACAAACTTACTTAAAACTACACTTATCTAACAAACTATTTTGAAAATTTATAAGTTGAAAAGGTCAAAGTAGATACGTCATTATTTAATTTTGTTAGTATAATACATTAACGAGAATTTATAAAGTATAAAAGCCTCGACGTTGCCATAGGTATTACAATTTACTTGAAATACAAGGTCTACAAGTAGTGTAAAAGATTATATTATTTCATGTAAAATTTATAGCAGTATAGCTAATACTAAACCCGTTTAAACGTTAGATTAGATCCATTTAAATCTTGGTATCTCACATTCTGTCTCTCGGAACAGTTCATCAGTTTTCGAGTTCTTTGGACCAACGAACGTTAAAGTGACATCGAATGAAAGGTGAGAGATATCGAATGGATGGGTTTCAGTAGGCAATGAAAGCCAACCTATTATAGAGACTGATACATTCAGCATCACCATTTATAATTTTAGTTAGGTATGTCTTTTAACGGTGTGTTTAATTTCGACGTAGTGGAAAATATTCGTATTTATCTTATTTTCTCTGTCAGTTTTTAGTACCTACCCGTGTCTAAGTTAAGTAAGATAAATTCATAATTATTCGTCAAAATACGTTGTCGTGTAACATTTTACTACGTATTTTTGCAACTCGAAAGCAGATATCTGCGCCAAATTCGTATTCGTGTACGAGTAAATTATTTCGGGTTGATATAGAATTAAACTTTGCTAGGCTTGCAGAGTTCCAAGCAGTTGAAAAAACACAGGTATATTACAGCAGTCATACAGTGTGTTACCGGCATGCGGGCATTTATTAAAACTGCCGATAATACGTTGCTTTAGCAATTGTTTGCAAGTATTATCAATTAAAAAATAATTAAAATAACTTCACAATTAATTTTCTTAGATACTGTCCATTTTTAGGGTTCCGTAGTCAAACTAGGAACCCTTATAGTTTCGCCATGTCCGTCCGTCCGTCCGTCCCCAGTCTAGCTCAGAGACTCATAGTACTAGAAAGCTGTAATTTGGCATGAATATACATTTAGTCACGCCAACAAAGTGGTAAAATGAAATTTTGAAAAATATTTTTTTTTAATGCACCTCCCCTACACGTAACGTGGGGATGCCTTTTTTTTTCTTGCCTACCCCATAGTGTGGGGTATCGTTGGATAGGTCTTTCAAAAATATTGCGGGTTTATGAAAACAATTTTTCGATTAAGGGATCCGTTTATGAAATATTAAGCTTTAAAGCGCTATTTTTTGTTAGAGTCAATTGTCCCCATACAGCCAAAACTACAAATACTAAAAATCTGAAAAATATCTTCAACGAAAGCGCATATAACGAATTTTAAAGGAAAACTATCACGGCTAAGTAGACAAGATTAGTTCCTGAGATACAGGCGACTAAAGTGTTTATACCTATCAAAATCGCCTATGATAACTTTGAAAGAAAAATTTGTTAGGGGCGTGCAGGACGCGCGGGGGGAGTCTGTCCAAGTAACAAATCGAGCGACAGCCGCGCTCATAAGCGCGAGCGCCTAGATGCTGTTCGGACGTGCCCCGGAATGCTACCTACAAGCTTGCGATTTGCGATCTGAAAGTTTACAAATAATCGATTAGATTATTGATTTGAGTCGAGTATCGTTTGGAAAACTTAAAATTCTATTTACTGGCCCTTGTTTTTTTTTCAATTTCTATTAATTACTTTATAAAAGATTAAACTTTTATTGTAATTTAAAGTCGGTTTGAAGCAGTTTAGATACCTAACTACCTACATAGGTATACTGATCTCACACTTAAAAGCTTGGCTCTTGTTTGAGATATTATATACGAATTTATAAGAAAAAGAATCATTACTAACAATAAGTAGACTTAATTAGTTCCTGAGATACAGGCGACTAACGGGTTTATACTTACCTACTAAAAATCATCTAAGACAGCGTCAAATAACTAAATAGAAAATTGGTTCATTCATGTTGATTTTTGAGATAGTTTTTTGTGTTTGTCGTTACGGCTTCGGAACCCTACACTGAGCATGGTCCGACATGCTCTTGCCCGGTTTTTAATGTAGTGCATGTGCTGCGTGTTCATCGTTATCAGTATCGCTTTTGCTTGGTACAAGGCATGTCGTGGTACGGAGGCAGATCTTAATAATCAAAGTAGCCGTCGACTGTCATTTACACTTGTCAAATTGCTGTGCTTTACATTGCTGGCTATTAACATTTTGCTAGAAAGTTAACAAAGCCTGGAAAGTTGTTTATTAATTAAAGTAATGCCATAGTTACGTTACAGATATACGTTATATTTTTAACACTTTAAAAAAAGCCCGGGTGCTGGTAACACACTGTATATGCCTGCTGCCTGGAATTCGGCAGGACTTATTGTTGATATAATTAGTTACTTTTTAAATTACTTATTTATTAACTATGGTGAGTAGTTGCGAAACCACTCTACTTGAATAAGGGTTAGTGAAATACGAGCTTGAGAAAGTCTTATATGTAATCGATTCCGAATTTATTTTTAGCTACTAAAATATGCTCTCATATTTAGACCAGTAAATCATGTTTACATTGAACTCCTTGCGAATTAAGATGGAGCTTATATCAAATACCAAAGTACTTATTACTTATATACTAAGTATACTACGCGGTTAGAGATTCTAAAAACTTCTGTAAACGAATATTTTTCAATTCAGTCGATTATACAGAGACGCTATTTATCTCAATTTCACGGATAATGTACCGTGCATGGTACAGTGGCTTTTGTGATACATTTTGCTTGTAGCAAATAATTTTGGTTTCAACTTACCTGCTATAAATAATACTTTTGCCCTTGTATGTACGTAATGAATAACCGTCATAATACTCAACAAATCATAACTTCCTAACCGTTACAAATGTATCCTACTCTGTCATGGCGGCGCGCAAATTGAATACCGCGAGTATCGTGTCGTGACAAATATCCTTATTAACGAACGCATCCGATCTACAAAGAGTTCTACTCTGAACGCACCTTTATTTATGACGACACGTTTGTCGAATGTCTATAATTCGAATTTTGAAACTTGAAACTTGCTCAAAAATCTATAAATCTGCTCCAAGTCTCCAACGCCTAGCCTAGTTAAATTGAGTTGACAGGTTTTTAGCGCCTGGTTTGTTATTATTATACATCTTTGGCTACTGTAAAATTAATGTAGTAGGTATTTTGTACGTGCAGAAGATATTTATAATCCTAAAATATTTTAGGGAAAAGTGTTAAAAAACACAAATCGCACAAATATTTTAGCAATATCCTGCCTTAGCTCTTACTCGTATAATGCCAATCGTGTTCCTACTGTAAATTTTTCCCAAGGTAATTCGAAAACAGACGAAAATTTCTAACTGAACACATGGAAGTCGATTCTCCACGGCAACAGATGTCTGCCGAGATCCGTCTGTCTGTCCGTCACGCTTTTTGCGCTCCTTCCTCTTTGTTTCAGTTTTTGTTCGCGAGGAAAAAACGCGTTTTTTCCGCGGTTGTTGAATGTTTGTAAACGTAGGCAAGTAAGAGTGACTGGGAACTTTGGGAAATTAATTTTATTTTACCTTACGTTGGGTTATTATTTTTTGTTGTTGTAGTAGGTAAGTAATACCTACGATTCTACTATTTCTTATGCAAGTTAATTATTTTCTTGGTAATTTTAAGGAACTAAAATTGCTTGTGATTTGATGGAAGGTAAATAAAACAAAAGGATAGGCCACTTACACAAAAAAAAGACTTGTTTTCAGGAACTGTGAAATATTTGTATTGGTACCGAAACATGTGAATCAAACAAATAAATCAAGTGTTCGCGTTTACAAAACCCTACAAAGTTCGTTTGTCGCAACCGACACTCCCAACATTTAACACTCTACAAACCAAAAACAAATATTGTTCATCCAATAATGTCAAGTATGTTAAGTGGGTTCATAAACAACTTTTTTCTTTTTTTGTCTCCATTCGTCAAGTCCCGCCAGATCGCGCGTGTCAAATGCTTCTGCCACATGTGGGTAACTGTAAAAGTTTTTCTACCGTAATCTGGTGCTAACTAGTGAATACCGGTTAGTTGTTTGAACTCACCGCATGATGTGCATGAGAATCGATTTTGCATAGGTATTTAGCTGTCATTGACAAATCTGCAACTGTTTTTTTGCCTGGAAAGTTTAAGTGGAGCATTTGTCTAACGGTTCATATTTAATTAGGAACTAATTGGTTCTTCCGTGATTTTATTGCTGAGCTGTGCTAGCACATTGGTTCAAAGTCACATCATGACCGGACGAAAACATGTAAACGACACCGTTTGTTAAGTATTATGGCGTGCAATCAAAGCAGGAAAAGATGTCAAAATAATGCAACGAGATGCCTTTCCTCGACGTCACCCGACCGCGACGCGACAAAAAGTCTAAGATATTTTAATAAGTTCATATATCGTAATTTTCTCCGCGTGACGGCCCTGTCGACGCGCGCCGCGCCCTTATTGGCTCATATTTTAATTTGACGGCTTGCGTTCTTAGCGACACGATAGGGTTGCTATTGTTAGAAATTTAATGCTTACTGCAAGAATATTTTTGACAAAATTTAATTAATTTGGTTTATATTTTATCCTTTGTTTTTGTATTTTATTTTGTTTATTCGGCGTAAAAATGCAACTTATTATTATAGTAGGAATGTATTCCACATAAAGTATGACTTTAATAACATAAGATTTCTTTCATCATTTTATTCGAGCCATCAATGTGCAAAAACTTCAGGAGATACTTTAGAAGTGATTAATCAAGGGGGCCGCGGGTTCATGTCATTTGTCATTTGTCTTTTATTTTGTTCCTCAAGGGCAGGACCACCTGTTCAGGGCCTGATAAAAGAATAGGGTTAATTTAATGAATTCATAACGATTATTTCGATGTCGTAGTGTCATCAGCGTAATTACATTTTATAAATTACCTTATTACTCAAAGAATATTCAACGCTTGTATAATATTAGCATTTTAAATACGGTTTGTAAACATTTATCATCATTAATTAATTAGATAATCCTTGTTGCTATCAACTAGGTGGCAGTAGTCTGTCATTTTAATTATGGTAATGGAATTGATATTTCATAGAACTGAATCATTCATTACCGTAATTTGTGTGCAATTTAGTAAGAGATAAAACAAGAAGTAAACACTGCATAAGTAGGTAACAATCTAACAATAGTAATAAGAAAAATATATTTTATAGTTAGGTAACGCTACTGAAATAAAATGACTATTGTAATTATTTTTTTTCAAATTAAGTAATATAATGTATTAAAAAAACAGGCATATTATTTATATGCGACTTTACTCTAGCCAGTAACGGTAACGGTTTCAGACGGTTTCAAACAATTTCATTCCACGCACACCAACAAGAGATCCCGCGCATGTCACCGCTTGATTGATGGCTCGATAAAAACAGTTAGCAACATGTTATTATGTCACTACCGACTCGAGACGTTCTGATTAATGTGTCGTGTGTGGCTGCCTTTAATGCTCTATGCCTCATAGTCTATGGTTGTTAGTTGTCTATGCTCTATCAAGGGTGAATGGACGTGACTCAGGTTAATCACTGGCAGCGTCTCGAGCGAGCCAGAAAAATAATAGTGACCACTAGTTTTACACATCTCTAATTGTTTTGGTGTTCGAATATCTTCTACATTAGTGATACCTGTAGGACAGGCTACTTTTAGTACTGGGTTTTTTTCGCAATATAGTCCGGGGCGGCCTAATGCAAATTAAATTTTAAAATTATATCGTTGCTAAGCCAATGTCATAAGGTATTATTTACCGCACCGTCCTGACAACTTGCTCGTGATCCGATTCATTTAGTACACTTTGAATTGCCATTGAGATAAAAATGCCAATGGCCCCCGTCGCTTGCAGTTGCAAAGTTTCAAATTTCAACGAAAATTTCATAAATGGAATTTCTTGGCTTATTTTATTGTTATGAGAACTTTTGTTTTTACTGTCTCCGTAATTAAAAACTTAAGAAGCAGTTGAGTTTTTTCTAATATAATAATAGGATGTATTTTGAAGGCTTCTGGGTTGCTCGTTACGAAAAGATTCTATATTAAATTCTGTCAAATTAGGCAAGCAATCACGGAGGGCCGGGTGAGGTAACGTGCAGTTGAATGAGCCGTTGGCCGGCCGTTTCTCATGTTTTAATGTCGGTCGGCAACTTTGAACTGTCCCAAATACTATAACTCTCAGGAGTTACGAGGCACAGGGATAAAGGCGCGTGTGACGCGGCTTTACTGCCCGACCGGACCCGATCTCCGCCGAGCTTTTACGACAAATTGTCCCGTATACGATCCCAGGCTAATTCGTCGATTGTCCTATAAAATGTCCCCGAAGTACGACGTTGCTCACTCCGGCTTTCGATTTATGTTGAGCGAAGAATGGTCACTTCGCCTCTGCACATTGGGTCCGTGCGTTGAAGGTAAATCAAAACATTGAACATAAATTTCATCAAAAAGTATACTTTTGTAGCTGTCACTTTTAAATCGCGTTCACGGTGAACCGGTGCCACCGGTGCCGACGGTTCTCATCGAAATGTATTCTCTGTAACGACTGTCGCCGGCAACTTTAAGACATCGTTGCCGTCAAATCTGCACTTAAGTTATCTAAAAACGGGACATTATTACAAAATGCACGCACGTTATCGCAATAAATTTGTAATTTTAATCGTTATTATCAAAACAAGGGAGCGGGTAAACAATAAAATAGTGTATTTTATGCTTGGTTTTGCGTTGGTTCTCGTAAAAAGGCGCAACGTACTGCGCCGCGGCGCATTTAGTGAGCGCATTGTGCATAAGCGTCGAGAAATGCCACCATCTTGCCGTTCCGCCCCGTTGCGCCACCGAACTGTCTACCGTGGATTACTTTTTGTAGAGTTACTCGTCTTTACTATAATTTCTATTTGTTTTTGTAGACTTTGAGCATTGGTGCCGTAGAAATTGGTTCAATACCTAGGTACCTACCTAAATATTTTATAAAATACCGCAGGTCAGCTTGAGAATTAGGATCAATAGCCCCAAAGGTCTCGTACGGTGCTCGTAATTCAAAACTCATTTTTTGTCCCTATGCAATACAAGGGCAATTTATCATCGAATGAGTTCAAGACAGAAGCACCTTACGGCCCGATAGACCGCCAAACAGGTGCGGCCCCACAAAGGCTCGCGACGAAAGCCATAAAACTATTAATTATGACAGAAAGCCGTGTCATACAAAGGGTATTATGCGAAAATTATGAAAAAACTCAAGAGCGGCGCCACATGCCTTTTAGTCTACGTGGACGTCCCGCGCGCATCGTAAGGTGGACAAAAGGCGGCGCACACTGGGACAAAGAAACACCCCGCGTGGACAAAAAATTACATCATTTATTTTATTGCTCCGGGTGAGAATGTGGCACATTAATATTGCGTAGGGCTTAATGTTCGATCGCCCTGGGCCAGTCGTCAGTCATAGCCGCGGCTTAGAAACGTTACCTGTGCAATAAGTTTTCGTGAGTCGTGATGCATGGAGCCGCACTGTCGTTACTGCTGATAGTGTACTTGATTACATATAGAAAGTAATTATGGGACGCTCGTAAACTATAATTATCTATGTAACTAACTCTGTACTGAGTAGTTTATAGCTTGACTTGCCTGTAAATAAAACATAACGAGTAATTCTATGAAAACATTGTAACTTAGATGTATGTACTTATCTACTGTATTTAAGTTTGATGATAATACCAAAAACTGTAGTAGCATCGAAATAATCATCTTCGTCTTAAGTTGAAGCAAGTACACCCATATCATCTATCATGGCGGCCTTCGTCTTGGGTCATTTATCATAATCTCAGTTGAAACTTACGAGTAGCCGGTGTAATAGCAAATTATTTATTTGTGTCATCTTGACAGCATAAAAATAAAAATTGTTGTATATTTGCTGACGGATAGAATATGGTATTAAGTCAAATTAATTAAAACTTAAGCATAGTGTAACATTTCAAATTGCAGTGTAACATGGAAATGAATCTAGGCAAAACCGTGTAAATTCATGCTTCGGTAACTTAGCGGGTATTAGCCAAGTATTCTAAGCAACATAAACTCTTGTCGCAGTCAGTTATCTCCAAATCGCTAATTTAATTACCAACAAATCTGTCTAAACAAGTTGTAATTAATTTTAAGTTATCAACATAAACATAACATACACCGGTATAAACATTGTGCATTACAGTGTGGTGCTTAGGACCACTGTGCGTAGAATTCAAATCCTCAGCGTTTGTTCAAAATTCGAACAAATATTTTTTTACAAAGTTCGTTGACCGTTTTGGCGTTTTAGCGCATTTCTTGGTCGGAAAGATAGACACGTAACGTTTACGCTTTACGGAGCTAGTGACGTGACGATATCGACGTCGATACGCTCGACTTACTCAGTTTGATTTTTATTTATTTTCATCGAGTTCGTTTATTTTTGTAACCTTAGGGTGATGGTGGAACGAAAAGTGTGAGATTCACCGGTTGGATATAAATTGAATAAACTCGCTCTTACATTTTTGCCAAAACAAAATATTGGCTTCGCTTTCTCTGCCATTCAGCTGCTCAGTTTGACGGTGGCATCTTTTAACCGTAACATGTTTTTTCGACTAGCGTAAAAATAAATTAGAAAATTATATTTATTAAAAACAAATAAATTACTTTTCAAAAAAGGCCTTATAACGGTACCCTTAGCAAAAAAGATTCATATAGTGGCTCTCCATGTCAAATAATATTCTCCTACTACCTGATACGATCTCTCCCAGTCCAAAATAAATACCTACGTAGAGATATATTATTTGTACAGTTCAGAGTATCTTCTGAAGTTATATAAGAAAGTACCGTCAGCAGTCACGCTCGGGTGGCGAGGCCGATTCCGCCTTGTGACGTCAAGACGACCTCAGCCCTAACTTCCTTCTCCATTCCGCATACGATTGTACGACTTGAATACTGTTCCGATGGCACTTGTTGCGAAAACGTCAATCTTTAAATACAGCCACAGTAATTCCGGTCATCATATGATTTTTTTAGATATATATAATTGGGTTTTGATTTATGTTACCGTAACTATTAGATACAATAACTATTAAGTATTACTTGGTACTAATTTCGAACAGATAAGGGATAAAGCTATATTGTTTTTTCTATGCAAGTATGTTTATCATTGTCTAGTAGGTATCCATAATACAAGCATAGAGCTTAATTTGAGACTAAGTCCATTGGTTTGAGATTGTCCTCCGATATTTGTTTATTATTTAGGTACTAGCGACCCGCCCTCGCTTCGCTTCGGTTTATTTGAGTTTTCTATAACACACGTACATAAAACAAAATTTATTATACATAAAAACCTTCCTCTTGAATCACTCTATCTATTAAAAAAAACCGCATCAAAATCCGTTGCGTAGTTTTAAAGATCTAAGCATACATAGGGACAGACAGCGGGAAGCGACTTTGTTTTATACTATGTAGTGATATGTAGGTTTGTTTGCATGTATGTATGCTTTAACCAGCAAAAAATATCTAAGAAATGTTACAATTTGCTATTATTTCAATGGAATTACAAAATAAAATGTAGTTATCACTCCACTGGTTGAACCAAGGACATAAAATCGTTATCTCCAGTTAATAAGTAGCACAACACTAAAACGAACGCGCATAAAAGGTAGCCATTTTGAAAAAGTACAATGCTTTATGGTTTTGTGTTATCAACTGATAACACTTCCATTTTTGAATACGGCTCACGATTGGTCGTCGGCTTTTACCTGTGTGATAACCTTATCAAGAATTAAAACCAGTCATGTGGAATTGGGTTGGAGGCGTACTTTGATTGGAAACTCTTGAAATGGGTTGCGTTTACAAATAAGTCACCTATTAACACATCTATTATTTAGAGAGATTCCCTATATCCCTATAGACTTCAATATGGTTTTATTCAAAAAAACAACAAAACACTTAATGCAGTCATGATATAAATAACTAAGAACACTATTTCTTTAAGGCAATAAAGCAGTTAAATCTGGTAGGTAGCATACATTTCAACGTCGTGCGGAGAGCATCTAATTAACTGAAATAAGACAACGCACAAATTGGAATCACTGGGACAGAGCACCACGGTAAATTTAGCACCAAGAACATCCGACACACTCTTTTTAACTTTTTAAAATTAAATAAATCTACAGCAGAAACGCACTGGCTGGAAATGATTGACGGAATGTATTTTCGGGCCATAGTTACTTAAAAACTAGGTAGCATTTGTTTTTAAGTTTATTCAATTAGACTTAGGCAAAAAAATTTGCATTTAAGTTATAATATTAGCGACCTCGGATACTGTTTCGACATAAAGAAAATCGTTTCAAAAGAATTTTGCGCCTTTACTGAGCATGAAAATCTAAAAGTGGGTTAATTTACTGCGCTTTGGAGCACGCTATGCTTTGCGATTTTATCTATTGGTTAATGTCGAAGATTACTTTATTTTATGTTATTTAAATTTTATCAGATCATCAAAATCATAAAGTTAGGTAATTGATCGCTTATTTTCGGGGTAGCCTTGCGAAAAGTTTTTTGTGGGACGTTTCCTGTAAACGTCATTATGACAGCTCAAACATACAAAGCACGCTTTGGACCAAGGAACTCAGGAAACTATGCCTCACGCACGGCCCATTTTACATC
The DNA here is from genome assembly GCA_963966035.1 of Acleris laterana. Classification (NCBI taxonomy): domain Eukaryota; kingdom Metazoa; phylum Arthropoda; class Insecta; order Lepidoptera; family Tortricidae; genus Acleris; species Acleris laterana. The sequence continues at coordinate 7,749,865 of OZ014457.1, forward strand.
GCCGAGTTTACAAACAACCCAAGTCGTGTTGTACAATTTCGCGAGGGAACAATTTCGTTAAAACCGCTTTAAACGCCACGCCAATTGAGCGCAGATGGCGCGTGAGGCGCGCGCGGTGTGGTCGCGTCTTCAGACTGTTGACTTATGATTCGTTTTTTGAAATTTATGCTTTCTCTTTACTTTTCCTGATTAGTGAAAGTATGGCTTTAATTAAATTGAATATGTATTTAATTATTTGTTTGCGGCCGTATGTGCCTGGTTCTAGCACGAATACCTAGTCAATTTGTAATTGTGCGGTTAATTCTATTTTTGATACAATCTAGATAGAACAACTTTGACCTGTCAGTTATTTGTTGAGTCCTTGTCTAAGTTTAAATGCCAAGTAATAAACAAAACAAGACCGTGTGCAAAAATGATTTAAAACTTAAAAACTTAACACTTTGCACCATGAATACCATATATGTTATGTTCCGTGTTTTGTTTTCTTTTGGTGTTCAATAAAGAGTATTTGTATTTGTATTTGTATTTGTATACCTATCGAGACCAAATCAAACCTTCAAATTCATAAAACTCAGAAAAGGTAACCCGCTAGGGTGCCCAAAATTCGCGTCCCATATGGTGCGTGATACAATAAAGTTTATGGTGGAACGAATACGAAAAAAATGATCAGCACAACTGTTTGTGGTGTAGATATGAAGGTATAGATATGTTTCGCTCCAGGGTACCGACCGCCCGTCGACTCGAGCTTCGGCCTTTAGGTCTCCTTTGTTTTTCGAAGCGTAGTCAACACTTCGTCTAGAAGCAAACTGACTAAGTATAATGACCATTATGACTGGCGTCCATAGTTATAGCTTTAATGGAAATTTGATAGTACTAGAAACTTATGAATGTGTGTTTATAGTTTAAGATGATATTTACAAGGACAATCGATTTGTCTTTATATGCCTAGTCTATCGTGTTCCAGAAAAACAAGTATAGAGGTTTACTCAAATGTTGTACTTGTATTATAAAAGTCATCATAACCACAATCGGCTTTTTGTGACGTGAAACTAAAAATAAACACTGATAGTATGTTTTGTACGCAATACGAGTAACATGTACTAAGTAATACGCGTTAAAGACAAGCTCACGTCGTTTTGGAGTGTATTTAGGTTGTAATGCAAACTCATTAGCGCTAGGGGGCGCCTCTGTCGAGGCGTTATTTATATTGAGGCGCGGAGAACAATGTCCGCGGCTGAGAATTAATCATTTTCCTGCTACGCCGCTGTATAGCCGGGTGATTCCAATATGAATTGTAGCCTTTTGTAAGTCAGGTGTACGGGAGATTCACCTTCCGTTTTCTAGGGTCATATATTATATGATTACTCGATATATTCCCTTATGAATATCTTTGATTGTTTATTCCTGTGCTTATTTTTTTACTTTACCTATAGAGGGCAATAAGTTCCAACTTTATAAATGTTTTACCGTCGATAAGATAAGGTATCAGAAAACATTTCCATAAAATAACAGTAAAAAAAAATACTACAATTGTAAAGGTATACTTTTAGATACCATGCGTAACTTTTATAATATTACTTCTTGAACACACGGTATAAAACATGAAATACTTTAAATAAAATCGTCTGGAGATAATGGTTGAACAGTTTTGAAATATAAACTTGAATCCTTATTCATTCTCAATTATCAATATCAACGAAAAAAACAAAAAAATGTTTTACTGTAGTCAAATCAGTGTTTTACTGTGAGATGTTACTTTTATTATTACTAACAATACCTAACTGAAATATTGTGTATAATCAATCAAGCGTATTATTTGTGCAGCAACTTATTTATATTTTATTTTAATGTGTCTTGTTTCTATAATTTTGACATAGCTGGCGACTATACATTAAAACTAAAAATTTAGGGATAACCTAATTTTTTAGTTTTAATGTATAGTCGCCAGCTATGTAAAAAACTCTCAATCAATAATTTATAAGCGAATATATCCGACGTATCCTCAAATTACAACTGCTGTTTACAACTTTTACAAGAGACAAACGAAACGTTTTTACGATTGTGTAAATATGCGAAAATAAGCACTGGGTATCCTTTAAACTGACTGTTTAGTCGTTTTTGAGTGTTAGTGTGTAATATTGAGATTTTACGAGTTTTAAAGTCGGCGTTACGGTAAGAGAATGGCCCCTGCAGAGTTGACGTATGAAATATAGTGTTTAACACCACGCGGCTTGTTCGAGGGCGCCCCGCGGCGCGGACTGTCCCGCGCGGCACAGATGCATCGTCACCCTACACGCGTTACAACGCCGTAGTTTTAAAATTACTCATTACAACGATTCCTATATCAATAAAATATATTTGATTTTTTAACTCTTTATATACCCCACGATCCACGATGCACACGGCGGCGCGTCAGAAATCCATACAAATGAAAATCATGGACAATCTGTTAATGAACCTGTCACCATAAAGCGATTTGTTTACTCCGTGTGAATGATTTTAAAGTATAAAGGTCAGTGAGGCTGCTATGGTCTTGGGATCTTTGGTGGACCTGACAGTTTTTACGTCATTTCGCAAAGCATCTTACTATGTATTCGCACGAAACAAGACCAGTTTTATCTTGCTGCTAAACTATTTCGTGTTTTTAAATTGCCTTTTTTAAGCTCTAAGACTCAACTGCCTAACTTACCAGTAAAAAGTCAAGTCAAGTCAAGTCCAAGTACTCTTGAATGACTTTTGCAGCATACGTGATAGAGACAGATGATGGTCATTGTGCTTGACAGTATTGTCATAGGTCATAGCGTTGTAGAGCACCGCTTACACTATTTATTCGGTTTATAATTCTAAGTCCACGGAACCCTGGAGATCAAAGTGGACCTTAAGGCGCAATACTGCATCAATTCCGGATGCGGACAACATAAAATTTTAATGGCTCCACAATAAATGTTTACAGAATTTTTTGTTACACCATTTTTTCCTCAATTCTGGTCTATCAGAGGCGATTAAGTAATAAAACTAATACGTTCGGGCATTAAATAACGGAACTGGTCAATTTGGTGCGACCACCGAATAACCCAAGGCTACTAGTTCGACTACTGGGCTGCTTTATTGAGGCCGTGCCAAGAATTGTGTACCATGCCAAAATACACCATATAACTTTTTATGACGATGCACTTAAAGATCGGAAGCGTGTAGATACCTACAATCTACAAGAGACAGTCATGAGACATAAGTATATAGATGAATTAGCGAGAGCGTGGAATTGCATATGTAGTGGTATTGTGTGTTTATAGGTAAGAGAAAGAGAGAGAGAAATACTTAAGTATTCATCTATAGCTCTCGCTAATTCATCTATAGGAACCAGAAAGAGATGAATTCCAGCCGATTTATCCACACACACAAGTAGCATAATAGTGTTTTCACTGTCACGTACACTTTACCTTTTATTATTAAAATGTTGTCTACTTAATATCATTACCTTAACCAAGCCATCTGTAACTAGAAATAGCGCAGGGCCTCTATTCTAGCCGGTAAAAAGATCTTTGACCTGGGTTATGTCATAATAACCCATGACATAACTATGCAGTTCGTATTACGGTGAGTGTAAGGGACAGAGCTATGGCAGTTATATAGCTCTGTCCTTTTCTCTCAGCGTAAACAGAATTGTATAACTATGTCATAATAACCCCCCTGTTATGATATTGTTTTTAACACGGCAGCCATGACTGTCAAGTAAATACTCGTAAGAGCTATCAAAACGTTGACAATACGATAACAGCGTCGCTATTACCTAACGCAATCTCAATTGGCTTCAAAGCGGAACAATTGTTTTCATTTTGTATGCAGACAAGCCTTCGATTTTCAAAATGAAAACAATTGCGATGGCAAGTGTGTAAAGCAATAGACCGTCTGGGGGGTTATTACGACTTAGCTATGCAGTTCAGTTTACGCTGTGAGAAAAGGACAGACCTATAGGTATAACTGCTATAGCTCTCTCCTTTACACTCACCGTAAAATGAACTGCATATCTATGTCATAATAACCCCTCTGGTCAAAGACGATATGGTTTTTACTGACTAGAATCTCGGTCCAGGAGACAGGCTTAGCCTTGTGGTGGTCATGGGTAATAATAATATGTACTTATACTAACATTAAGGTTTTTTTTTAAATTTAGAAATGTCAAACATTCAAATACGTTGACAGTGGAGTTCCTGAAATAAGACTGGGATATTGTTCTACACTATAGTTTACAACTCTTATTATAGTATTATCAACGTTAAATACAATATGTGTTTACGATTCGTACATTAAATATTGCACAATATCGTAATATTTGACATGTTTTATTTGCGGCTGAAACAATGTGCAGAGACAATGTAGAATAAGTACCTACGTTTGCACATTTTACAATGTCATCAATCACACTATTTTACTCATGTTAATGTTTCTTAACTCAAAACTTATTTAACTATCTACGAACTAGACTATTATTAATCAAACTGGCCATACATATTTAACTTTCTTCTGCTTTCTTGCAAGCGTTCATAATTATAGACTCTATAACATTTAATTTGCCAAAAACACGTCAGTCAAAACCTTGCCTGGACTGGATTATGACTGCATTAATCAATCGCGTCTGGAAAACATTAATTAATCAAGTCAGAAGCCAGTCTGAATAGGTTAAAAAACAGCTGTATTCCAAAACTTCAACTACAGTTAACTCTCGTTAAAAATCTTTCCCTGTAAAATTGGGCTTGCTTGCACAATCTAAAGAAAACTTGTGCTCAAGTTAATAGTTTACGAACATTAATATTTAAAAACATTTTTTTTTTTTAGTCTTATAAATACAATTTACATCTGTAGCATCCGGGACAGAGAGTATTGCTACTTTAAGCGTAACCTGTGCTATTTCTTTTAAAACTACACCAAAATACTGTGAGAGACCTAAGCGTTTAACACGTTAAGTCCCAGCGCTTTAAATTTGGGTCAACCGAATCTATCCTCTTTTTAAAAAACTGAAAAAGAACATGTGTACCGAAATTTTAAATAACATTGAGAGTAACTTATCTAGAACTTAATTTCTGGAAAAAGTTATATCAAGCAGGTCTTAATCCGTTGGTGGTTCATTTAACTATGCCCTATTATAATCTCAACAAAATCTACATTTTCTGCAAGATCTAAGTCAAAGGCTATCTCTCGCCAATCCATTCCTATGATTATTTCTCTATCACAACAGCTGCTCACTTCATTAGAACGCTATTAAAACAGACGGACTGCTTTAAATGCGTATCTGAATAGGACTCGTTGTAAAATGCGGTCCAACACAACCTTAACACCCAAACAGCGTTATAATGAATTCGGAAACAATAACTTACGTCCTTCTGGTTATTGATTGCTTCTAGTAGTTCATTTTGTGACCATTGATACACCGGAATTTGAACTTTAAAGTTAGAAGTGATAGGTACTGTTAAGGTGTATGATCCGGTATGGCTGCGTAGGCGCAGGCGCGGCCCGATCAAAGCCGCGCGCGCAGCGGGATCTAGCGCTGCTTCTAGCATAATCGAGCTTTTGTTTAAAAATTAGAACTTTTTAGGTTTTTAATGTTGGCATGATAAGGCAATCTTGTTTCATGTTTTGCAACAATCTTTTTGATTTTTTTTGGTGATTTGAATAGTCCTTTCTACACTAAAGAATATTATTATAAAAGTCAAGTTTATTACATACCTGTGTAATTTTAGACGAAAAGGCATCATCCATTTTTTGCAAATATTTGAATGTATAGGCCTTGTACCAAAAGCATTAGTATAAAATAATTTTGTAATGACGTGTCCTATAAAAATAACATATCTATATAGTTTGTGCGTTTTAAAGTATAAATAGATTTAATTTTCTTCAAGAGTCGTTCCTATTTCCTTTAATGGTTCTGTTACAGTAAAAACATGTATTTGACTCAAGTCTCGTAATCAAGTCTACTGAGTCATTAATGACCACGCTAATGACCAATTTGTGTGCAAACAAATTGTGTTTTAATTGTGTGTTAAATAGATAGAGTGATTCGTTAACTACTTGATTTAAATGCGTGCAATGCAAGTTAACTCAATCGGTGCCCGGATCTTAGATCTCCATAGCAATTGGAGCCAATATCGTTCTTGAAACTGGATGTGGCATTTGTTGGGAAATTAATTGGATGAAAAGGATGCGCAATGTTGGATGACGGACGTCCTTGACTTAAAATGGGTTTGATTAAAACCTTGGTTTTACCATGATGACACCAAAACTGCAAAAAACTGATTAGTCCTTTTCTTTCAAAGTCGATTGACACGTGTAGAACAGGGATAGATTTGTGTGACAAAACACAAAACCGGAAGCTGAACAAAACATCAAATTATTAGTCTACCTATTACTACCTAGTATTACTGAAAAACCATAACAAGACCTTTTTAATCAACTGGTCTGAAAGGTTTCTAAAACAAAAAACATAAACCGGCGCAACCTTCCAAATTCAAAATTAACTGCAAAGTTATAAAATCAAATGCATTGCAATGCAAAGTGGATGTGGTTTTTAAAATAGTGCTTTCTTATAATTTTGTTATTTTGGTTGACTTGACTAAATGGAAATTCCTGCATGCTAGTCATTTCTATGATTGTCTTACCCCCACACCGGAACACAACTATGCGAACACTGCTAATTGGCAGCAGGTTAGTGGGTGAGTGGGTGTGAATTAACTGTTACTTGCATTATGTTATGGTCGTTAATTTACAACACAAGTAATATATATCTTCACTGAGGAATCTTAGCATCCGTGCGGTTTATCGTCAAATCATTGTACCTTTTAGATAGTTTTTCTACATGATTTATATAATTATACTTTGTCTGAATAAGTAATTATCAAATTGAGGGGGGTTTCACCAAACTGGAATGACTTAATCCGAGAAGAGTCTCTACAAAGTCGGCGTTTAATCTAGGTATGACCTTATTCCAGTTTGGTCGAATCCAAACTTAAACAAAGTAAAAAAATCAGCCAATCAGAACATACCGCAGATAATGAGTCACGTGGTTTTCTTTGTTGACATTTAGTTTACTCCCTACTCAGACAAAGTATAGTTGCAAATAAGTCGCTGGTTCAGACAAGTCTTAAGACAAAAACGAGTCCCGCGACAAAACAGAAAAATAAAACCATGTCGCAAAGAAATGGTTCATGACACCAGCGTAATGGGCATCGCACACGACACGCTATAGCGTTGCAGCGGTTACCGATTACACGCGGCGCACACGCGACGTTAACGCGGCGTGAACGTCTGGCAAGACATTACCGCAAGTACACGTTTTTTGTCGTGTAGGCTTGAAGAGAAAAATATGTTCAGTATCTGGCTTGCTGGTGGTAATCGTTCAGTAATTGGCTTTTTTCTGTTTATTTTTACGGGTGTCTTCTTGTTCTGTGAATGATCCTAGAGTTACGACTAATAAAAATATTTACGAGATTTAACGATGACATGACAGCATAATATACACATTTAACTGAAACGGTTAATCTTTGCTCAACCACTAAGACCGTAGATTTTAAAAATTAAAAAAGTAAGATGTTTTTTTATGGCATAGAGAAGACAAACGAGCACACAGGCCACCTGATCGTAAGTGGAAACTGTGACCCATAGACATTCGCATTCACAAGACTGCAATGCAATCCTAAGACTGCAAATACGTTGCCAACCCTGAGGACTAAGATGGAATGCGTCTAACCTAGTCATTTCACCGGCTGTCTTATCACCAAACCGGAACACAACAATGCGAACACTGCTGTTTGGCGGTAGGTTACGTGTAAGTATTTTTGCATCTCTTTGTAAAAGCAACTTTTTGACACTGCTATTGATTAAGTATTATTCGGTACCTACTAAAGGGAAAAAACCAGCGTTGCGCAGCACTCCTGCCAGACTGCGGCCAGGACCAGCTGAATTGCTCCTTTTACTGCAGTTAAATGGTCTGTCTGTACGCTATAAAAGCTGTAATAATTGTATCCTGCAGCAATATTTTTTTTTTTTTTTTATGTCGTGGTCAGTTTATCGCACTTAATCGCGCCTGTTTAAATCTTCTAGGCTGTCACCAATCTTACGCATACAATACAGTTTCCTGACAACCAATCACCTCGACATAACTGTTGTAAAGAAACCTAACAAATACATTAAATTTCTCGGCTATTTGACCATAGACTTTAATCAAATTTCTTGATATTCTCAAATGAGATGTATAGGTAGGCTCATCTGAAACGGCCTGATTATCTAGGTTGGATCCTATTCGACATGAAAGTTCTATTTTATCGTAATTGGTTTTCTTTGAGCAGGCGTTTGTGTACAAATCGACACTTTCAGTATATTTATTTATATCATGGAAAAAGTAATATCATTGACAATTTCTACTTCATTTGACTACTTACGAGAACACCTACCGTATAACCCACATAAATATACGAGTATGTCATCTACGTTAGGATACGTGTTAGCAATATATGTCTTTTGCTTAGACTTGCTGATCTTTCTTTTATTATTGTACTGCTAAGTTTGTTTTTATTTTATATGTGTGGTATATTTATTCTTGTAAAATTATTAGTGTTCCCCTTGTTTACAATTTGTGCCCGACGTTGCCCAGGTGAATTTCTTCTTTTATATAAACCCTGTCCTGACAATTATGACCAACATTACAACAACAAAAAAACAGTTAAATCGGTTGAGCCTTTCTCAAGTGATGCTCTGTAATGCTTGTAGCATTAGGTCCTCATACTTAAATATACTATAAAACATTAAAAATAAATAAATATAAAGTAAATTGCCAAGTTTCTTTACGTTGGAGTACGGTATAAAATCATACAATCCTTTCCAGTAAAAGCGGACACTGTCAATAAACTTTTGACCGCAAAGTTTTATCGATGCGGTGGGAAAATAGCAATTTATTACGGAATGGACGGAGTTGTGTAGCCGACGTTACTTTTATCATAAAGTCTTTCGCTTTATATTCTCCGTAAACGTCTAGATAGTGGTTGCGAACAAACATATATGGCGATGTCATGTGGTAGAACTTCTTTTGTTTTTAACGTACTCATCGACATTGTTAATTCAGTATTAATGTACCTATACCTAGGTATGTATAAAGTTGCTAACATTGTTGCGGTTCTGGGTTCGATTGCTAGTAAGGGTAAATGATTAAGGCCCGTATTAATAAACTCATCTTGGCTGAGATGCGCGTCACAAGATACCTACGTCAAAATAAACGTCAAACCATAGAACACTGTCAGTTTTGACACATCTCGAGACGAGCATTAGAGTTGAGATTAGTTTATTAATACGGGCCTAAGTGATGAGCCCAAATAGGTATTTGTTTCTGAGTCTTGGAAATGTTATGTGTTACAGCATGTTTATCGTTCTCTAGTACCCATAGTATAAGCTTAGAGCTTAGTTTGGTGTTAGGTCAAATTGTGTTACATGGTTCCCTGATATTTATTTATTATTATTGTTCATACAACTTAGTCAACTAGGCAAAGATAAGAATTACTGTTTTTTTTTTGTTCAATCTTTGCTATCGGAATCAATACCAAAATCCGGAGTACACTACATAATTTCGAAGAGTCATAACTCCGACTGGATCAAAATTCATAATTTGCATAATTTCGAATACAATGTTTTGATAGTCTTTATTTTTTGATATCGCTTAGAAATCAAACCTAACCTCACCTACGCATAGCAATTAAATTATGCATTTACCTAACCTAAAATAGTTATATAGATGTCAGGAAAAATAAAATTCGGACGAATAATTAGTCGGTTTTTTTTATTATTTCAAGGTGCTCCCGCTCCCCAAAAACCACACCATTTGTCCTGAATTGCATCAAAACATTTAATGTTTAAATATAAACAACTAATCAAAACCATCTCCCGCAGGTGTGGTTCCAAAACAAGCGGTCAAAAGAGCGTCGCCTGAAGCAGCTCACCTCCATGGGGCGGGGTCCATTCTTCGGGTCCTCGCGCAAGATGCGCGGGTTCCCCATGAACCTGTCCCCTGGAGGGCTGGATGAGGGACCCCCAGGGTTCCCCTACTTCGCAACAGCGGATGGCAAGTTTGAGTTCGGCTACGGACCCCCGTTCCACCATGATGCGCCGTTCTTCCATCCGCCGCCGGCCATGCCGTTCAATCAGCCAGGTTGGTAGACTTTTCGATATTTTGGAGCCTGATTTAAATTACCAAGCGTCCTGTAGGCCTAGCCAAGTGCTATATTTCGCTAATTTAGCGTTTAACTTCTTCACTACCGTTGTTTTCACCATAGAAAGCGTGTAATAAAAAATCAATCAAGCCAAAAGCTATATTAAAAATGTATTGGATTTAAAGTGACTCAGTTAACTAGCACAACATCACAGGGATAGTCGAATCTCTTTAGCAGTAGACCGTAGAAAAAATGCTTTACGCTGTCGTGAACGATTCCTGAAACTGTCAAACTGTATGGTATTGACATTAACGTTCGACGTAGCTATCTATCCGGCATCTTACATACATCCTATATATTTTAGATAACGATAACGATCTCGCAATGCATCTTGTCTAGGACCACTTATCAGAGGTATATACATACTGAGACATTACTAAAACGCTAAGCCACCATGAAACCTCGTCGATGAAGCCCATAATTTCGACGTAATCTTAAAACTCAATGTGACGTTATCATGACTACATAGTTTTTGCTTCTATTCCACCAGTGGATTATAAACTTTTCTAACATTATGTACTAGGCCATTAGTAACGTGAGCAGGTCGTTTCGCAGGGATGGATTCGATGCCGGGCGAGTTCCCCGACCAGTTCCCGCCCCCCGACCACCTCGTGCTCCCCCGACCCTCCTCCCCGGAGTTCACCTTCGGCGACGGGCCTCCCCCCCTCCACCCCGAGGGTCTGGTTTGGTAGCTGAAGCCGGAGCCGCGGGACTACCACGACTGATGCGGCTCGACGGGCTATAAAGTGGACTTTAACAGTGTCATGCAATAAAGCAACCTGTGACTTAGTGATATTCTAATATGACTTTTTTTGTTCTGACTGGTTTTCTGACCTAAGCCGGCATTTATTAAAGTCAGCGTGTCGCCCAGTGTTAGCAGATTTATTTTCTAGCGCAGGGCTAACGCGCTCATGTTTATCGATGTCGGAATTAGCAGTGTTGTGAATACGTGTACAGAGATGGCGTTTTATAATATCGATAGTAATTTATTAAGTTATGCTAAATAATTTATTTACTGCGAAGATAAGCTTGTTTTGGTTCCTATTTTAAGATAGACGTGGCAATTTATGATTAATTTCTGTATGTATTTATTATTATTTTTAGTTTAGTTTAATGAAATATAGTTATTGGGTGACCACTAAAGGATGTGTCCGATTAAATTTAAGCTTATGTAAATATTAATTAAGTTGTACATAAATATATTGCTGGACAAGTCTGTATGTTATTACATTTTTTATGTACTAAGTGGTAGTTATTCACCTAGTAAGCGAAGGCGAAGTTTAATTCGTTCTTTTATATTCTGCTTGGGTAATATCATCGTCGTAGATTATTTAATAATTTAAAGAAACATGCATTTCTTTTAGTTATTATTTTTTGTATGATTTTAACTTTTTTAAAGACCCAGAATGTAAAGTAGTTAAAACTAAAATGTGTTTAATCAATTAATTGTGAATGAATACATTTGATGGAACTATATCGATAGGTACAAATTTTATATTGTAAAAAGAACTTTTTAGATTGTATGACGGTACTAAATAAATAAAATAATCAAAATGTTTGTTTTTTTCTATTTGGTTACTCTAGGACACAATATCATATCAATACACAGTTACTTCTAGTGCACAACTGCACAGTCGAGTTTTAATTACAAAACCTCGGAATTTTCAGGGCTAAATCAAATACTGTATAATAAGTGTAATGTATATCGATAAACTCACTCATCGATATACGATAGCTCCATGTAGGTACTGTTTGTAAAAAGTATTCTTGTTTTGATTTTTTAGTTCAAAAGCATGGTTCGTCAATATTACGTCAAGGACACAAATATTGTAGCAGTGAAGGACTCAAAATTTCTTATAACTTAATTGTCAAGTAATTTCATACCTGTCGTTAACATATTTTTGAGAACTTTGTCCAGTTAAATATGTTTGTCCTTGGCGAGGTATGTATAGTGTCATAGAATGCTAAGGTTTCGTTCATACAATCAAGGGAACACATACCTATAACTGTTAACGAGTTTCAAGAAGTTTTGAGCACCGAGCCTTACATTGTAAATATGCCTATCAAGTCATCGAGGCGAGATTTCACGTGCATATTGTATGAATAATTCGAATAACTTTCAAACCTGCTACAAAATCATACTTAAACGGATGTGTGCTTAACATTTGTACGTCATGTTATTTGAGTTTAGTCGTGTAGATTAGTGACGTCAATGTGCATATCTACTCGATTATATTTTATATCATAACTGTATCTGTATCGATTAGATTCATTAAAGGTCCGCGTTTTTATCAAAATATTCTTTTTGCACACTAAAAGCCTGGTTAGATAAGTGCACTTGCCTCATGTTGACAGGTTCGTGGCTCAAAACAAAAAACACAGGAACATAATTGTATGTACGTTAGACTAAGTGTTAATATTCGGTACATACATGTCTATCTGTATTAGTGCATAAATAAAAGTACATAATGGAATTGTCTGTAAGAATATAAAATCTATTTGAAAATATGATTCGTTTGTTTTTTTCTATAAGGAACCCTCTTTTAAAAAACTAGGTGTATTAGTCATCGAAACCGCTTACCTTTAAACCCTTTGGCCATATGCTACCACGGAATGGTTGCGCCGCCGCCGATGCTCAACTCTGAAGTCTTGTCCTAGTGAAAAGAGCTATATTATTAAGGTATGGCAACGTATTTGCAGTCTTAGGATTGCTGTCTTGAGATTGAGAATACAAATGGCATGTGTGCTTTGCCTTCACTATGTCATAAAAAAACTTGTATATATAGGGTTTAAACCCCTTTATGTTAAGAGTTTCTTAATTGACCTTATACCCTTTTTCAATAGGAACCCAGAATAATCAATGAGTTGTTCTATGCTCTATACATTTTGTGTCATTTTGTTCTGGTTATCGTCGATCCGTCGGCTGTAGCCTCCAAAAGGTTGAACAGCTCGACCACTCGAAATACAACAGCAACGGAGTCGATCCAGAGCGCGGTACTATGCACGCCGCAGTTAATTAAGAGATACATTGCAGAATAACAGGAGAACTCCACTAAAGGCAAGTCGCAGAATCATTACATTAAGACAGTTAAAAAATAATGAGTACCTAGTTAATTTTTAATGAGTTGTTTGAGATGTTTCGAAAACGGTACGTGTCAAGTACGGTTTTTCTAGAACAATATCGATATCGGATTCCGTGTGGTTGCCGGGTTAGAATAGTGCCACTCCATATCTTCCCGTGGATGTCGTAAGAGACGGCTAAGGGAATAAAGGCGTATAGTATTGTTTTGTTAGGCGATGGGCTTGCAACCTGTCACTAATACACTGGTAAACATCTTAGTCTAAGTGTGCAAAATGTGGTTACAGAATTATCAACAAGTTTTTAGAGTTGTTGGTAATTCTGTAGCTCTGCCTACCCCACTCTGGGAATAAAGGCGTGAGTTTATGTATGTATGTATGTAATATCGATAGTGGCATGGCACATCTCACTCTCTCCTATTCTGAACGCTTTACGCATTATTTTACTTGACACAGGACAATGTTAACATTTTCAAATCCATATTTAACACAAAACTATCCATCATGTTAGTCTGAATCTTTAGTTGCAATCTTGCAACTTTATTGCAGGCTAGTTAAATACTATAGTGAAAGAACATGGCTAAACTGAAGTATGGGGGACTGCCCTAGCAATGTATAAACATTGTAAGTAGTAAATATATTATGCCAAATATTAGTAATCAGCATGAAAAGAGTTTCAGGAACTTTTCAAATCGTTACAATCCTGAAAATAAATCGTAACATTTTACATACATTTTACGCAAAACGGATCGTCATACTTACCTACTGACAGATAACAGATGATATAAGATTAATGTTATCTGTTATCCGTCAGGTCTCGATGGCGAACAAAAAATATGATAACCAAGTAAACAACTTTAAAATGCTTTATTATTATTCGAAAGTTCTAGGAAAATAATGAACATGTATGTAATAATTTATTTATTTATTCTCGAATGTTACGAGCTAGTTAGAAATTTCTATACATGCTTAGGGCAGTAGTTTAGCCATATCCGAGAATAGGATTAATGGTGTCCAAGAGCTGAGCTGACCATAGAGTTGGAGGTCGCACCAGGGTCTTCACTGTGCTTAAAGCAAACTTATTCTCACTTCTAATTAATATAAAATCGGATGCTCTGTCTTCAATTTATGAGTAACACTCCTACCCTAGTACCACAGCTAGCAAACACCGACTAGGATAACAGAGCGTAATGGGAATCGCTACCGCAGCCCCCGAGGCGTCATAAAGGAAAATTGTAATTTGGTCGAAGGGCGAACACGCGGTCGTTCGCACGCGGCGTGCCTGTCACGTCCTATGGTTCCCTAGTAATTGGTGGCGTGTTTGCCCTTTCGGTGATAGCGATTCGTGACGAGAGTGATGGGAGTAATTGGGAAGTCCTTGTTTTAAGCCCATGATTATTGTATGATAATGGCCGAACGTAGAGTGACGTCTACGGATGTCTATGGTCTAAATAGATATACTACGAGTAAGTATATACATGTTTCACTAAGGGCCTGTCGTTTGATCAGTAGTTAACTCAACTAAGTGTTAAAATTCGAAAAGGAATCGAAAATTTGACACATTTCCTTGGGATTTAACCATTAGTTACGATTTTCGATTTGTTAGTTTTACTACTGATCAAACAACAAGCCCTAAAAGAGATTGTAAAGCCGGGCCTCATGCTTGGTAGGTATTTGTCGCAAACACTGCAGGACGCAACTATACGTTAGATAGAGTGAGATGAAAAATCATCGAGCTCACTCTGACATATATAGTTGCGTCCTGTAGTGTTTGCGGCAATGGCCAAGTACGTTAGATACGTTGGAACAGGTTAGGTCTACGCGCTAATAGGGCTACCAGTGTATCTTCATCGAAGAGCTCGCCGTTAATTGTTGTTAGGTGAATAACATGGCTAATAGAGCTATAGAATTACCTACAATTCTAATAGCTTGTTGATAGTTCTGTAACCACATTTAGCACAATCAGGCTTAGATGTCTACCAGTGTCTTAGTGACAGGTTGCATACCAATAGTCTAACAATAAAGCAAGCCTTTATTCTTTTAGTCGCCTTTTCCACCACGTCCACATCCACGGGAAGACATGAACATTTTATAATTGTATTTTTATTTCTAAAATCAAAAAGTGCTGTTATAACGGTTCACAGTAGTTTTGTCCTACTAATCCTACTAATATTATAAATGCGAAAGTTTGTGTGTGTGGAGTGTGGACCAACACACACAGTGTTGGTTACTCCTCCACGCTGCAGCGGCTGGACGGATTTGGATGAAATTTGGAATGAAGATAGCTTATACACTGGATTAACACATAAATAGGCTACTTTTTATCCCGGAAAATTAAAAAGTTTCCGATTGAATAACGATAATCGACCTCTACGCAGAGGAAATCGCGGGCAGAAGCTAGTACTTAGATATTTAAACTCACCACCGTTGGTACTCAGAGACATTTTATAGACAATAAACTTGTTCCTTTTTCAAACTTGTTTGTTAAAACTCGTCACTGAGGAACTGATCATCATTAAATGATCTGAGTGCGGTCGTTGCACTCATGAAGAATAAGTTCAGTGTAACACAAAAAAACTGACGATTTATGACATTGCGACATTGTTTTGTTACCCAAGGTCTTTTACCATTTTGTTTTTTTGTGATACATAGTGCTTTTGAAACCATATTGCCTGTGAGCTGAATAAGAACTATCATACCGTGACCTATACAATAACGATAGGTATTGTTTAAAAGAAGTTGCACTTATAGCAGTTTTGATGCAACGACGTTAATAAATAAATAAATAAGTTGAATGACAAAGTTATTGCTTATCAATGTACAAATAAATGCCTGTTTTAAGTAAATAAAATAAGAACGTAAAAGCAAGGGCTCTATGCTACTCGGTAAAGCCAGTTTTGTGCAGTGACATACAAAATGGTTTACGAAATAAATTGTAGTCTTGTAAAATGGTCGGGTTGTTAATTCGGGAACTTTCGCATTTTCCGGGATTAAAGGTGGCCGGTCTTACTCTAAATTTCATCTAAATCCGTCCAGCCGTTGTAGCGTGAAGGAGTAACAAAGTAACAGACACATAAACTGTCGCATGTATAATATTAGTGGGATTAAATAAAGACGACGACGCCAATGTTGAACACTTTTAGCTGAAGGTACCAGTAATGGACACTTAATTAAATTATATAAACTGAATGTCTCAAAATAAATGAATAATCCTTATCTTCTGTACCATAAGAATCAAGTGTCCATTATTGGTCCTTAAAAAACCCAACTGCCGTTTGAATAATGTCGCCAAAGTAATGTTACTTATCATGTATGTATATGTTTTTTTATTTCGTCAACTAAACATTTAAATACTTTTAATATATACGTGTAATTTATTACATAGAGTCGGACATACATACAGGTCAGGTAAAATACCCTAGAGGTTTCCACACGTTGTCTATGTACTGTTGGAGAACGCCACCTGCGGAGGTGCCAGATGCGTCCGTCATAAGCGCTAGCGGAACGTCCGCGAGCGGATGAGCCAATGTAACAGCGCTCTTAAGGCTATCTTTACATTGTTCAAATGCCGCGATTGAAACTGAATCCCATACAATTTTCGTTTGATCCTTCTTTTTGGAGTTATGCAAGAATTTGTTTAAATGTGCCTGTTGTTCTGCAGCTTTCTGCAAGTGTGACCGATAAAAGTTAATCATGCCTAAGAAACGCCTTAACTGTTCTATTGTTTCTGGACGCGGGTAATCTGAGATGACCTTAACCTTTTCTTCGCGCGGTTCCAAACCGTTTTTAGACACTGTATACCCCAAAAATTCTACTGTTGGTTGTCCGAATTTGCACTTACTAAGATTTATTGTCAAACCGGCTTCCGTGAAAACCCGGAAAAGATGCTCTAAGTGTTCCCTATGTGCGGTTACGCTCTCTGAAGCTACGATTAAATCATCTAAATAACAAAACAGGTTGGACTTGGTTCCGTCGCTGCCCGTGTGTTTTTCTATATCATTGATGATCGAGTGCATAAATCTCTGAAAAGTTTGCGCCGCGTTTCTCAACCCGAAACACATTCTGGGGAACTCAAATAAGCCGAAAGGCGTTATTATCGCGGTTTTTTCGATATCTTCCGGGGCTACCTCTATAACGTGGTAGGCACGGTTTATATCTAGTGTAGAAAATAGTGTCTTACCTGCAAGCCCATAGGTGAAGTCTTGTAATCGGGGAATAGGGTACCTGTCGGGCTTCGTTACTGCATTCAGCCTCCTGTAGTCACCGCACGGTCGCAGCTGACCGTCCTTCTTTGGCACCACGTGTAGCGGGCTGGCCCATGGACTCTTGCTGGGTCTGCAAATTCCTAATTCTACCATATTACGAAATTCGTCCCTAATTTTTACGTATCTGTCTCGCGGTAATGGCCTCGCTCGCGCATAAACCGGAGGTCCAGATGTTTCAATGTGGTGCTTGACACCGTGTTTAGCTGGGTCCCTAAAGCAAATGGGTTTCGTTATCTCCGCGTATCGCTCCAGGATGTCACGAAATGGGTTATCATCCTGAATGCTTTTTACGGATGGTTGACCGTAACGTACGATGGACCCATATGCACTAAATTCTGTAACACTATCAACTAATTTCTTATTAAATAGGTCTACTACTAACTTATGAGTCTTTAGGAAATCTGCACCAATTATGGGTTGTTTTACGTCACACACGATAAACGACCACTTGAATACCCTGCGTAGGCCTAAATTTACTACTAAGGTTACCGCACCGAAAGTTTTAATCTCTGAGTTATTTGCCGCGTAAAGTTTGTAATTCGTTTCATTGCGACCGACACCGAATTTACTTACTGGTACTACCGAGACATTCGCACCTGTGTCCACTAAAAAACATAAACCACTTGTTTGGTCGCAAACGCTAAGACGATGACTGTCATCCCACCCCGCACACTCCTGTACTGTGCCGGGTGACGCCGCCAGTCACCAGTTGGATTGCTGCGACTGCATGCTGCCGGAGATCGATGGGGTCGATGTTCCCGCACGCTGCTGCTGGTTTCTGTCCCATGCACAAGGTTGTATGCAGTTTCTCGCATTTTCCCTGAATTTAAAATGATATCTGCATAGCCAGTTAGGATTCCTCGACGGGCTTCTCGCGCGAGACCGGGAACGTTCTCTCTGCCAACCTTGATTGGAGTTTTCTGTGGCTCTAGATCGCAATTCGTTAACTTCTCCTCGGAGCTGCCTCAGTTCTATGGCCATGTTCCTGAATTCCTGGATCAGTTCTGCGTCACTTGCTGATTGCATGGGTGTTGGTGTTGCTATTTCTGCTACTACACCTTGCCTCACTGACTCCATTATTTTATCTGCCATGGTGGCCAGTGTCTCTAACTTGGTGTCCTCACTGACTATTAATACTGTACGTACCGCCAGCGGCAGCCGCTGTAGCCACAGGTTCTTTAGCCTCTCGTCGTCAACGCCCGAGTTCCTTGCTGCTTCGGCCATGCTGCGGAACAACTGTGATGGTTTCTGATCTCCCAGCTCCAGCTCTCTGACTAACCTGTTGAATTGGGAATCTGCGCTCTCTTGATAAACGGTAATTAATCTGTTTTTTAGTTCCGAGTACTGCCTGCTGTCCGCACTTTCTAGCAGGTCCTTCACTGCGTTTAATTCGTCTCTGCCTAGTTTTCCGATAACCAGGTCGAATTTGGCTTCCTGGCTCAACTTCTGCGGAGCTAGTATCGCATCCAACTGCGTGAACCAGAGTTTGGGCATGTCCTTCCAGAAAGGCGCTATGCGGGATGCCACGGTAATCGCCGCTAACTCGTCTCGTGCGTGATCGTCCGTTGGAGCTTGCACCGGGGCCGCCGCTGAGGCCTGCACCGGCACTCCAAAAGCCTGCTGCATTGGTACGGTTGGCATCTTCACTAACGTTCACAACTGAGTCTAATTAATTACCAGTACAACTCGACGCTGTCCGCACCTGGCCAGATCACGTCGGGGTCACCAATTATTTAACGGGTGTTAAATAAAGAGAAGTCAATGTTCAAACACAAATTGTTTTATTTAATGTCCTTGATTTACGGTACAGAATAGGTAAAAGGTTAAGTGACCAGGTGGGCGCGGAATTACCAGCTACTTAAGTTATTTGACTGTTTGTGTCGAGAGCTACGAAAGGACTGGCCGCCGTGAGCGGGCCGAGCATGTATATTTACCTAAAATGCTGACGCCGCTAAATACGTCGGGGGTGTCGCCACACACATAACCCTCCTTTTGGGCTTTGCCACAGTAGGGTTAAGATAGGGAGTCGGTTGTTTCAATGTGCACCCGCTCGATGTGTGACTAATCCGGACTGATTAGAGTGTACTGCTGCGCTTCGGGTGTTGTACCTACACAATACCACTACCTACTTATAGTTATTTGTATCGCGCTGCGGAAATAAACCACTTTTTTGAAACTTTACCAATACACATTCATATACTTCAATGAAGAAAGACTGCCCAAAGTTATAAAAAGTGAATCGCAAAAGATTTTTTTATAATAATTAAGCGATGGATTTTTAAAGTACTAAACGTTTAATCGTCTGTCACAAACGGAGCTGGCTGAAAATCAGCGCTGCAGGTGTTTAACACCTCAGCATTATGCTGAGCCAGTGACCGATGCACTGCCGCGAGGACACACTCACTACTCTTTTTATTGCTATTTTCTGTAAGTATATACTTTTTATTTTGTTTGTCTTATGTGTGTAGTGAATAAATGCGTTTTTCTTTTCTTTCTTTCTTTTCGTTTTTTATTGAGTTTTGGACTATCCAATTCAAAGCAATTAAACTAACAAAATTGTATTAAGGCATAACTTAAACTCTGTTAGGTACTGTGGGTATAGTACTAGACAATCTAGACATATTTTTATCCCTATGAGTACACAGTTTTTTTTTATGAAAAAGGAACAAATTATGTGCCCTTACCAGGAATCGAAACAGGGTCACTATGCTCACTATCCATAGGCAAACTAATCGTCAAAGAAAACATCCTTGAAATACATTTAGCTCCGGATCGTTGGCGGGCGCACATCTAAGCAATTTGTATGTAAAAAAAAAACATTAATTTGTGAATGTTCAATAGAATAACAAACATTCCTGTTTAAAGCTACATTTCTACGCTAATGAGCCTTATTCACAAAAATAGATTAAACACTCCACCTTAATAACGGAAACCTTAATTCCACCCCAAACGTGTAAACACAAATAAATACAAGAATTCCACTCGATATGTCCATTAATTAGTACAATTGTTGTAGAAATGTGGGGGAAACGCCGACGGGTTATGTGTATAGAGCACGCAATACCACCTCAAGGGCAAATACCAATTATAAATGCTATAAGCAACCTTTTCTTGTGTAACTTAATTGGTATTGGAATTGGGACAATTGAGGTTTCCTACGTCGAATGAGGCTGAAGAAATATTTAAACGTTTGTTTATATAACGTACCTACCTCCTTGGATGAAACCGCAATCACCAATTATATTCTTTGCTGGTTCTTCTATATTTTTAATCGATGACTTAACTCCCCCTAAAGTGTATTTCGTCAACGTCAAGTTATTTATAGACACTCCCTTGGACTTATTACACAAAAAAATCCATGGACACGAGAAGATAATTGTTCGGTAAAAGAGTATTTTCTCTGAACTAAACAGAAGCACATGAGGTTAGGTTAGGTAAGGTTAACTAACCTTACCTAACCTCACCTCCTTAATAACGGAAACCTTAATTCCACCCCAAACGTGTAAACACAAATAAATACAAGAATTCCACTCGATATGTCCATTAATTAGTACAATTGTTGTAGAAATGTGGGGGAAACGCCGACGGGTTATGTGTATAGAGCACGCAATACCACCTCAAGGGCAAATACCAATTATAAATGCTATAAGCAACCTTTTCTTGTGTAACTTAATTGGTATTGGAATTGGGACAATTGAGGTTTCCTACGTCGAATGAGGCTGAAGAAATATTTAAACGTTTGTTTATATAACGTACCTACCTCCTTGGATGAAACCGCAATCACCAATTATATTCTTTGCTGGTTCTTCTATATTTTTAATCGATGACTTAACTCCCCCTAAAGTGTATTTCGTCAACGTCAAGTTATTTATAGACACTCCCTTGGACTTATTACACAAAAAAATCCATGGACACGAGAAGATAATTGTTCGGTAAAAGAGTATTTTCTCTGAACTAAACAGAAGCACATGAGGTTAGGTTAGGTAAGGTTAGTTATAACTAAGAGACATGTAGAATTGAAAAAGAAAACAACGTACACTTATTATTTTTCTTATAATTTTGGCTTTATATCATTCGGAATACTTCATGGAGTGAGGCTAACTTGCAATTTTTGTCAAAGTTTGTCATCATTTGTTTCACATAGTCATGGTGATACCGGGGAACCATTTCTCGAAACTCACTTGACTCAATACAATAAAATGTTGTACAAGTCTATTAGTGAAATGTACCTACCACATACTATTAGTCTAGTGAGTGTCGAGAAATGAGCACCAGGGGTGTGTATCAGCTCCAGCTGCTCCGGCGCACACGTGCGGCCTGACATTTGCGTGCGCGCTCCCCATTGGTCAATCGCGTGTGATCTTCGATCCGCGATGCGCTATACAGAATGACTCACATTATAAATAAATAGTTATATCAGGTATTTACCGTTTTATAGTTTTCCGTATCAGGATTACAAGTTTAATAGTATTAAAATTGTTTTATACGTAGTTTACAACTGTTTTATATCATGTAAGAGAAGCGGTATAAGTTTTAATTTTAAGTATCTTGTCATGGAATGTATTTAAAATGTGTGCTATTTAGTGATCAAATATAAATGTTATCGTAATAAATAAGTGCGACATGAAAACCTACTAGGTACTTATTCATAAAAAAATATAAAGCTTACATTATCATCACTTCCACCAAGCAGCAGTTCGTGTGTGTGTGTTAGCATTAGATGATAATCACAACTTATTTCAAAGGTTAAATGATAAATAAATACTAAATATCAGAGTATAATCTCGCAGAAATTTACCTAGTCCCATATACGTATGGTATGTACTAGACAACGCTAAACTATAAAGAGAAATGCATACATAAATACGTAGAAATAGAAATCATCTACCTCTAAGACTCAGGAAGAAATACTCGCGCTCATCATACAAATGGTTGTCCATACCGGGAATCGAACCCGGGAACGCTAGCTTCGCCTCGCTAGGCTCAACGCGTCGTCAATACAATGGTTGGCAATGCATTTGAAATCATTAAATTGCATAGACACGATGAATAACGCTAACGTATTCAATTTTCGAAAATTGAGTATTGTTAGATATTAAGTTAGATTGGCAGAAGCGGCCGTTGGTTGAACAGATCGCCCGCTAACGCAATCATAATATTTATCAGTTTCCGAAAACTGTTAACTCCCACCTGTGAACCATTTTCCATGCCAAAAACTGAAATACATTAGAAGTATAGTCAAGTGCATTTTTTTAATAAGGAAATAAATACTTCTGTAATATATTTATGGTTAATTTGCCAGTACTCTAACGTGTCCGTATCTAATTCACACACGCTGTGGCCTTTGCGTGTGCGCTGACAGTTGCGTGAGGGATGTGTTCCGAATTCGAAAATGTGCGTTGTCTGTGGTCAATTCGATTATTGAATGCCGGGCGGTTTGGGACCCTAGGATCCCAAAACGCATCGATTCTATCACCTGCTAAATTAAGTTTGATTATACCTAACTTAATTAATTGGTCAAATAACAAGACCACAAAACAATAGCGTAGTTTTTATATAACTTTTGAAATCGGAATAAAGCCCCTGTTTTTTTTAAAAACCAACTGCCTTTTTGGATATTGTCATCGATATATGAAAATCTATCTAGTAGTCTATTTTATTGTATGTTAAAAATAATACCCATCATTACTTTGATTAAAATTTTATAGCCTATGTCACTCCCACAACCAAGACGAATCTAACAACACGTATGATATAAGAGCGTGAAAAAGAAAGACAAACATACACTCGTAAAACATAACCTGACGTTGTCGGGTAACAAAGATAATTCTTATTTTAATTCGATATGATTTAGTAGTATACACTCAGGAACAATGAAAACGGGTCACTTTCTATGGTAAATAAAAATAAAGTGACCCGTCTTCATTGCTCTTGACTATAAAAACGTGTGTTGAATAATTAAATTAAGGATCTTATCTATTGATGTTATTGTCATTGAAAATTGAAAATGAGTTCCTGTTTTTTTATTTACAACTGGAAGACGCCCGCGACTTCGCACGCGTAGTAGTTTCCCGCTACTCCCCCTACTTTAACCCCTTAGGGGATGAATTTCCAACAACCCTTTCTTAGTGCACCCCTAGGATATCCAAGGAATATTCCCTCTAGATTTCAAGTCCCTAAGGTCAGCGGTTTTGACTGTGCGTCGATCGTACAGCCAGTCAGTCTCTTCTTTTAACTCGACTGCCAAAGGAGGAGGGTAGTGTTTTTGACTTGTATGTATGGTTCTTTGTACCCTTGTAAAGGCTAAACTGATGGCCGGATTTCAACAAGCAAGGTAATTTGCAAGCAAAAATATGTTTTTATCTTTTTAAAAGTTATTGTTGCATGGATTGATTCTTAGGGATCGAAAGCCTATGTCCACTAGTAGGTAAATGACTTTGGTGATAAGATGATTTATAACTCGTAGATTTATTTTGTCGTATCAGTAATGTAGAATCTGGTCTAAATTATTAAAGCACGCAAATCAAGGCGACAATGATTACCGATGGCCAAAGATAATATTTACAAATAAACAGCACTCGTCAACACTAATCTAACTAACTTATTGAAACATTTCTGATAGCAAACGGAACAAGCGAAATTCATTGTTATACAATACAAAATAAAATACAAGCCAGATGTAAATGTAACTTTGTTTAGAAAAAGATGCAACATGATAATGCATTGTAATTTTAGCTTTATTACCGTGTGATAAAGATTACTATACATGTATCTGTTGTTTGATCGTCAGCGGCCACCCTAATGACTGCCATGCACGGAAATGGTTGTGTATACAGGGTGTGATTTGAGCACACATAATGTTTATTGTGAAATTATAGATCAAATTGTAGTAGCCATTATCAAACAGACTCAATTTATATCCAAAAAAGCATTTTGCAACTAGTCAGGTAATACTTTGTTCTCAGTAAGGGCGAATGTCTTTCGTTCGCGATCGCTATTTCATCCAGGGGCCCCAGTATGGCTGAGTTTATCGGGTGATTAAGTTTGGATAAAGCCTTCGTCACATTCTGACGCGTAAAAAAGTACGAGAGTGACGGATGCTTTATCCACATTTGACACGGGATATAGACGCAGCCTTACTGGGCCGGACGGACGCATTATGGTGGTAATAAATAATTGAGTATTGAACTGTATGATTTTTCTCAATTAAATTACCCTACGTCCGCCTTCGAGCAACAAACTATCTCTGTGTGTACCAAATTTCACATTGATCGTTGGACTCGTTAAACGAAGAGTGAAGACGGGACTAATGAATATAAAGTACACGTTCACTTTTGCCCGCAACTTTGTCCTCGTAGAACTCAGTTAATTACTCTACGAAAAGTATCCATACATACCTACATAAACTCACGCCTTCGTTCCCAGAGCGAGGTAGGCAGAGCTACAGAATTACTTACAACTTTAAAATTTGTTGATAATTCTACATACATAAACTCAAGCCTTTATTCCCAGAGTGGGGTAGGCAGAGCTACAGAATTTCCAACAACTCTAAAAACTTTTTGATAATTCTGTAACCACATTTTGCACACTCAGGCGAAGATGTTTACCAGTGTATTATAGTGACAGGTTGCAAGCCCATCGCCTAACAGTACCTACTACACGCCTATATTACCTTATTCGGCTTTTACGACATCCACGGGAAGACTTGGAGTGGCGCTATTCTAATCCGGCAACACAAAATCCAGTATCCAGTGTCCCAATAATGTAAATTTTTAGAACTTCAAAAACTAGAAACTTTATTAGAGACTCAGAGTTCAGTTGGAATTCAACAACAGAACTCAGACAATAACAAATAACATAATGAAGACACTTAAAAACAATATTAATAAAAATCAAACATTCATAATATTAGCGATATTTCATCGCGCAACGCGTCTAGTTTCACCTGTCGGGCACAAATAAAACGGTTGCCGCCACAAAAATGCCTTGGTAAAATTAATTACTCTTTTTTTCCTTTTTTTCCTTGGGAATGTTGTAGCAGAAAATTATTTGGTGTTTAGCCGGCAGAGGGCGGGGCACCGCGTGATTAATATATTTCGACTGAAAATATTAATGAGTTGGGTCTAACGTTTGGGATTGGGGGTCCGCGAGGTATGCCGGTAGCCTCGATTGGCACTGGCTACCACTTCATTCTTCTGACTACGGCTTTTACGTAAGTATTTCGAATCACGGTTTTCGACAGGAGACAAATGTATAGATGTTGTAATCTTTGTATACAACGTTGTACAAAATAAAACAGAACGCCATAATTGTGAGTATCGTTTTTGAATATTCATTTGAGTTATATTCAAGAGAGATTGGAGGCAGATAAAGCATGATCGAGTTGAGAGTTCTTAACTTAATTTAAGTTTATCAAGTAGATAGATAAAGGTAGGTATCACTTTATCTTTCTAAATGTTTTAGTTTTATAGGTATCTTTGTAGTTTTTAATTATTACAAACGTTTTATTAAACGTTATTTCTTAGAATATAACTTTTTTAAAGAAACTGTTATTTCTCAAAACAATATCTTTTGGCCGCCGTCGACTGCCCCGCCCACGGCCGCAAATTTGCATTTATATCTGTCATTGTCTAAATTAGCTCAGTTTATTTTCTAATAATAATTTAATAATGGAATTCTATTAATAACTAAAATTGGTGATGTCGTTCTCGGGTTTGTAAGTTATTTTATGTGATGTATGTGAATTTAAGTAATTAACTCGCACGTACTGGTTTCTTCGTAATAAAAGTACATACATATATTATTCTGAAAGTCTCTTTTTGAGTTTCATAGAATAACTGGAACGAAACATGCCTCACATTTAAAAAAAGAATTAACAACGCTAAAAACATTTGACATTCAATAAGAACTTAAGCAATTAAGTACATGGTGTACCAAAATTTTGTCTAAGTATAGGTCATTGGCATGTAAAGAAAACCTGGTTGTTTTAATGCTTTAGGATGACACTCTATAATTTACCTATCTATTAGTGAAAAAGATATACTCTACATACAAAATTTTCTCCATATCTATTCATACCAATTCTGAGAACCTGTTTGTGACACCAGTGTTTCGCGAACATAAGTCAACAGCCAGCATCGCCGCCAGCGCTCGGAATTATCACAAAACAAAACTTACAGCGGACTTATCTTACTCTGAAAAAAGTTAACACGACCACAACCCGGCTTACTCGGACCTGCAGCTACAAAATACACCAGAGAGCTCAATAGGTCTTGGTAAACTGGGCATTAAAGCCATAGATCGTGGTCAAGCAGATATTGTGAATTTATTTGTCCCTTAAGCCATTATGTTCTTTGTAATCTGGTTAAGTTAATATTGAGATTTGATTCACAACGTATTTGGAACTTGGAACGAGTTTCTGCAAAAGTTTGAGTTAGAACAAAACTTGTTTCAAAATTAGGAATATACCGAGTTAATTCAAGTTACGATATAAACTCAAACTCAAAGTCACAACATTTATTTGACACAACAAACATAATCGAACATTTTAACAAAACTAAAGAGTAAAAGGATAGAACATAAAATATGTATACCTATGCAAGTAGCTAATTTAGAGACGTAGCGCTGTAGTGTGAGGTCAAAAAGGACTCAGCTCTGGGTAGTGATTCTCTACATGTGTACACATATTTTTTTATTACTATAATAGTTTAGCATCTTCTTTATCTATGAAATGAAATAAAATCGCCTTTCCGTGTCTGTTTGTCTGTCTTTTCTGTCGGTATATCCGCTAACTCCTCCTAAGCCACGTAACGGATTTTGATGCAGTTTTCACCATGAGCTAGAGATTTTTTGACGTTTTCTGTAGGTACGTGTGTTACAACTGAAGCGAAGCAAGATCGAGTAATTAGTTCCATATAATTATTTAGCTTTGACACATTGTTTACAATGTGTTATAGTGCATGTCTTTAACAGTATCCAGTTATGTCAGTTTCATCGATATTGTTTTTTCAGATTTTTAACTTGCCTTAAGACTTACAACAACACGCGTTCGTAACAATTTACTATAACATAATTCGATTCGAGTCTCTATAACTACCTAAGTACTAAATAAATTAAGATCTTATAATTCGAGATCTTATCTTTAGAACACAGGATCGGTTATAGGATTCAATATTTAGCAAAAAAAACGTTTTTTTAAATGTTTTTTATTATTGAGCAAAATGATGATGTTATTGAGTAAAATCTTAATGCTAGAAATTGTATAAAGTATAAAAAAGTAAATATTCCATATAACCCCAGATGTTAAGGCGTGCTCACACACGCTACACGCTGCGAGCGGAGGCGGCCGCTTCCAGATAATAACAGCAGCGGTTGGACGCGGTAGCGGGCCCGCGGCGGTCTCGACATCGCATCACGGAGTAAGATGCTCGTGTCATTAAATTTGGATGATGAGTAAAATTATCATCAATCTTTGGAGTTTAAGACCTACACGATAAGTCTGTAGAGGAAGACAAACGATATTATTAAACTTTTTCTGATATATACTTAAAAAAAGTACGTTTAGATTTGGATATTTTTAACAATCATCCTGTGTACCTTTTTCATTTTGTGTACCTAGTGAATATACTTTATTTCTGGATTATTTGACCTGAATTCTGTTTTAATTCATAGCTGTTATTGTTATAATGCTTATTGCGTACTTATTTAATTTGAACTCGTACGCTAACACGCCAATTTTACATAATAATAATAGTTAGCACCCACAAACTTGTTTAAAATATGCAAAACGGAGCAAGAAACGGTCATAATATAAATTAGAATGAATCGCGTTGAAACGTAAAAGCGCCTCTAGCCAAGGCGGGCACGACGCTACCTTATAAACACCGCGGTCGGGCGCCGCGGGCAGTGTGGCCGCGCCTTTATGCAAATCGAGTAATCTTTCTAATTTTTTACTGTAGTTAATAAATCAAAGGTAGGCAAAAAGTTGTAAGTATATTAATAATCAGTAATATTTTTTAATAACTCTTTTTACCTTTATCTGTAAATATCTTTCAATCTAATTCGAAAGTTTATACGTCCGTAGGTATAAATACTGAAAAAAGTCTAATTTGGTTGCCAAGCGATAGATTGAAACCGACTTTCTAAATTAAAATTTAGGCTCATTGGGCTCCGGAACAAATTGTATTGAGACGTAGGAACTAAAATTATGACATACTTATTTTAGAGACCAACAGGAAGTTATGATATTTTAAATACATATGTACATACATAAACTCACACCTTTTTCGCAGAGTGGTACCTACCCCACTGAATTACCAACAACTCTAAAAACTTGTTGATAATTCTGTAACCACATTTTGCACAATTAGGCTTAGATGTTGACCAGGGTATTAGTGACAGGGTGCAATTCCATCGCCTAACTGTACTACAAGCCACCTCCACAACACCTCTTACGACATTCACGGAAAGACATGGAGTGGCATTATTCTAACCCGGCAACCACATAGGTAAAACGGGTGGTTTTGATATTTTATTTTACAAAAAAGTTGTTTAAGGTGGCTTTTTGCAATATTAGGTTGCTAGTAGCTATGTATAATTCCTATCAACGGGCCTTTTCGCACCGCATTCAAAATATATGTGAACTTTATGTGGCCATGACGATGTCTGCTCGCCATCTCTATATGGGCGAACTAGTGCCTAAAAGTTAAAAGTACTACGTTCGGCCACCTCTGATATAGGTATTATGTACCACTAAAATATTTTGGATTCGAATTGGACGCGAAGCGAAAACATCTATGCAAATGTTAAGGCGAACGTTATCATTATCGAGAATGTATTGGATTGACGTAAGCTGCCAGACGGTCAAGTCGACCGCTTATGTCAATTCCATACATTATGACAGTTTTCGAAAATCGTTTACGTTAGCGTTATGCTTCTTGTCTAAGCCCCCTGAACCTAGCAGCTAAGTGATTCTCTTACACGAGGCAATTTTAGATTCGTTGATGAATTATCCGACGAGTCAAAGTGGTCCCATCCATCAGTGTATTATTTACATTTTAGTTAAGTTTTTTTATTTGGTCTCATACGCTGGCCTTCCGTTACCTCCGGACCGCTCGGTGAAGACAGGCGGTGGTGACACAGACATTACGTACGTACACTACATTTAGACCAACAAAAGAGAAAAGAAAAGTTAAATAATAATCATATGAACTTACAGAGTGGTTCGTACTTGTCTCTTACTGTCTCTTATACGCACTTATTAAGAGCCAGTGAGAAAAGTACAAACCAGAAACACCTTCTAAGTGCTCACAGACTGTACATACTTTGACTTTTACAAACACACGTACGGGACCCTCTCACCGACTATCTCTATCTATATACTAGTCGTTTTGTCCGCCTTTCTTTCCCACAGTCCCTAAGAAACGCTGGGTCATCCCACTTTTATTTTGGCTTTTTTATATGAAATAAAATTTAATCATAGCCCAATCTTCTGTTTCAATGGGTTAGTTTTTGTGGTCGTGTTGTGTGACTTCTGTAACTCCGCCTCCGCTTGATATACAGAGAATGTAGACTATATTTGTTCACGCCTTGCTGGATGCTTTTTAATATTGCGAATGATGCATAATTATTAATGTTAAAAATATGCAAAAGACTGCAAAGGCCAGGAATTTCACAAAGCAGTGACCTCTTATAAGTATTTTACCCTGTCTTTAAGGGTCAACCGAAATGAACGGAAAATACCTCCTACTCATCGTTGCTTACTTAAATTGATGCAAGCTTTCAAGTATACCTACAGACAAATTATTTTAGTGGAACCCGATTATTGCGGTGGTATTTCCGGACCGCGACCACTACGACATTACGACCTACTCTTTTCTCAAAATGCGACAACATATCTGCGACTTCTCTACTGGTCCATATGAAGGTCGATGATAACTTATAATCAGGTCACCTGATAGAACACCACCTGCACATTTACCTTCTCTACCATGAAAAGACATGCGTCGCTAGTGCCTATAGCACTCGCAATCTCAATTGGCTTCAAAGCAGAACAATTGTTTTCATTTTGAATGCAGACAAGCCTTCGATTTTCAAAATGAAAACAATTGCGGTTGCGAGTGCGTTAAGCAATAGCCTCTATGGTCTTCTAATCATCAACTTTAATGTTAGTTTCCTGTGTAACCCTAACCCGCTGTCAGCTAACAGGCCGCTCGCTCCACGAAGAAACCCTTCACAAGAAACGCTTTCAAATTTAATAACAGGCTGCTGCAGATAGGCAGCCGTGGTCCCCGTCTAATGGGGAACTGTAAAAACTCCATACGTCAGCCGGCTCGGCCTACCGCAGTAATTATAAGTTACCTCGTTACGCCCTCCTGGGAAACTGCTGTGCTTTGCTCGTAAATAAACAGTATAGAATTTATAGCATTTATAGGTTCGATAAACCATGAGAATGAAATATCATCCTTAGATTGCGAAAGGGAATTTGAATTTAGGTAGAGACAGCGTTGCTTCGTAATTTGCGTGGATAATTCTTTTATTTTTCCACGTAGGGTTACATTTGTTAATGAAAGAGGTTTATTTAACTTGCGTATAACTTTTTCTCGAATTTGGTCCGCGTAGAAATCGTTATTTGGTCATATTTAGATATACTTGAAAGTTAACCCAGAAATTAGCAAAGAATTAATAAAACAGTCATAATACGAATTTGATCCACTTTGCATTGTTCTGTATTTGTTCGTTTTGGCATTTTTACGTATTCGTTATCTTTTGCTCTACAAACCCTACAAAAGTTAAATAAAAAAACAACTTGAATTCGTATGCCTATTTAATTCTTGAAATTTGAATGACCCTACCTACTTTAAAACTTGCTGTGTCCCAATTCATCGAGACCAGTCTGTTGGTTAGGAATTTAAAAAAACTGTGTAGTAATTTGCTTCGTCAAACTTATATACCATCTATACATATTATGTAGAGGAAAAACTCAAACATTTACTTAGGATTGATGCTTTTGTACAATCAATTGTGCAAACAACCTGATTAAGCATATTATTTTAAAAATACCCTTTCTATTCATTATTTAATTCATTTTCCATCCACACATCCAAACCCATACACAGCCTACCAACATCACTAATGTTTCAGATATAGATGTGCGATAACCATAGACCCGGCGCGGCAAGAAGCCGTATGCGCAACCCCGTAATTAAGGTGCGCGAGCGCCGCCTACCGGGCCGTACACATTCTTGCTCTTTTTATAATTCTTTCTTTTAAACGCACTGGCTGCATATAATGTAAAGATAAATTGCCGGTCTTATGCACGTGACTATTTACGATTTAATTGAAAATCAAAGTAGTTCTTTGTAAAGTTTGCGGCTGGTACTGGCTTGGTAATAGTTATCTGTAGGGCCACACTATAAGGACCGAGTACCTATTTTAACTTATTATTTAAATTCGTCTAAAATGCTTTATTAAACTCTATAAATACCTATACGTAGCGGCAAGCATGATGTCCTGGTTGACTGATTGATCGACTGACCGACTTACATATTATAAGGAAAAATGTAAGTAAAATATACTGGGCGACATGTACATATAGAAACTTAAATTAAGTTATTAGCAGCCTTGGAAATGTTCGTGGGTCTTAAAGCCCGCTGACTCTCACCTGGCCCTCCGAAATAATAATTGGGCGAAAATATATCGCGTTTGACGTTTTATCGTATTGTTTTTACCTTGGCCGCCATTACTGTTGTCATATGAATGATTTTGAAGGTAGGATTAAAATAAACAGTTTCATCGCAGCGCTCGTCTTTGACTGATGTACGTCCCTCTCGCTTTAGCATGTATGACATGGCGCAGTCGGTAGGATATATGACAACTATATGTATGTAAATAAATGCTATCGTAACGTTGACAATACGATGACATGTCAAAGGCACTATATGGTTTTACCCAGTAGAATAGAAGCCCTATGGGCTCGAGTACCTCGTCGACATTAAAAATCTGAACCCGAAGCCGATTGAAAGTGGCTCTAACCCAAAACACTACATTATGTGTAAAAGTCTTCTTGTTGGTAAAATCATCACGTACAATTTTGTAAAGAATATTTGCCTGGACCACCAATCGAACCCGGTATGGTAAAACGGAGTGAGTAGGGATTAAGGGGTGAGTAGGGACACAACATAAAATAAGTCATAACTTGTTACAAATAAGAACAATTATTAAAGTGACCATAACGTTACGTCTATTGGAAAGAATTCTAGTCTTATAATTGGTAACATATGCTTCATTTTAGGTTTTATCCCTACTCACCCCTTAATCACTACTCACCCCTTAATCACTACTCACCCCTTAATCACTACTCACCCCTTAACCCCTGCCCACCCCTTAATCCCTACTCACCCCGTGTTACGGTACCGCTAGCTCGCCGTGCAGGATCACCAGTCTAACTACGTTGTTAAATATGTTATAGAGTGACCTCAGGTAGTTTTAGTGTAGGGGATTAAAAATACAAAATATATCTAAAATATAAAAATATGTATTGCCAAACCAATCGATATGCAGAATGCAGTGTGAGTTAGTGTATTGTATTCTTAAACTTAGAGTCAGGGAGAGATATATACATCTCGCTGAAATATGGTTTCTTCCCGTTGTACTCAGAGTCAATAAACTCGTTCCGTTTGCAAACTTGTGTATGAAAAATCGTCACTAACTGCTGCACTCAGAGACGTCAATTAAATTTAATGCTTGATTTTATGCTTGATTGATTAAAGTTGCGGTTGTCACCTTCTGTGCTATAGTAATAGAATAAGAGAACGCGTCACTAAACAACCATTCAATTTATTAAGCGTCTCTGAGTGCTGCAGTAGGGAACCACTTAATCGTCATTAACTGACAATGAGTGCGGCCGTTCGACACATATACCTGTACCGAATACATGCCCGTATCATTCCAAAAACCCACGATAGTTTACTGTTACCTGGACACTGAAAACCCTTCACACGACCTCGTAATTAAAACAACAAAAAAACCATTCATGAATGAATATACCGAGATGGCCTCATGTTTATTAAAATCTTGACCAGGATCGCGGGTTCGGTTCCCGCCGATGATTTATGTGCCGAGGCGCGCACGCCGCCCCATTCATTTGTTTTTTAGCGTTTTGTTAGTCCATTTTGAGATAGGCTTGATTAGTTTTAGCTCAGATTAACCCGAGGTTTTGTTCGTTTTCGGGGTTCGGAAGGCATTATTGTTTTTAAAAAGTTACATGTGAAAAGGTTGTGTGTGAAGTTTTTTCGTTTGTTCGTTGGTCAAAGGTTCGAGCTATAGGTAGGTTTTTTCATGTTAGTATTTCTATATTAAAAGTAAGTAATGCTGGAGCTATTCAAGATTATGTAATTACCATATATAGGTAAGATTAAGTTTGATTAATAAGCAATTCCAAAACATTGCATTCGGAATTATGACACTTCGGAGTTATGTAATGTACCCCATACATATCATTTAATATAAGATACTTTCATCTTTTTAAATACGTTTTGTAGATTATAAGATATTGATTTTAATTGATAATATTTAAGTTGATCCAGAATTAAACATAATAAGATTTATTATCCTTTGAAAAATCACTTTAACTCCACCTTTTTAGTTACACCTTATAAGTAAACTATACATTATAAACATACAACTGCTTAAAAAGCACAAATGTAAAACAGCCGTAAGTTGAAAATTTAAATAAAGCTATGACGGATGGGTAAAAAAAATGGCGTCAAACGCGAAATGGTCTGCATTCTGCATCTGCATAGCTCGGTGTCGACCGGACAGGCTAATTGCACCAACCAGGCGTTACGACCCGGGCTGACTTTAATACGTCTCCACTGACAACCCGGCGACTAATGGGACCTTTCATGGGCCTTAACCGAGATGTAATAAGCGTCAAGATCAGTATTTAAAAAAGTAGGTACTTATTATAAGTCGTTTCAGGTTTATGTGACGATGAAAACTGTCTATGGTTTTACTTGTCATCAACAGATTGCAGGTTATGAGTTATTTTAATAACGGTGATGCTGCGA
The DNA here is from genome assembly GCA_963966035.1 of Acleris laterana. Classification (NCBI taxonomy): domain Eukaryota; kingdom Metazoa; phylum Arthropoda; class Insecta; order Lepidoptera; family Tortricidae; genus Acleris; species Acleris laterana. The sequence continues at coordinate 7,784,527 of OZ014457.1, forward strand.
CCCGTTCTCGCGCGGAATAAAAACTTAATAGAGGAAGACTTTTTTTTTAAATCGGTTTAATAGTTCCATAGCTTAACCCAAACAAAACCAACATAGAAACCAACACATAATTTTGCTCTCTATTATATAAGTATACATATAAAAATCCAATACATACATATATACATAAAATCACGCCTGTTTTCCAGAGGGGTAGGCAAAGACAATTTCTTTCCACCTGCTACGATTATGACTCGCTTCCTCCACGTCACGTTCATACATACATGCATGCACGTCGGTTTCAGGTTCTTAAGATTCGGCCCTTTTCCTATATTTCTCCCATTTGATTCGTACGCCTAGGGCGGCCACTTCCGACCCTTCCACTCACATTCGCACTGTCAACCTTCTTCCATCTATCTTTTCCAAATGACCGAACCATCGAATCTTAGTCACTACATCTTCTTTTAGTCCACATTTATCTATGATCTTTTCATTCCTAACTCTATCAATCAGTTTCACACTACACATATTACGCAAAGAGCACATAAAAATCTAGTGAGGTGTCAAAAACAGAATCCCAGTAATTTTAGTAAGTTAGTTAGTAGTGTTTCCTAGCGGTCCCGGGTTCGATTCCCGGTTAGGAAATATATTTGTGTGATGAGTGCGAGTATATGTGTCTGAGTCTTGGGTGTTTTCTATGCAAGTAGGTATATAAGTATTTATTTATGCATAATAAGTATTTTTATGGTTGCGTATAGCACCCGTAGTACAGTCAACAGCATAAATAAGTGATCACTTATGTACCTTGTCACTTTAATGTCGTGTTTGAAATGTTATACAAAATTGTGAAACGATTGAAAGCGACAAGGTACAGAAATTATCACTTATTTATGCTGTTGACTGTACAAGCCTAGAGCTTACTTTGGGCCTATGTCATGTATCAGTGATCATCGCGTCCCACAAACACCAATTCTGTTATTTATTATTATTAAGTAGGTACTATGAAGATTTATATAAGTATTTGTGTCCAATGTCAGTTATCATTATCATGATTATACCTCTATTAATTGATTCCCATATCTAACTTGAGTTTTCCTAAAAGTAACGAATACCGACATGAAATAGGCAAGCTTGTGTGTTACCAAAAATATGGTGTCAAATATTTCGCTTAAAAATATTTAATGCCTATGCCTTTAGGGGTGACGACCTCGAGTTATTTTTTTTAAATAATTATCCCTGTACTAAACTTATTTGCTTGTGACTATTGACTGTACCAGAGTCCAAGCCGAGACCTATTTAAAAAAAACCGTGGCATTATTTATTGATATGACTTAAGTGTTACTTATGTATTTTTACGAAGAAAAAATGTTATTGCGGAATTTATTACACATTTGTATAATGTCCCTGTTTTGAAGATTCCTACGAGTCCTATCTCAGATTGCGCTTGCTTCGAACCCAACCTCCTGTTTAACATAGCACTACCGTTCTCTTCTATATGAGCATTGAAAACGTGACAACCATATAGCATAATAACACCCGTATTTATAGTCAAGATAAGTAATTACTTGAGTATTAGTAGTGTCAAAAGTCATATAAAAATCGTTACTTTAGTAATTACTTTTACTCAAGTAATTACTTTTCTTCACTATAAATACGGGTGTAAGACTCAGGTTCAGAACGGATTCTGACAAGATCTTAGCAATAAATCGTCCCATATACCTTTTTACTTTTTTTCAACGTATGCAGAACGTTGCCAGTAACAATAGAACTTGAAATTGCCACTTCAAACCATCAAATCAAATCATGACATAACCGACATAAATAATTTCAAAAAAATACTGGCATCTTATTTTCCGCAACTGCCATTTATTTTGTTTTAAAAAAGTTTGGTTCATTGTCAACTGGTCTCCCATAGTCGGTGCCTTCAAAGCCTTGGTGTCTGCGGTCTGCGGTGTTCAGACAAATTCATACCCCATAAAATAACGGGGTGACATCACGTTTCGGAGACTTTGTGGTCATCGCGGCTGGTTCCAGCCGAATGGCTCAGGGGGTATTTGAGAGAGAACAAAACTGAAATCTATGGACAGTGTACTCTGCAGTATAGTACTTACTGGTATCACTGGTTAGATGCGTGGTTTGGAGGTACACAATGCAGTACAGTCAAAGTCATAAATATATATACGTTACCAAAGCCTCAAAAATATTTACACGCATGGTTTGAGTGTAAAATACAATACTCTTAATTGAACTCAACACTGTATTGGTGGTAGGACTTACTGCAGAGTCTCGTCTAAATCGCTACCATCATATTATTCTGCAACTTTTTTTTCAAAGTTCCGGTGTGGTGTCCAAATAAACATAAAGTCATAAAATTTTAAAACTTATACTATATCCGGTTTCAAACATGTATTTATTCAATCAAAATATGATGAACTCCACTATTTTTATCTGAGCCACGAGTCATATGGTGTGACGTCACAGGTGCGTAGCCGCAGGTTCATCACTACCAAATTCATTTTTCCAGATGATTGTGTCTCCTAATATAATTCAAATTTAAACTTAAAATACATGTTCAAAGATTTTAAAATTACGTAACTACGTGTACGTCTAATGTCTAGTATTAAGAAGTCATAAATGCTAATATTTTATCAAGCTTAATTATATCTTATTGCAAGGGTAACAAGGTCTGATTCTGTAGTTCGATAAAATCTATTGTTTCGGTCGGGAGAGTATAATGACATAATGGGTAGCGGGTCTGCTCCGGCGCAATTACGTGGCACACGATCGATTACCCTGATCGATGCGGGGTTAGACAGCGGTTTGCTGCCAATTTTACAACTTTTTTCTATAATTTTGTTACAAATAATGCGGTTAAGATACGTCATCGATAGCTCTACACACGCAGCTGCCGATTGCAGATATATTTTCAATTTAATTTTAAGTAAGTAAACGAAATTAAATAACGAGTTTGCTAAAGAAATTACGTGCAAGTTTTTATTATTGAATGTTATAAATACGTTTACGCTGCCAATATTCACGCTCACTATACAACTTTGTTTTTTTTCGATCATGGAGTTATTTTTAATGTAATTTATTAAAACACATGCATCACTTAGCCCCAACACTGTTTTAACAACTCAATAATTTGACCAGCCAAATCGCAAAAAAGGATAAAAATATTCCATCGATAACATCGACCGCAGCACTAATCCATCGATCGCTGGTCGGATCGGTCGCCGACACGGATCGACAATTTCGTAAATTGTGCACCGATTAGCGACCGATTACGACCATTACCGACAGACGGACACCCGGGCCAGCCCGATTAAAATAATCGGTAACCGATAAAAACCGATAAAATAGACTTACGATTATCAATATTTTTTGCCGGCGGCCATAGGGATAGTGTGAGTAATAATATAATTTCGGAGTTTGTCTTTAAATTGCACCATTTAGTGGGCTTAAACATGTCTGGGTCGCTATTCTACTTTGTTTTTACTCCTATCGCAACTATATTGTTTATGACTCGGCCGCCTTAACCTTACTTGTTAAGAGAATCTTGAACAAACGGTCAAATCTCGGAGCTGTCAAAATTTTTCGATAAAATTTTAGCTCCGAGCCATAGTTTCAAACAGGTTTCAAACCCCCTAAGCCCTAAATCCGTTTTTTTAATTCCAAGAATGATTTTTTTGAAGAGGAAAACTTAAAGACCTATTTTTTATCATAATATCTATAATATATTCAAAAATCTTGAAAAACGAACAAGGTCAAAGGGGAGAGAAATGTTAAATCCCATTTTTATAAAGTTATGTAAACTTTAACGATACGATAACAATAGAAGCACCACAATCGAGAATAAGGGCCCCTCTTATATAAAGTGTCTGTTCCTTTATTTTTTTTTTATTTATTAATTATTTTATCCAAAAAATTACATACTACTGTTAACAGTAGTTAAGCGACTGCAGAAAAATAAATAGGTAGAAAATTCGAGGTTCTTGCTTACATTTTTCTGCTTCAGATCATTGGTATAGTTGTGCAGGTCAAAACACTTACAGATTTATACTGATTCTGTGTGATTTGCCAACATTTTATTATGCTATGTAATAAGAAAGTTTCTTGGGTACAGAAATAGCCTTGCGTTATATTTAGTAGTTAATAGTGGCTGATGTGGTGCTTAAGTTTTAGACTTCAAGTGTCGACAAAAATAATAACTACCGGATCGCTTCCACCATCTTAACCTTTAACTGCGAGTAGGATCAAATCAAATCATTCATTGAGTTTTCACAAGTATCGTTCGCATTGTTGTGTTCCGGTGTGGAGATAAGATATCTAAGATATCTGAAAATTACTAGCATAGAGATATTCCATCTTAGTCCTCAAGCCGGGCAACGCATTTGCAGTCTTAGGATTGCATTCCTGAGATTGTAGTCTTGAAAATGCAATTTTTATGGGCCTCAGATTCCACTTACCATCCTGTGTGCTTGATTGACTTCTACTAACTTTGTATGACTGGTGGATATTAATTACCCTTTACGGTTTTAATGAAAACTCGTTGCAAGATTGGTTGGTTGTTAGTAAACCAGAGGCCCTAGACAAGACGCATTCGGTGTTCGTTATCGTTATCCAACATGTAAGTATAGGATTGACGTGAGTTGTCAGACGGTCGCGTCGAGCGCCTACGTCAATTCCACACATTTTGCCAGTTTTCGAAAATCGGTTACGTTAACGTTAATCAACGTGGACTAGAAACTCACAGATCCAATGGAAAATAGCAAAATACAACATGGTTCCTACCTTTCATACACAACCCATACGATTTGCACTTATTTGTACTACCTATGCTTCTTAAAACTACTATCCATCACGCTTGAATCAAACTCTTGGTATCACCTAAAGTGGGGCACCGAGTACCGAGGCGCTCCAGGTGCCACGCGACAGCGCAGCCCCAGGGCGCCGCAGACACGTCAAAGCCTATCCAAATTTAAACAGGTCGGGTGTCCCGGGGCTTCGACTCGACAGGCAGGCGGTAGCAGTGTGAGCGGGACGGACCGGCTTTCTGGGATTTTCCATAGTTGTAAAAACGATATCAATATGACCGCATGCATGCAAGTTTTGATAGCTATTTTAGAATGTTCGCAATTAGATCTCTTTCTACATAAGAATTTGTACGAATCTAGTGTAACATTTTGTCTGTGAACCGATAAACTAAAAAAAAAGACCGTGAAGGGCCTTAGACATTTCGGCCGCAGAGGATACAGGCTGAGTTGACAGTTAAGCGGGTAAAGACTACACCTGTATGTAGTTTCATGCGATTCAACTGCCGCTAGGGCACAAGACTCAGAAGTTAAGTTAAACGGCAGTTAAGATCAATAGGTACTATATTGTACCTATACCACAGTGTTAATCTGTGTAAAATGACAAAAAAAAACTGGTCATTCGTTATGGAAACTTTCTGAGACGTCATCATCATCATCTCGGCCCGCAAAAGTTCACCACATGGACTTATGACTGATTTACATTGGTCCAGCAAAAGCGTACCAGTAGAAGTACCTACATTGCGTCGTTACAATAAGCTCTCGCCTCAGACGTGAAATCCAACTCGTCAATGTACTTCTACTGGCATACTTTTTCTAGACCAATGTAAATCAGCCAATAGGTCACAAAACCCTTTCCTCTGCTTTGCGCATCCCGCTTCCTTCCATCTGTTTATTTTTAATATTATCTTTAGTAAAGGGTTGACACATGAATTCGCTGCCACTGCGGCCCGACCCTCACGCGAACTCATTTCAGGGTTGAGCGGGCACCCCCTCGCCCTGCAGTGGTTTGTCGAATACAGATTATAACCATTTCACTACCTACCTTAATACCTCACTACTCTAATAGGGTATCTAGTTCTACCCTTTGAGGGCAAATTGAGGCAAATTATTTTTAGAAGTCAAAAGAGACATCCACTGAAATTAGATTCTGCCTTATAATCAAACAAACAATCTGTAGAAATTAAAACTATTTCAGGTGGATCAAGTAAAGTAATATTAAAGCAGATTTATAGATCACAATTTAGAGCTATTAATACTGGAGTTCCACAAGGTAGCATATTGGGACCTTTACTTTCCTCCTTTACATCAATGATTTGCCTAAAGCCATTACACAGAAAAGCATAATGTTTGCTGATGATACGACACTAGTGGTAAAACGTGATAAGATTGACACTTTCGAATTAAATATTAATAAGGGATTATTTGACATTATTAATTGGATGAAAATAAATGATTTACATATTAATATTAATAAGACTAAATGTATTCAATTTGTTTCATATAATTCAAATTCTTTACCTATAAGTATTAAGTATGAAAATGAGAAAGTGGACGAAGTAGACGCAATGAAATTTCTTGGCATATTTATAGATAAACACCTTAATTGGAAAGCGCAAATTGATAGCGTATGTAATAAGTTAAATCGTTTTGTGTTTGCCCTGAAAAGATTAAGAGAGACTGTCTCCAAAGAAGCTGTTCTAACGGCATACCATGGTTATGTTTCCTCTGTGCTCAGCTATGGCTTAATATTGTGGGGAAACTCGGTAGCTATTGAAAGAGTATTCAAAATTCAAAAGAAATGTGTTAGAGTAATTTGTAATGCTAGGTGGGACGACAGTTGTGTCCCACTATTTAGGAAACTAAATATTTTACCACTGCCATGTTTGTACATTAGGGACGTATGTGTTTTTGTCAACTCCCACCCAGCGTACTTTAAGAAACGCAGTGAAGTGATACCGAGGAAGACAAGAGCACATATCATGTCTCTTTTGTATAAACCCCCATGTCGCAAAGATATCTATAAAAGAAACATTTTTAATATGAGCATAGAAATTTTTAATAATTTACCAGAGAATTTAAGAATTTTGTCGGGAAATAGATTGAAATATCGGTTAACAACATGGTTGATGGAGAAATGTTTCTACAGTGTCAAGGATTATGTAAATTTTAAGGAAATATGAAATATATTAAATGTCGATATTGACCATAATAAAATTTATTTATAAATTAGTACCTAATGTAAATTATAAAATAGAATTTGTAAATTATGAAATAGAATTTGTATATACCTACGACTAACATTTGTACGCATGCTTGCATGCTGAATACAAGTGCAAAAATAATTATAACACCTTGTAATACTGTATTCTGACAAATAAATTATTTTGATTTGATTTGATTTGATTTAATAATATATGTGAATATTTCTGTTTGTTTGGATGTTTATTACTTAATATCACGCATGATAGGCTGACTGAAATACGATGAAATCACCAAGCAGATAATAAGAGATTGATGTATGACTAACTTCGTGACATTTTCAACCAATATAGGTAGGCATACATTAGAAAATGGAGTAATTTTTGCATAGTTACAACTGTCAAGCACCTTTTATTTACAAGTTGTAGATATATACAAAAAAAACAGAACCAAAACAGCCACTTGTTATATGTTACAATGTTTAACTGAAAATATGTAAAAAATACCAACAATATCGACATATACCTCCTGAGGTTCCTTGTACTAATAGTAGTACAAAATACGGCCATTGAAATAAAGATCTAGTGCCAAGATAGTAAAGCGCAATTTCTTTTGTTTTTATGACTAATGATCAAATTAGAAAATTGACTTTATTTCATTGTTAATAGATTCATATTCCACTGACAAATGTCGTTGTATGGTGGGTCTTAGGAGGGTATAACGAATTAAATTTAAAACAGAGTCTAATTTGAACAAACTTTATAATTCTACGTTGTAGCACGCGCAATCAAAATCGAAATTCAAAACGTCCTCCATTATTTTCGTCAAGTTTAAAAACCGCGGGGTCCTATTAAGCCCCCACGGCGATAGCGTAATCTAGTGTTCGCTACAGTTGCGTCTAACGCTGAATAGGCCCCCCGCCGGCCGCCGCGCCAAACACATGGCACTCTGCGAGTTTAAACGAACTTTTCAATATGTTACATTTGCGTTGTTTGGGGAAAACAAGCAAACGTTCTGAGAACACCTGCGCTATGTTTGATAAAGTCTAAACTTTGAAAATGGACTTCCATTCCACTTTCTTACAAAACCATATCGTTCTCTAACACATTGTTAACATTATGGCAGTTATAATTGACTTGACAGTAAAGGCACTCGTAAAAAAAAATCGTGAACAAGATACGTATAAATAAAGTGGGATTTCTATTTCACTTGGCCTCTGCCGTGCCGTCGACATATCTACTTACTATGTTTTATTTTAGAATAAATAAACTTGATCTATTTGACCATTCAAAATAAGGATAAGTATGTAGATAGGAAAGAAAGTATGATTTTGAAATTTTGTCCGTAGATGATTTTCCCAAATTGATGTTCTAAAAAGAATCGTCAATATACACCATTACACGTACGAATCATTTGAACAGCGACGAACCTAAAATAATAAAACGTCTGTTTCGCTTTTATTATTATTTAATTTAGGGCCGTGAAAAAGGGAAACTGGACAAAAAACTCAGCAAGCGTACCGAGGGGAACCCACGAAGCAACTTAAGTCCACAAAATATGAAAATTAATAACTTGGTTAGCCAGCCTGCGTCGCTATTGCCTAACGCACTCGCAACCTCAATTGGCTTCAATGCGGAAGAATTGTTTTTATTTTCTACGGAGACATAAGCCTTCGATTTTCAAAATGAAATTTGAATTTGAATTTGAGTCGTAGGCAATAGTTATTTGGAGTGCATGAATATTTACTCTAAACACATCATGGAATATGTTTTAACTTATTCCTTTTCTACATAAAAAAATCTACATGACGCCCGCGTCTTCGTCGTACGCATAGAGTTAATTTCCCGCTACTCCCCCTATATCTTCCTGTTGCGGTCGATTTTCGGAAAATCCTTTCTTAGTGCACCCCTAGGGTATCAAAGGACACCCTCCAAATTTCAAGTCGCTAGGGCCAGCGGTTCAGGCTTTGCGTTCTATCAGTCACTTAGTCACGGTACTGTTTGATATATTTAAAATTTATTATTGTATTTATTTAACAATGTATACTCACGCCTTCATTCCCAAAATGTGGTAGGCAGAGCTACAAAATTTCCAACAATTCTAAAAACTTGTTGATAATTAATTGCCAGTGTATTAATGACAGGATGAAATGCAAGCCCATCGCCTAACAGTACTACAAGCCTTTATTCCTTTAGTCGCCTCTTACGACATCCACGGGAAGACATAGTGTAGCACTATTCTAACCCAATATTTTCCTTACTTTGTCTTCTGGTATTTCTTTTTCTGTGCACCATTTTTAGTTTCTGTATGATTATTTTTTGACTGGTGGAAAATGCCACTAGGCATTAATTGCACCATTTGTTTTTATGTTTTCTATGTGTTTATGTATTTATTTGTTTATGTAACTAATGTTATCTTTAACTCATACCCATAGTATAAGCCTAGAACTTATTTTGGGACTGGGTCAATCTGTGTATGAATGTAGGTAACTCATGAACAAACTCTTCCAATAAATAACACCTTCAGTGCCAAGTATTCAAATCCCGCTCCATTCTCAAAATCAAGAGCTCCCGGCTCTTCACCTAGGTACACATTGAGCGCCCGTCATCGCTATTTCTATGAATATATTTACTCTGCGTGAGCCATGGGCAACTAGACTAGCTAGTGAATGCGATAGCTGATAACAAAACGTTCGTACAAAGTTCATCGCTTAATACCATCTTTATTATTTTACATTATTATTATGAGCAAATAATCGTAATGATTATACCAAATGAAGCCTGACCACGCAGGTTGCAACGAATAATGCAGCAATTTAAACGATTACCATCGCCGGAAGTTATTCGCAGGAAGCGGGGGCGGCGCCGGCGCATCCTCAAAACGGACCAATTATGTTTTTTAGATAAAATTAATAAGTTTCGGTTTTGAGGTTAGGTTTCCGTTTTACACCTTTGCTTTCGTGGTTAGTTTTTCTGGAACTGCGGTACGATTGGGAGGTGTGGGGCACTAGCATTTAAAAACCGGCCAAGTGGGAGTCGAACACACACACGAAGGTACTATTCTTATATGGGGGCCATAAACGCCTTTAAAAAAGTGGTTATACACACTCATCACAGTTGATAGTCGTAAGACACAGACAGACGACCGGACAGCGGAGCCTTAGTAATAGGGCCCCGTTGGTACCTACCCCTTGGGTACGGGACCCTAAAAACGTGTAATTAATTTTATTAATTTATCAAAACAAACAATTTAGACGGATAAGACGAAAGGATTAACACTTTTTGTGTAATTGAACTACCTTTAGGGATTAGTTATAGAATGACTTTCGAAATAAAAATTGCCTAGCACCAGATTATTTTAAAATATTTACTTCTACTCCACAATACAGTTTAAAATGCATTTCAAGAGTAAAGTAATTATGTAGATTTTAGATTATATTACAAAAACAGGACTGCCCTTTCATATATTTTTTTTGTATCATGTTGAAGGAAAACGAGCGCACATGCCACCTGATGGTAAGTGGTCTACTTACCATCAGGTGACCTGTGTGCTCGTTTGCTTTCATCATGCCATTAAAAAAAGTCGACATCTGCTTATGAAGACCAAACTAACGGATCCCAATTCGATGGCACTTATTTAAGTACTTCTCCTCTAATCAAATCAAAACCATATTTAGACCACCACGATAAAGTCAACTAAAGTTGCGCCATCTTAAGGGCCCAATCTGACAGGTGTCAACCCAGTGCAGAATATAATGTTATATTATAACATTTATAACCTCAAACGCATATTTTGGACTTAAATGACAGCGGTCAAATTGGGATTATTAGAACAGTAAAGTTGACGCAAGATTAATCTCAAAAACACGTGATGTTTAATAAAAACTAAATAACAATAAAACCAGAACCCTTCCTTGAGTACTTAAGCGCTGGAGTCAGGTTACAAGCTAAGTGAATGATTCAACAAAACATGACGCCAGCTCAAAAAAATACTGGCCACTTATAAAATTACACTTGTTTGCAAAACTGTGACTAAATGTCACAGTGCAGTTGCGTGCATAATCGCGCACGTGGTCTCGTTGCCGCCAACGTTACACGGGACATTGCCCAAGAAGCGAATTATTATGTTGGTATTTATTGGCATAATGGAGTTGTCTATTCCCCTTGGCGTAGGATGTCATCGTTTGAAAATTATTTTACCGGTTTTTATACGGTGTTTGCTTACAATGTTGCAGTACGTTTTTTATATTGTTTGACGACAGCTTTAATATGAATTTATTATCAACATTATCTTAATGAAGTGACTTGAACCTATCTGCCAGGACATTTTCTTCAAGCATTTATTTTCATTTAAATGCAGCAGACCGTTATAAAGTGTATTTATCGATTAAATTGTCGGTCCTTTCTTTGTAGGCATATCTTATAGATCGATTTGAAAAACGTATACTTTAATCTCAAAATTCACGTACTTATCACCCAAAAATACCTTCGTTTTTAGGGCACCCCAAATTTCCCCAAAGAAAACAAACGACCACCATCTAAGCGCCGAATCGCCCATACCATCCTATAGCTATCTCCAATCTCTCATTCCGTTTTCCCACAGCCGCAATCACTCTGAGCTATCCATATCCAATTTTATCCAATTTTTAATCAAGCTACCGCGACGGTGGACGGCGGGCAATATCTCAAATTATAGTGTTCGCAGATTATGTCGGGAGTTAGCTACGTGCCGGCTAGCGTCCGACCAGAGACTACAAATAAACAGTTGTTTCGTTCAGTAATTAAAGTTTGACTAACGGCCAAACACGTTTAAAAAAGAACGAGTTATTTGTCCCTAAAATGTGTCTCAGTACGGCGGTAAAGCTTCAAAACACAGTGAAAATTTAGCACTCATTTACCATTAAAAATCTTTCAATATAAATATTAATTTAGGTATTTTGAATTGCACTGCATAAATTGTGATTGCAAAAACTCCTAAAACACACTTAATCCTATCGTTATATAAGTAGTATTTTGTATCTAAGTCCCAAGTTTTAAGGCCCTGTAAAACTTATGGACTGAATATTATCACTATGAGTTACCCACTTCCAAACTATAGTTGGGAGCAAAGAAATCGAGCCACTTTCTATGGAAATTCAGTACCTACTATGTGTCTCGATTTATTTGCTCCCAAGTGTATTTTATTTTGACAATGACCATGCCTTAAAAAATATACTTAACGTTGAAACTATCGCAGCACCTATTGAAATCATCTATGGTTTCTCATAAAATATCCTCTTCACCTTTCAACTACCCTGCACCGATCTTTTTAGTCTGTGGCCCGTCAGCGTCTCGTTTCAACCGCGCACTCCGGCGCAGCTATCGCAACGATTTACATAGTGCGCGGAAAATTGCGCGCTATTTCACGCGCATGCGTATACCATAGCAACTGCTGTACAAAACAATGCGCGTTATTATCCTATGCTTTGATTGAAATCTTAATGTGTAAATACTTTGTTGCTATAAAACAAATGTCGATGTTTTGTTTAATACGCTCTCTCAAACTACTGAATGTATTTCATTATAGTTTTCAGTAATGCCTTAAAATGAATACGAGAAAAACGGGTGAAACTACTCACGGGGCAGTTATTATAAAAGAAAATAGGAAATATACGACTGGACATCAGACAAAAAATCTGCCGGACGGTCGCGTCGAGTGCGTATCTCAATTCCATAACAAACTCGTTAGTTTTCGAAAATCGCTAACGGCAGCTACGAGTATGTTAGACTTCTCGTGGCGTCACAAAGAGACCTCACAGCGTGCGTTAGGTTTTGCAATTCGAATATTCGAATATTCAAATTATTCGAATATCCGACACAAATTAAATTCGGATACGGCAGTGTTACTTATTCGAATAATTCGCATATTTTGAATAGTACTAAAAAGGATTTAAATAGTTTCCCACTTTTAATAAAACGCTGGAATTAGCTTTTTTTCATACCTACTGACAAATACAAGCAAATATTAAACAGGAATGCAAATATAACATGAGACAATATTTAGCTCACTAAAAATTATTACAATAACGAGCAGTGAGTGACGTAGTTTGGTCGCTCGCTTTCTGCTACCTGCTATATGAATAACTAATAATGTTTATTTTGACCACGGAATGCTCATATTTTTAATATTTAAGGCCTATTATTTGATTTTACAAGTTTAAACCATTACTTCGTTTTGTTTCAATAAACATTAAAATTCTCCGATAATTTTAAATACCTATTCGAATATCGGAAATCGAACTATTCATATTATTCGAATATTAAAAACGTACGAATATAACTATAATATTGTACGGTCACTAAAAACTACATAAACGGCGGGTCAGCGTCAAGCCATGAAAAGATTACGTCAAATGAATCGTTGGCTTTCTGTGACAGGATTCTTTACTGGCTCAACGATAGCGGTCACCTGTGCGGGGAACTTAGTCAAGATGCTTTTGGCGTTTGCTATCGTTATCCAAAGTGTCACACGGTCGGGTCGAGCGCCTACGTCGATTTCATACATTTTGTCCGTTTTCGAAACTCGTTGACGTTGCGTAAATCAACTTGTCTAGCCTTACAGTATGATCAAAATTTTAGCAAAGTTACGCGAAATATTTTTAATGACTAAGACGCGAGATCTACAATTAGCCTCCATGTCATCCCATGTCATCCTCCACTCGGACGTGGGTCAGCTTTTTGCCCAGCGTTGGGAACATCAATCAAGCCGGTGACCTGTGAATGTCATTTTTTGTCCGCTTCTATATTACGAAGGCGTGTGTAATACGAAGTTAAGGAAGGGTTTAATATGAAATCGATTAAGAAGCAGTTTACGGCGATCTCTATGCAGTTATAAAACACTGGCTACAGAATTGTTAACCAGTTTTTAGGATTGTTGATAATTCTGTAGTTCTGCCTAGCCCATTCTGGAAATGAAGGCATGAGTCTAAGAGATATCTATGTATGTATGCATGTAAACTAGTTGTTGTACAAAAATATAAATATTAAAAATATGATTATTACTAGAATATGCATGTCTGTATGTCGGTATCGCATCTCGCATTTATAACATATTAGTAGGTAAGGATAAATTAAATATAGACTGCGAGACGTATAGGTAATTTATAAATGTAGCTCATTCGACGAGCTATTGATCATACAACCCATCACATGTACAAATAGCCTATCTAATCGAGAACACAAAATTGATGGAGAAGAAAATGCACGCACATTTGTAGAACACCCGCTATTTCACGGGTATCCCCTGACTCGCCCCCTGTATAGGGAATTCCTGGACCCACCCATAAAGAACAGTTAGACTCGGTCGATCAGGTCACTCACTGTGTAATGTCGATCGCAGACACGTGGGGTGTTGTTTTGTTGGATAAAAAATATACAGTCGAATTGAGAACCTCCTTTTCTGAAGTCGGGTTAAAAACCGGTCTTGTGTGAGGTGATCTCGCGCACTGAGAGTTCCTTAAGTAAGATAGAACTTTATTTTTTATATATCGGTAGTTTTACCGACCGTAAAACAAACTTAACTTGAGTAACGTGACATTTCTTTATTTTCTCCAAAGACATCGTGGACATCGTGGTAGAGTGGCCTTTCGTTTTTTTCTTATTATTATGTTTATAAGTTTAATGGTATTCGTTTGTTTTTTTTGCTTAACTGCAAAAAAGAATAATAAATATTGCTCAAAAATGGTTACTACGAGTAATTATAAAATCTTGAGCGCATATTTTACAACGCAACTAACATCTAATTTTCAGTTAGTTAGCCTTAGCCGTTTGTTGACAGACAGACAGGCGTCGGACGAACAGGCAGAAGGAAAATAAAAGGGGCTGCTATAATATGTTCATGGGATTATTTTATCTAGTATCTGACGTGGAACACTAAAAAGGCTAATAACACATGTAATACCGTCGGGCAGGGTTATTCCGATAAGGAGTAAATGCGTCATTTAAAGATTTTAAGGGGTTAAAACGTTCTTAAACTGTTTTGTATATTGTCAAACATTTTACACCTGTAGCCTGTGGGCTAAATTATACTCAGAGGTCGCTAAATCGGCTTCGTGTACAATATAATGACGCGTTCAGGGTGCTGATGGGGCTGCCTCGCTGGTGCAGCGCGTCAGCAATGTTCTTGGAGGCAAGAACGGACTGCTTTAAAGCAATTAGGCGCAAACGTGTTGCCTCCATAATGCGTCGAGTGCAGGACAGCTCCAACAGCCTCGTGAATGTCGTACTTGAGAGAGTTTTGTCCAGTGGTGGTAGGTATGCGACACTGGAATCACATACATATGGGAGATCAAGTCGCACTCTTTAGCATTTAGTAAATAATATGAATAATAAGTTTAATTTAATTTTTAATTTTAATATTTTTAATAACTAAATCTGTAAAATTTGTAACTATAATCTATGGGCTTTCAAGTCTGAAATAAATGAATTTTATTTTATTTTATTTGCTCCCTTTTTTACAAATTTCGGTACTTAAACTACTATAAAAATATTGTATTCACTTAAAAAAAAAGCATTTTACTCATGTCGGAACATACATTTTGCCATAAGTCCGGGTTGGGTCGAAATCTCTACGAGGGCCATATCATTAAAGCTTTATCAACTTGTTACTTGGTAAAAGTATTCTTTATCTGAATTAAACAAAAATGCTAAGTAGTTTCCACGCCTTTCAATTGTTTAAAGATAGTCCTCGTTTTTGGGGTTACTGACTGCTTTGAGTATGATGAGATGGAGAGGACCTACCTCGATAAAAACAAATGACGGGCTATGTGTATTCGAACGTGTAGGCGATGTTCCATATTTTTCATCGAACTGATACATAATACCACTATAATTTACAGGCTGTTACGCCCAACCTCCTCTCCAGTAAAATTACACTTGCCTAGATGGTAATCGTTAGCAATTAAAACAGTGACCGCAATTATTCTATATTCTACGTAAAATATTGTTCTTCAAGAGCAACCAATAAAGGTCACTGTGAACGGTAATTTGTACCTACGGTGACCCGCTTTATAAGTCGTGTGTATTTGACACTTTGTGATCATAGTATTTTATACAAGTCATAAATTACAGTTATTTTCTCACATTAGCAGCGACTTATCAACGTGAGCATCTATTAAGTCCCCTCTGTCACGTTCTGTGACGTGCGACTATTGGTGGAGGGAAAGGGGAGGTAATCACATCGCTATGATTGTACCTAATAGTGTAGTGCCTCATAGAGGCTAATTGATATATTTATTGGCGCAATAAACTTACAGCGTAATGTAGTGAGTGAGTGTGAGTGCTAATTAAGAACTCTGTAGGTACTTATATTTGTTTAAGCCATTTTTTTTATTCTAATCCTTACTACAGCTTTAATGTATTAAGATTTTAAGTACAACACTCTTGTTACTCCTATTTTAATCAAAATTAGGAGTATGTTGGTCAAATAAGGCCACTAAAATTAAATAAGATGTTCTACCTAACTCTAAGGGCTGTATTAATAAACTCATCTTGGCTGAGTACCCATCACAAGATACGTCAAACCATACAAAACTGTCATTTTTGACGCATTTTGAGCCGAGCATTACAGTCGAGATCAGTTTATTCATACGGCCCTAAATATACTCTAACTGGTCAACTGTCTTGTTTATCAATACATAATGGAAACTATTTTATATGTGAGTTTATTTTAAGTAGCAACATCACATTAATCTTAAGAAAATGTTATAATATCACCAATACGTACTCTTTTTTACCACTCTATACATACTAATCATAATCTATGATCCGCAAATCGATAGATCGCTGCTCGTGAAAGCTCCCGCGCTCGTCACGTGGCCTGCGCGTGCCCATGCGCAAGTCAGTAGACTCTATTACTTACAGATAGCGGTCATTTCAGCTTGGCGCGGTATGGTAAGTCGGATTTCATGACGTGAGGCTGATTGATCGGTGAGTGGTGAGTAATGTGCTTATTAGCGGGCTGGTTGGCGACGGGGGCACGGTAGCGCATTCACTATAGATTTGTTACACTAATATTTATAATCTGTAGTAACGAATAGAATAACTTTGAAGTATCTAACTTATTTAATCTGTGGTGTTATTTGCTTTTCACATTTGCGGTAGACACATAGGCCCATATTAATAAACTAATCTCAACTCTAATGCTCGTCTTGAGATGTGTCAAAAATGAGTGTTCTATGGTTTGACGTTTTCTTTGACGTATCTTGTGACGCGCATCTCAGCCAAGATGAGTTTATTAATACGGGCCATAGACACGCTTTGACAATATCGTACGTTTTTCTTGAGAAAACGTACCTATAGCCAAATTCAAACTATCTTATCCGTATTCCCAGTTTTTTAATACCATTCGGCGGGCCATCGATATCACGCTTGCTCTCGCAACTGACAGTATATTTGTCACTCGTGCTCGTGTGTCATAGAAAAACGAAGCTGGCCGATCGGTATTAAGAAAATGGTTGCACTGTAATAGACATGGATTCGAGTTTTATTGTCTTGTAGTCACGTCACGTGGTACGTACCTGTTATTCGTTATATACTATACCGTAACATACGCTTAGTCTGCGAAATTCTTAAAATATGTATACACGGCAACATACTCGTAAACATGAGATGCAAGTCTCTATAAGTGAAAAACTTAAGTAAAGGACGTGTAGTTTGTGGACAAAACTAGTATGGAATTTACGTCAAATTTCAAATATAGAATGTCGAACGCTCTATACTTACATGTGTTAGGTACAACTACATGCCCTTTACTTTACAATAACCAAAATTTTACGTTGTCGTACACCACGACATTCAGTCTCGAGTGAAGAGTCGCCGTGTATACTTACCTTAACAGTTCCCAGCATTTGCTGAACTTATACAGGGTGTATTCGTTACAAAAGCTCTCAAGTCAATTCGTCGCCGGTGTGAAGTCAAGACTAGTTATTTAGCGACCAAACAGCGGCTTATCCCCGGCCCCTCGCATTTTGGTCCAAAACATAACGCGGATTGTGTAACCCAAGTTACAGGTTAACAGCGATGATAATTATCTCTGTTTGCGTTTACGACCTGTTATACGATATTACGACTTGATAGAGTCGTGAGTAACTACTTATAGTCTTCGTTATCATGTTAGCCTAAAAAACATCGCTTGTGAAAAGCAGACATTATTGAACTAAACGGATTATTATTGAATCGGCCCACTGAATGTAAAACAGCTGAAGGGTGCAATTTTAGTATCAAATTTTAACGAGTCACTGTCATAAATTTTGCTCGTAAGTTGACGTTTTGTCTCTTATTTTACTACCAATACGTTTACCCTGTATCAAACGGACGGACAGACAAAAGCTTAAATCACATTTTGTGTTAGAATTTAAAATAAATACAGGCCGTTGACATTTGACCAAACTGTTTTTAAGCTGCCTATCGTATTGGCACTGTGATTATAATTACGGTGATAAGTAGTTAGTATAAATAATGATTTATTTGACATGTAACTATAGAGCTGTAAATAAATGATTGTATTGTGGGGCGCTAAATTTTATTACCAATTTTGCAAACGTTAAAAGTGTGTAATTATTTTACGGCGCCGAGTGGCCGCGTGCCCGCTGCCGCCTGCAACTCGTGCGCCGCCTTGTCGCCGCTCAACGTCGTTGCGTGAAATGTAAATTTTTGCTATTCATTGCGGCCGCTGTTTTTCTTCGTCGCGCCCCGGGGGGGTCGGCCCTTTAGTTTTAAAAGGGCTGCTGGTACTGTGAGGAATGAAAGTATAAAGTAATATTCATTCACATATTTTAATGAACGCAGTTGTAACATCATGATATCATGAACTACGTAATGAGTAGTTTAAAGAAATTGTGCTTATCCTGAAACAGTATTTCTGTGGTGCTGCTGGGGATTAGTATAATTTAGCGCCTTTCAGACAGTTGAATTACTTACGAACGAAGTACGTAGTCGAATCAATAACATAGGTTGACTAAATCTTAACCTATATCGATGCAAGTATATCTTGTTATTATATTATCTACATATTATGTGCAATAAAGAGAATTAAGCCACAGACTAATAATAGGTATGCATATTAAATATAATTTGTATCGTATTCGAAATACGTTTTTCATGAATAGCTAAAAAAATTTTTAAGCGCGTTAAGTAACAATTTATATTTTTGAGTGTCTAGTCATTCCAACTCTATCTTTTATTTGTAATTATCCAAGACAATATACAATTTACTTTTTAACTGACTTAAAAAAAGAAGAAGGTTATAAATTCGTCTGTAATTTTTTATAAATTAACATTGTTTTACCACTTTTATCCCCAACAGTGTTCTCCCAACAATCGCAAGCAGTGCACATCTCTGGCATTCCTGGCGCTCCTGCACAAATTGAGTCGAGTGGAGACAAGCGCCCCGGGCCGTAAGCCCGCCCCTCTTATGCCCATAATTGTTATTTCTATGTTGTACTTGTATTTTTGTTAAGAATACAAGGCTTATTAAGTTTTGGCAATTTAGGTTCGCGCTGTGGGATAAAATTGAATCTACTTTTGCTTCAGGGTGTCATTGTAATGGGTTGTTTTGCGAGCAAGTGTTTTTAAGGGAACTAAGCGGAATTTTATAAAAGTGACTGTAATTTCTTTAGTAAACATTTCTGTGATATTTACATACATACCGTGGACTCCGGTAACTTAGGGTACTTTTGCATGGAACTTGGAAGATGTTTTTTTTAATTATTATTTATTCTGTAGATATATATATATGGGTTTATATAGATATATATTATATATATGTGTGTATGATATATGTATGTAAGTTTATATTAGTTTATTTGTTTAATATTTATTTATTTATAATAAGTATCATCATCTCTCAACTTGTATTTATCCGACCCCATGCATTGTGCTTACTCATTTACTTCAGGGTTAGCTGGAAGAGATCCCATTTAGGCATAAGTTCACCTTTGTACATTATATAAATAAAAATATTGAAATATTTATATTTTTGTGTAATAAACAGTTTACATACATACATACGACTGTGGAAAGAACTTTTGGCAAGAAAAGCTTAATTATTGTTTTAGCGGAACTTATTAGATAATTGAATGATTATTAATAATATAACTACATTCAGCTCGTTTAGAATATGCGTTTTAAACAACCCTAACTTTGACACAGCAAACGTTTTCCCATAGCAACAGCACGCGACCTATTTCGATACGCTGCGGCTACTAATCAAAACGGTTTGTCGCTCCAATGACTCCAGCCTACAAACAACATTCAACCTAAACTCTAACTGTATTAAGTTCGTTTTAGAAGCTGGTGTTCCCAAGGCAGTTAGTAATATAAGTTTATAGGCATTAAATAGATAAATAGGATTGTATATGTGTGAAATTGGTGGATGTATCGGCGGGGCGTGACACGTGGCGCTTGTTGGGCTTCCCGTGAACATTGCGATTATTGCGCGACCATGCAGTTGTATAAAGTCGGATAGGATCGCAGAAGGGTATATTGCAAACAGTAGGAATCATAAAAAAACTTGAAAATCTTTGCCTTATTTTGCTAAATTTGTTTACAGAATTATCAACTAATTTTAAGAGTTGTTGGGGATTCTGAAGCTCTTCCTACCCCAGTCTGGGAATAAAGGCGTGTGAGTTTATGTATGTCATGTAGGAATCATTTAACCTGACTGAAAATGACTACTGCAGAAACGACAGAGGAATTGAAACTTGAAATATAATGTATAATTCTTTGCTTGATATCTTTTAACAAGAAATTCTAATTAAATAACTCAATCTATTCTGCCATTTGATATTCGATAAACCTACAGGAAATCACAAAGAATAAAATAAATCAGAGGGCCATCTCACACAAATTGATCTAGTCCCAAACTAATCTCTAGCGCTTGTACTATGGGTACTAGACAGTGATAAACATACTTACTCGTGTGTAAAGAAATACATACTTTAACTCACAGAAAACATACCAAAATCAAACAAATATTTGTCTATACCGGGAATGGAACCCAGTACCGCTAGCTTCTTAGGCAGTCTAACTAGTCTAACTACCAACTAACCTCAAACATTCCATACATAATGAGATATGATTACTCTTCTCACTTAAGATGCTTTCAGATGCTTTCCTTACCAAAAAAATTTTCTTGGAAAAAAACTTGGTATATGGACCATAGTTTTAGTATCGTAGTTTGTCATAACTATAACATAAATCGTTGAAACGGGACTTGATTTAAAGGGTGAGAAACGTTAACGCCCGGAGCAAAATTTCTGTGTTTTTAGGGTTCCGTAGTCAAACTACCAACCCTTATAGTTTCGCCATGTCCCTCCGTCCGTCCGCAGCCTTAGCTCAGCCTCAGAGACTCTTAGTACTAGAAAGCAGTAATTTGCCATGAATATACATAGTAGCCACACCAACGTCAAGGGCACAACATTTTTTTTTAGTGTGCCTCCCCTACACCTAACGTTTGTCGTAACGGCTTCAGAACCCTACACTGAGGAAGGTGCAACATGCTCTTACCCGGTTTTTTTTTACAGTAATGCGATTTACGCGTCGGTTTACAATCCTCTTGATGCAACGTTTCGCCCTAACAGATGATAGAGTCAATAGTCGAAGTGATCCTTATTACGTAAAAACCATCTTTATGCTTTAGGGTTGACATTATTATCAATTATTACCATTTTTTGCTTGATTTATTTATTTATTTCGTCCCGGCTTGCACCCTGCAATATGAATAAAAACCTGCTGCTTTATGTATACACTTTAGAATATCGTATTTCCACCTGACATCACGTCGTAAGCAATTTTGCAAAGCTTGAATTGCAAAATTTTAATCCTAAAAACAACTTGGTTTTTATACCACGATTTTTATACATTATAATAAGGATTGTTGCTTAGGATACTTAATGGTATGTATAATTAATTAAATTTCACGATTATTGCTTATATGTATGATGTACCGTAAAACGGGTAGAGTAGTGACACAACCTAATAAGTATAAGTCATAACTTGTTACAAATAAGAACAACTATTAAAAAGACTAACATTACGTCTATTGGAAATTTCAGTCTTATAATTGGTAGCATAATGTTTCATTTTAAGATCTGTCCCTACTCACCCCGTTTTACGGTACTCGTAATTCACAACCAAAACATCCTATTTAAGCGACCAAAAAATGTTCCTATGCACACAGAAACTCAATTTAAAACCTCTAATCGAATCAAGTAATCGATCTTTTGAAAGTTTCTCAAACACTTTTAATAGAATTACTCTATCAAAAGACGACAAAAAAGAGAATTCGATCTGCTTTTACATTCCATTCGGCTCCTGAAACGCATGGCGTCAAAATGTAATGGTCATTGGTTTTTAGTATTAAGAAAAACTTTTGAGTAAAACGAGTCTTTGAATAAGGTCTTTGTATGTCGAACTTTGACCTAGTTGAAGCTTAATCAGGGGTTTTATTCCACTTTGTCTCTACACGTATTATTTTTAACTCGGCAGCTGCAGTAGGCTGCAATAATCTGTAAAGTTAATGACTTATGGTTTACAATACGATGACATCAAAAGCATTAGTTTTAGGCCGTGTAGAATAGAACCTTTGATTTGCCTACGAAGCAAGCGGTTCAGGTTCGATTCCTGAGAAAGGAAAATCATTGTAGTATAAACGCGATTATTTTTATCCCTTGTCTTAGATGTTTTTAAATGTATGTACCTAGTTTTTTCTGTATGTTGTATGTTTACAAACCTAGAGCTTAATTTGGACCTAGGTAGAATTGTGTAGGGTTGTCCCTTGATATATTTTCTTGCGCATTATTTATGTAGTTTTAACAGTTAAGTAGGTGTAATACTAGCGATCCGCCCTCGCTTCGCTTTAGTTAATGTGAAATTTCTGTAACACCGGTTCATAACACAATTAATTATATATATTCCTCTTGAATCACTCTATCTATTGATGAAAACCGCATTAAAATCCGATGGTTAGTTTGAAAGATCTAATCGAACATACAGAGGGAGGATTTAGTTTTATACTATGTAAAAATGCGAATGGCCTAATGAAAAGCCTTTTTTTAACTATCACCGTAGTAGGTACGACCTGCGGCCTCGGTGTTGCTAACATCCATAGGCGGTAGTAATCAATTTCCATTAGATAGGCAGTCTACCTGATTGCCTGTCTTTGGTAATAAAAAAAGTAGAGTCGAAGTGTATTTTTTTTAACGCCAAGTTGATAACAACTTGTCCAGCCTAACACAGCCTATGTGTCAGTACGAATAAACTAGATCAAAGTAACCAAAATTTTTAATAAAAATAAATTAATAAACAAATATCGGGGAACAATTTCATACAAGTTGATATAGTCCCTAACTAAGCACTAGCTTGAACTATATGTAAACTGTAATTCTATGGAGCTTGCTAACTATGTAAACAAACAATATATTGAAATTGACATCTAATGTCAATTTTAGTATGGCGGCTTGTTTACATAGTTAGCAAGCTCCATAGAATTACAGTTTAGTAAACAACGATAAACATACTTATAATAGATACATAAATACTTTATCATACATGAAAAACACCCTAGACTAAGAAACCAATACTCTCATCATACAAATATTTGACCTGATCGTGAATCGAACTCGGAACCGCTTGCTTCGTAGACCAACTAGGGTAACTGCGTCGTCAATATATATAGGTATAACCACTTAAGTGCCCGCGATTCGAAAAAAGTGCTCTAGAAGTGCCCATGACTTTTCGCGCGCCAGTAGCGCCGCTTGGGTTTATGTGAGTTTTCTGTAACATCTATAGATTACTGAAAACTGCATTAAAATCCGTTGTGTAGTTTAAAAGATTTTAGCGAACAGACAGCGGAAGCGACTTCATTTTATACTATGTAAAGAAGATGTGATTAACTAATTAATAAATACATTAATTACTTACTTTACTTACTTACTTTGGGACTAGGTCAACTTGTGTGAGAGTGTCCCCTGACATTTATTTATTAACTTGATCATCCAAGTAGAACCTTGCGCCCGCACCGCACCGTTTACAAAATAATTACAAACACTAAAACTACAAAAAACATCCCGAAATTAGTTCCCGATGACAGTTCAAAAATATGTGTATATTTTTTCGGGCACGTTGTAAAAAGCGCCGGCCGAGGCGCCGGCCCCCTCGGCCCCTTTGCTCTCAGCGGGACTCCCTCGGACTCTGGGACACTAAATTCCCCGTGTGGCATATTTATTCTTCTCGGTCCGTTGCCGAGATTCTTTTCTCCTATAATTTTATGGTAATCGACTGTACGACTAATGAATTACGTGTAGGTGACGCCGCGGCGAGGTGACAAGTTTTTTCTGGTTAAATGGCTGGCTGTTAACACGGTGGTGACGCGTTTTTACCATATGGAGATAACATCGCGCATCTTTATGGGTAAACGCCTATCAATATTTAATGTAATCTGGTGTTAATTGCTCTTCAGGCGTTAAAAATGCATTGTTTTCATCACGAATACGACATTTAAACTACTTTGGTGTTTAACTATGCGTATACGCAGACTTTATAGGATAGGGCTGGTTTAACCCTTTATAGGGCAAAACTAAAAATAGACCTGAATTCTAGCCTCATTAGATTTCTCCCATTCGCACAAAAAAAAAATACAAAAAGTATCAGTTGCAAGTGGTCATTTTTAGTACCAGGTTTAAAAATTGCCCTTTAAAGGGGTAAAGAACATGTCAAATTTTGACTGACAACCATGTGAATCATTTACTTAATTAACATTTTTGAAGTTTTAAAAACCGCGTTTTGTATTTACGCATATTGGCAAAGCATTGGGTGATTAAAACGATATATTTATGTTGTATGAGATATTTACTATATAATTAAAACTAACCAACCCTAACAAATCGCTAAAAACCTTCGAAAATATAAAAGCAACATTAGTATATGTATCAAAGAAACTGCGTATTCTATTAGTGTGGAAATAAAGTAAATGCAAGTCTCAGGTCAAACGACCGCGCGTCGACATTAATCATAATGTCCTACTAGACAAACTTGGCCTAAGTCACAAAAAGAACGCGTTCCAATTTTAACCGTAAAATGTATTCCATTTGATTGGAAATCGTTTTGAGTATTATTTTGAGTTAGGCCGCTTTTATTTTCTTGTAAAACAGCGATATTAGTATGTCGAGTCCAGACCGATTGGCGAACGGGACTGATCGGAATTGATGTTTTAGTGAATTTTATGAATATTATTTTGGAAAGAATGAAATAAAGAAAGAAAAAGGCACTTGTGCTAAATTCTCGTAACGACCCGCGTACTTAACAAAGTACGTTAAAAATCAATCAATATACTTAATGCCTTAATTAGGAATTGAAGTGTTGAACAAAACTTCTTTGATATCTCGGTGTCAGGTGCAAGAGGATCGTAGTCCGTTGGGTGGTCCGTTTATACCTGCCTTGAAAATGTAATTGCATATTGCGAAAAATAATTATTATGACGTGATTGATTATCTTTATTCGTCAGAGAAAAAGAGCACGCCTAATTTGGAACGCATTTTGACTTTATGATTAAGTATGACGGTTGCTAAAACTTTCGTGTAGGTGAACTTAGCTTACCAACAGCAAAGAAATGCATAAAATGTAGAAACCATACTTTACTTCAATAAACTTGGCACGAAGATAAAAAACAGCATCAAAATCTGACCACAAAACAAAACCAAAAAACACTTGTAAACAACAGTGAAACTGCGGTTTAAGGCCCCGCGATGTTGCTTCAAGAAAAAAAAACGCCGTAAATTTCATAATTTATACCCATCGGACGGGTAAGCTACACAAGTGAACCCATAATGGAGGCTGGCTCCTTTCTGAATGCCGCTTTTCTACCCATTAAAGAGTCCAGATAGTAAACGTCACTGTAAACTAACTAAATATACCCGTTTAAAACGCTTAATCGCCTTTTGAAGGTCTAGCGGCCGTTTATGTTCTTGTTACACGACACCGCAGCGTCATTTGCATTTCCAATGTCTAACTGACGTACGGTTTAACATCAACCTGTAGTCTGATGAAGCAGCCTGTCAGCCAGTCTATTTACACCTTAAACGGTATTTCCTACTGGCAACATTCGAATTTAAAGCTGACACCCTGTACTCTTACAGTTTTTTAAGCAACATGTATAGGATTAAGGTAAACTAGTGATATCGTCTCGATCGCTTACGTAAACTCTAAACATTTTGTTAGTTTTCGAAAATAGCCTTCATTAGCGCTATGCATCATGTCTAGACCTCCAAGTGGATCTTGAAGAACGAAGTAGTTAATGTAATTGGTGATTAAGATTAAAGCAAGGGGGGTTTAAAAATTTAAGCAAGTACATACCCAATTCATTACGTTCAGCCTTCATTAGCTCAGCCCTTGATTATTTTAAACCTGAATTTGGGAAAAACTAAAAGGCTGCGCGTTAATTAAATAACAGTAACGAAGCTCAATGATATAAAAAAATAAGTAAAAGGAACCTTAATCGAAAACCCCTGAGGTCTCCTTGGAACAATGGAGTTAAATATTCATCCCGCTAATGGGGGACTATTTGAGCAAATTAGCCTCCGCACCCCGACGGCGTCGAGGAAAACCATTCATTTTCATAATTTCCTGGTAAACCTTGTATTGACGCGGTAGACCCGTTACCATGTTCATAGTAGGTATGCATGTAAACTTTTTATTTCACGTAAACAATTAAAAAACACGTTTGCATCAATATAGTTAATGTATGTAGGCGAACTAATATGGAATCTCTTCCAGGTAACCTTGGTGAGAAATAACAGAATATAACAAACAGTAGGTACATACCTAGTTATGTACATCCTAGAAAGAGATTTTAAAAAGTGCTAGACAGAAATTAAACCTTCAACAGAGGATCAACTCTCAGACTCTACTTTTTGATTTAGCCACGACTTCTTAATAGTTTCCAATAATAAAAAATAACAGAAATTAAATGCTATGTGTAAAAAATATATTTATTAATTTACGTAAAATACTGGTAGAACGTTTGTATGTATGTAAACACTTCATTGTAAACATAACGTTATCGTTAATAAGCTAATATGGGTATCAACTAAAGGTCTCGACAAGCCAGCAGTGCCTTTATTCTGCTGAGTAAAGCCATGTTGCCCGTGACATGTTGCCTGCTAATATTCATAAATAAAATAGATTTACAATACATTTCTATAAAATTACATAAGCAGTCAATTTTCAAAGTCAGTTTCGTGATTAGTTAATTAATACAAGCTGTATTCCAAATACTCTAACACCTAGCCTAGTACGAGTATATCCTGTTGAGATAGTTCTAGTTTAAATTTACCTTAATGAATTTTTTTCATAATGATTGATGAACGATTTTTCATATTTTGTTATTTAAACGGGCACAAACTAAACAATGGTCGAAAAGCCGCGTTTTTTTTTGTTATTGTAAGATTATTTACAGGGCCTAAATGGATCAACAAAAGTTTCGCTTTAGCCTCTTGGTCGAAAATGACTATTAAATGCAGGTTAGTGATTCTCTCAAAAACAACGGCCTGTCCCGTCATAGCTAACAAAACACATTTTAGCGCGTGCATTTTCAATTAAGCAGCCTTATACGTTCGATCCATCGGCAGAAACCATGCTGCTAAATTGAAAAAGCACGCACTAAAATGTGTTTTGTTCGCTCTGACGGGACTACCTAAACTCGCCGCTGCGATTTCGCTAGTTCGTCCGCCCGTCCGTTGTTTTTGAGTGAATCACTACCCTGAGAATCACTACTCTTTAGAGAGTTGATTGATGGTCATGGCAACCTTTTTATACCAACTGACCTATTGGCAGAGTGCAAAGTGGGTGGAGGGGGTAGCCTAAACGATCACAGCGCTCGCTACGGCTAAAATTTTCATTTTTGTCACAGACTTGAGCTGTCAAATCCATATTGCAGTAAACATTTTCTAATCGTTTTTGAGATAAATATATGGCCTGGTAAGATGTGTTGTTGTGAATAAAATTGTAATAACACCGAGAAGAATAGCGACTGTAATTTTTACCAATGTCCAAGACCATGGTGGAAACGAGACCAAAGAAATAAGTGGATATTTGCCGTAAACGAAACCCCGTTTTAGTCACGAGTAGGCTCATTTCTCACTGAAAACAACAATTTTAATATTATCGGCAATAATGTTACTGACTACCATTGTCCAAAATTGTGTAGTATAGTAAAATAACACAAGATTTCATTAATATTATTCACAATATTTACTTACTTCTTGTTTGACAGCGGTGACAATATTGTCCATAATGGCCGCCTGTCACGTGGCGCTGTCGTCACGCACAGTCC
This sequence comes from Acleris laterana, assembly GCA_963966035.1. NCBI lineage: Eukaryota > Metazoa > Arthropoda > Insecta > Lepidoptera > Tortricidae > Acleris > Acleris laterana. The sequence goes on from OZ014457.1 coordinate 7,812,888, forward strand.
CAATCTTGAGACTCACTCACTAGTCACTCAGTAGTTATTTACTAATTAATATGATATTTCAAATAACTTGACAATCCGTAAAATGATGTATTCTTGAATAAATCGTATGAAATATAATAACCGGTGTTTTTTCAATTCAATACTGTTAAATTTCTAAGTTTTTCGCTCCTGTCACCATGTGAATTAGTTATGAAAAGGTACGTCTTTAGTTTTTCTTACAGTACATATGTTTATAATAAACTCCATTATATCAAGTATGAAATCTATATTGTATTTATAAAAAAATTAAAAAAGAGAGCAATCCAGAGAAGAAGACATAAAAAAGTTTTAGCTAACAAAACCACAGGTTACTATACTCTATGTATACTCTACAGACAAAACTGACTGTTCTTATAAAGTAGGGTGCTAGGTATCCAAAAATTTGTTGATTATTGGATCAAGTTCTTTTTTCACGTTTTTTAGGCAGTTTTGACCAGAACATTCGCTCGTCCATCTCCGGAATGGGTACCCAACTGTGACCTGTAACAGGACAACGAATTGTGTAAATGAAAAACATCGTTCATCGCATGAAAAAATGTGGATAAAACATCCGTCACTTTCTGACACGTATATAAGTACGAGAGGGATGGATGGTTTATCCACATTTTGTCACCCGATAAACGCAACTATACTAGGCCCGCACGATCTCTATTCTAGGCGGTAAAAACCATATCGTCTTTGACTTGTTATAGCATTGTTTGGCCACTTAAAAAGTCTTAATGCGGCTAACTGCAATGTGGTAGTCGAAGCATTCTTTTTTTTTTTATGGCATGGAGAAGACAAACGAGCACACAGGCCACCTGATGGAAAGTAGAAACTGTGACCCATAGACATTTGCATTCATAAGACTGCAAATGCGTTGCGAACCCTGAGGACTAAGATGGAATGCCTCTATGCTAGTCATTTCACCGGCTGTCTTATCCCCAAACCGGAACACAACAATGCGAACACTGCTGTTTGGTGGTAGGTTAATGGATAAGATGGTGGTAGCGATCCGGACGGACCCTGCGCAAGGCCCTACCACCCGCAAATTCTAGACCCTATTGGTGACCATATTAGATTTAAAATGCTAGTAATATAACTATTCAGTTAGTCTCCTTCACCGGTGTCACAGCAGCATGAAGAAGGAACAAACAAACACACTTCCGCAATTATAATATTGTCTAAATTAGTAATTACTTATACAGTAATATTATGAAAGAAAAGAATATGTTTTTATAGATTTATGTTACATGATAAAGGGTATGTTACCAGCGTAGAGGTAAGACTTGCCCTCTCGGTCGCGGTAGTTAAGTCGAGAGGCTGCTTCCTGCAAGTGCTTCTGCCGCGGCAGGTCTCTTAGCCGCGACATCGCAAATGCCGTTTCATACTGGAATTAGTCAATATTTCATGAATATTAAGTATTATTATTTTATTACCCGTGTGGTTGCCGGGTTAGAATAGTGCCACTCCATGTCTTCCCGTGGATGTCGTAAGAGACGGCTAAGGGAATAAAGGCGTATAGTACTGTTAGGCGATGGGCTTGCAACCTGTCACTAATACACTGGAAAACATCTTAGCCTAAGTGTGCAAAATGTGGTTACAGAATTATCAACAAGTTGTTAGAGTTGTTGGTAATTCTGTAGCTCTGCCTACCCCACTCTGGGAATACAGGCGTGAGTTTATGTATGTATGTATGTATTATTTTATTATTTTATTAAAAACTTCCGACGGAACTCAAGCGTATCGATTTTAAAATGTAAAAATCGAACAGCCTGTATTCCTTCCAACTCTATCATCAAACCTGAGGGGCTATTGCTTAACGCACACGCAATCGCAATTGTTTTCATTTTGAAAATCGAAGGCTTGTCTGCATACAAAATGAGTACAATTGTTCCGCTTTGAAGCCAATTGAGATTGCGAGTGCGTTAGGCAATAGCGACGCTGCTCAAAGACCAATTAACATAACATTGGCATCGGGTCTTGATAAGTATTCCAAATTTCACCCCATTCAAAATACGGAAAGTGGTTGAATCTTGACGATTTGACCCAAACACAGATGCGTAAACTTAAATAAAAGTTTGTAATGTTTACCACAATATTGCCCTCTTATTCATAAACGCGCAATAGCTAAAATGTTCTTTATATTTCAAGAACACTTTAGCTATTGCGCGTTTATGGCTAAGAAGGCTCTGTCCTTATCGGTCATTATGAAATTTGAATCTGACAGAAAGGGAAAATGAATACTTTAACTAGCATAGGCTTATTGTACGTTTATGAATAAGGGTGTTAGATTATTCGTAAAGTCCAACCATGAGCTCACCTTGCATATCATAAGCCCCACGACCTTGTTGTCTCCTGTTTGTTTGAAGCGGATGTCTAAGGGCTTCATCTTCTTCACTCGAGAGTACTCTGAAAATGTCAACCACACTATACAATACAAATACACTTTATTGATTGTGTAATCACACAAAGTTTATTTTTCCATACTAGATGAAAAACAAAGATGGGATCACTTAGTATGGAGAAAGTACCTTTGTGAGATTACACAAAAAGTTGTTATAAAAAAAACTGGCTAGTCGCTTTAAAAACATTCTAAGTTCAAAATGATTCTATCCATGTAAGAAACAAAAATTACGACTAAAATTATCAATATCTCCGAAAGTACTAAAAATCACTGAACATACATGGGGGGTGTTTTTTGTAGCCCTTTTTTCATTTGGAATACTAGTCAGCCGATACCCTGTATAGAAAAGAATACAAATAACAACACACAACACAAGACAAGTAAAATAACACATTCGACATGGCCTTGAAAACCGCATTGTGATATTTCGTCGATGAAACTGCAAAACCGCGTAAGTATAATTTAAAATAAGGAGCAATATGCACCTTTTCAAAAAGACGGTAAGGTTTATTTTGCTCTGTCATAAATTTGTTAGTTACGCGGTTTTGCAGTTTCACCGACGATTTGTGATGCAGCTAGCCGCGGCGCTGGTTTTCAGAGGGACCCCGACTTAAAAACTAAACTCTTGAACAAAAAGGAGATAACGATACAAACATCAGCGGCTACCAATAGTGGTCATTCCTATTTGCCATATATACTGAACTACTCGTTCCCGGACCAGCCAGGTGTAACCATTGACTAAATTGAGCGCGTGGCACGTTGTCTAGTTCTCCCACCTCTTGTAGGGATACGCGTATCTCTACAAACTAACCCCCTTACTTATAAACATAGAATAGGCTTGGACTAGTTTATGCGATGCTTTGTCCTTATCTGTAATCGTGACATTTGCATTGACAGAAAGTGACCAAGCATGGCATAAACTAGTCCAAACCTATTCTACGTTTATAAGTAAGGGGGAAAGACTTTAGTGGTCCTTGCACATACCCGTCTCGTATAATCTGAACTGCCCCCGGTCCCCGGCCTCCACCAGCAGGTGCACGCTGCGCTTCCCCCACATGAGCACGTGGCGCGCCGTCCAGTTGACCGGCACCGTCGTCCGGTTGTCCAGCCGCTTGTGGAGGTACGTGTAGTTCTGAAATAAAATGTACAAATCCTCGCGCTTACTCAAATATCTGCCCTTACCGGGATTTGACCAACCAGGCCCGGCTGGGACCAACTAGGCTAAACGTGTCGTTGTCTACAATAATATTACAAAGAGGAAAGATTTGTATTTTGTATGTTTGTAACGAATATAGGTTAAGTAGGTACTCAAAATCTACTCGACCGATTTCAAGAATTCTTTCACCATTATAATGCTGCATCTTTGAGCAGCATTATGCTATGTTTTATTTTTCTGCGCTTACGAATTTGCGGGCAACAGCTATTAGTGTTAAATGTGTTGAATTTTGGCAACTGCAGTGAAACCTTACCTCAGATGTTGGTACTGTAAACTTGAAAACCATCGTCGGTTGTGGCGGGGCCCAGTAGTAGAACACCAGCCACGTGGCGTGCAGCATGGTGAACGGATTAAACCTCGCGAACTGAGAGAACTGGTCGCACGAGGTCCGCTCGCTAAACGGGAAGTGAGGACCCAGCTCCTTATTTTCAGCTACCACAGGACCTACCACTAGACATTTCACAAATACTAATAAAACAAAAGCTTGAACTATATTCATTTTATTAATTTTTAATTATACAAGTACTTAATCTAACTGACTATGTATTACTGACTGGCTGACTAATGAATGATTTTCTTTTATAGCTATATTGAAGGATGTTTGTTCCATTATCCGGTCTGACGCCCGAAAATTTCGTCGTTCAATTTGTTTACTGAAGAGTTTACTAAATTTTACACATCTGTTGATTTCATGTCCATATACCAAAACACACAGAACGCGGGCGCGGGGCGGGAGTGCGGCCGGTCTACTCGCCTATTTCTCTACATACATGGTCGACAGCACACAGAGACGGCGTGCTGGTCGAACGCGGGTCCCTTCATAAAAGAGACATCAACCCGCGCCTGTTCCCGACTTCCCGTGCCCGCGTTCAGTGTGATTGACGCTTTTTAACCTATAATATTTCATTGCATTGTAAATTATTGATTGATCACCTACAAGTAAGTACTTTAAACATCATATACTTACTACTTCGTTTTTAGGGTTTCATAGTAAACAAGAAACCCTTATAGTTTCGCCATATCAGTCTGTCCGCCTGTCCGCGGTTTACTTAGAGACCCTTGGTAAGCTCTACAAAGTTATAATTTGGTATAATTATACAATAAAAAAAATACTATTGTACCTTTTCTGACGTCATGTCCATGTGCATCTCATTTAAAAAATGAACACTTACAAAATCCTACTATGGGCCTCTGTTCAACCTTATTATAAACATAGGTCGCCTTTACTTAATTCCTCTACTACCAAGTGAATCAGAGCTTTTATAATGTTATGATAATGAAAATATGGTTTAAGACAAAGTGGAATATAAGCACTGTATTTTAATTTACTTATATACGAGATCAAAACGCCAGAAGCAAAACAAACCAAAAACAAAACAATATATTTGAGCAACATTATCTTAAAACAATCCAAAAACCTAATTTCCACAATGTCACTTAACAGTCACTGGTCATTATTGAAGAAAGGGGACTGTTTTAACTTAAGGTGCTTCGTATTAACGATTGCTGACTCAGCCTCCAATCGTTCTCTCTGGGCCCTCTTCAAATTCATGTTTCGGAACTGATCAGGGAAGACCGGAGTCCCGACTCCTCTGAACCCTAGGGCAGTTGCTGCAGTGACCCTCTCCCTCAAGGGCGGAGCTTCGCCCTCTGCCGCTAACAGCAGCCCGATGGATTCCTCACAGATCATCATGCCCAAGTATCTATCTACCAGCTTCATCCTTATCGTTATATGCTGCAATGTATGTTGTCAAGTCTGAAAAGTAGAAAAAGTAGAACATACAACACACATACATTACAAACACACATACATTAGAACATGAAGTCATTAGTCATTAAAGGCAAACGAAAAGATATATTCAGTTTTATTGAAAATGTTGACTCTAAATTAACGTTCTCGTTTGGAGACGTTTCATTAGGCACCGAAAAGTAGAATGACCCAAAAAATGTTTTTTAAGAGCTATCCAATGATATCCGACTCGGTGTCATAACGTAAAAAAAAACAATGATATAACCTAAAAACGGTTATCATCGCTTATGGTCATCAAATCAGTAATACCAGGGACAGTAAACACAGTAACTCATACTCACATTTAAAAGAAAACAAAGAAGGGCGTTAATTCCATACTTTTAAAGCACCCACTAGGAAAGAAAGACCTTAAGAGGATTGCGATGAGAAACAAAAAAAATCCGCCCCGCAAAACTAAAGTCAGATTTTTACGATTTTTGAATATGTCGTAGATATTATGAAAGACTAGATCTGTACGTTTTCGTTTCCAAGAAAAACAACAAGGGAAAGAAAAAAAAAAAACCGAAACGTACAAACCCAGTTTTTTATAATAACAACAAGATATGTAAAAATCGTGGAAATGGGGGGCACCCAGTGGTGGCATACTTAGTCATCAGCCCACGGTGCCCCCGCTAACAGCCTTTGGAGGTTAACACCGGAGAGGTTTTAGACGGTAGGCGGGGTTGAGAGTCCGTCATACATACCCCCCCCCCCATTAGGCTACCCTAGCCGGGGGGACGATGCGTAAATGCATTTCCTCTCCGTCAAAAAAAAAGGCTAAATTTCTACGGAAATAATTGTCAGCTGCTTGATTTAAGCGCCGCGGCTTAACATAATCGCCTTAAGTTAAAATATATATTTACGTTTAGTAATAAATAAATATCGATTTTACTTTGAGCGTGATCTGGAATTTCGATCTTAGGTATGGCGATAAATAGCCCTGCTCGGTCAGCGGCCACTAGGAGGAGTTCCATCCATATCTTCAGCAGGAGCATGGGTTGCTTCCAGTCAATCTTCACATCCAGGAGTTTGTCATACTTCGCTTTGTAGTCATACACTAACTAACAACAATATCAATTGATTAGTGAAATAATGTCAGTAGTAAGTACACTTACACGAAAACTGTATAGCTTTCACACTCTCTCTCGCATATCAATATACCGGCAAATAAGAATGAGACTGTAACAGCGATAGACAGCGGAATATAGTCTTATAGGTAGCTGCACACTTATACTTTGGCACTGTAACATCATGTTTGAACTGCTGCACTAATCTGTCAAAGATGTTAAAGCGACAGGGTACAAAAGTGTGCAGCTACTTAGACCAACTGTTTCTAATATGAATACCGTGGTTTTACTATTAAGTGTAATAGCTTTTAGAAAGAGCTTTGGATTTGTTCTTCTCCGTCACTCGCTTTCATACGCTCTTATAAAGATAGAAGAAAAAACGAAAAGAAAAGAAAAGATTCATGCCCATAGTAAAAAAGAACCTTACCTTCTTAGTGGGATATGAAATGTAAAATCGATTGACATCGGGAAACCCTTCCCGTGCCCAAACATAAAATAATTCCCACACGATGCCGGCTACTTCCTTTGGGTGGAAGCGCGCTGCCACAGCGAACTCGTTACAGGTGGTCCAGTTATCAGAGCCTTCCTTGAACGGTTTGTCGAAAGAAGCGAGAGGCTCCACTTCCTTGGGATCAAAAGTGGAATGAACATCCCCCGTTTGGCTAGGCTGCCTATACGGTCCCGATCTAAACAAAGACTTGACTTTAGCAACGTTTGCACTATAAGCACCCGGTATAGCGATATTGATTGCCTGCAGTCGTTCCAAATCGAATGGCATCGGAGGCTTGCGCTCCTTGTCTGGTTCTTCTTCATAATCTATACGCTCAGTCCAAGGCGATAGTCGATTAATTTTTCTGGCATTTGCTTCTTGTGTCCTTCTTTCGATTTCCTTGGGTGGTAGTCTAAATCTCATAGATATTGCCAACGCATCGAACGGTTCCTTTTGGCCAGTAGAAGGGTCCACTAAGCCTTCTTTCCTGATATGGTTAAAGTCTACCGGGACAGGCTCATTATACAAAACATATTTGATTGCTGGTAGCTCGGTCTGATGTCTAATTTTCGGTCTGGCAAAGTGGCTATCTGATGCCACCTTTCTTCGCCTGGCTTCGATTGCAACGAGCAAATGAAGCAACGCCAGCAATTGCATGTTATTCTGCGTATACCTACTTCAACATTTGCGACTAAAAGGAAACCAGACAACTGTCTTTATACGAATTGGTGTGTGTAATCAGCGGTCGTCAACTTACAAATGATTTCTCACCGGACTAATAGTAAGGGTTTTAAAATTTTATCCTAAGTTAGCTTTGAGCACTTATAATATAAATAAATAACAATTAACAATAATAACAACAATAAAACAAAAGACGATTTTACATAATGTTAGTTGCACTCCAGGGTCCCAAAATACAAGCTCAGCCTAGTTTGGGGTCCGCCAGATATGTCTTTTTGTGTAAACAACGTGTTGTTAAGCAAATAAAGATTTTGTATTTGTATTTGTTGTAGTCTAATAAAAAATCACAGTGCAATTTGAAAAATTAAGGGTAATTTTTTTTTAATTAAAATCATTAATGCGAAAAATCCAGGTTTTCGCACGATCTACGGCTTCCAAAAGTATCACTTTTAAACAACTGTATTAAAAATATACCGCAACGCGATACAATGCATATGTCAAAATAATGTAGCGAAATGTGTACCTATATTAAAAACTGTTCACTACCACTGCTGGTATTGACAAAGAATAACAGTTTCAATATAATTTCCTGTATACGTTTGTAGCTATCATTGTGATTCCGTTTTCGTGAGACTTGCGAGTAGGAAGCAGTCTACATACGACACTGTAGCAAATTATTAAATAGCCATTATCTTATTGTTATCTTACGATGACAATCTGAAGACTGCATTTTCGTTCTTTCTTTCTTTAAATTCTTGTCTTACCCCCGCACCGGAAGATAACAATGCGAACAATACTGTTTACTTGTATTACTCATTCATTGGTAACTGAAGTTATCCTCACCATTACCTATTAATATAAATGTGACACTATATTTCTTTGTTTCAGGTCAATCAATTGACAGAAAAAAATGGTAAATCCAGAGATAGTTAAAAAGCCCCGAGACAGTATAAACAGTAGTTCGTCTTCAAGCAAAGAGTTATCGCGCGGCTTGCACGTGTGCGTACCTCGACCGTTTAGTCGGGGACACGCAGTCGTTTGGTTGACATTTCCGTACAAAATGCGCTACCGTTTCTCTCTCCTTAAACTTAGTTTGGTTTGGGACTAAATTTGTATGGCAACATTTTGATAGATACGTGAATTCAGCTTCGCCTCACGTGCATCGTCGCCACCCTAGTGCCTTTGCGGCAATAGGTAACAGAAAGTCTAGGTACTCTATTTATACTATCCCTGAGACGGAGTTCTACGTGGATGGAGTCACGGCCAAAATCTATTTATTTTTGGATGAAATTTGGAGTGGAGATAGCCTATGTAGCCTGAATTAACACAACCGGAAAATGTAAAAGTTACCTAGGAACTAGCTATAATCAACCTACGCGGGCAAAATCGCGGGCAGAAGCTTTTAATAAACAATATGGACATGGACGGAAAGTGTTTTCATATGGATTTTTTACTCCTAGGAGTAAAATGAGGCACTTTCCGTCCTTGTGTTTCAATCGGAGAACCGTTCTTTCCGAGCAAGTTAGACAAAAACTTACTATCGTGTCGATAAATGTAACTATAAGGCCGGATAACCATGACTTTGCACGGCAAGCCATAACAAACAACATAGAGACTAAGAGACGTATGAAGCATGCCAGAAGTCTCTGCAGCAGCGAAAAAGTGATTTCTTTGCGTTTGTTCCCGCCGCCCGCCGCTTGCCGTTGCTGTAATTTGGTGATACCGGTGGTCCTAAAATTTTAACTTTTGAAACAAGAGCGTCTGTCTGGACGATAACGACATTTTTGTATTTTCAACTTGCAGCTAAGCGCGGTGACGGCGAGCCTCGACTGGCTCAGAGCTATCAGTCTCTGGTCATGCCCAATCATTCTTACAATGTTTGTCCCAGAAAAAAAATACGCTTATATTTTATTTTTGTTGTAGATGAGATTAAATGTATAAATACTTTTTAATGGCGCTTAATAAGATCGAGACTTTTTATAACATCATTTGAAAAACCTGAAGCTATCGCGTTAAAATTGACATCGACGTAAAAAAAATGTACAAATATGTTCAATATCGAGGTATTTCTACGGAAAAGGTAGCATTGGAGCTGAATACTTCTACAAGAACCGTTTAAGGGGTACTCAAACGGTTTGCGGAAACCAGCAGCAAACGACGACAGCGGAGAAGTGGATGTAAGGCCGGGTTTGTTAATAAAAACATAGAAAAAAAGATAATTGCAGCATACAGGAGAATCCAACCCTTTCTCTACGAGACTTGACTTCAAAGTTCAAGAAATCAAAATCAACGGTGCAGATAATAAAGAAAAGTAATCCTATAAGAACCTATAAGCAGACTAAGGTGCCTTGCAGAAAGCAACGCAAACGGAAAATGACCGATATGAAGATAAGATACATACGACATTAATTTATTTTGTTTTTTTGTAACAAATCCAAATACATTGGTTTAGCAAACTAGGCACCCCTTAAAATAATGAGGTCATGTCAAATGAGGACTAGGCCTATAATTTTTGACATTTATGTTTTTGGTTATAATGCTCAAAGTCTAACTGATTTGAGACATCTTTCGAAAGAAGAAAATGAATGAACATCATGAATGTAAATTTTTATTATTGAGTATGAATACTTTACAAGAACAACCAAAAAATGTGATTACGTTTAATAAATTGCATCGATACCATTACGTCGGTCTTAACTTCAACTTTTAGTCGTCGTTTACGTGTCGGTCGGGTTCCAGCTCCATCTCATCGTCGCTGATTTCTTCGTCCTCGAAGGGGGGGCGGCCAGGTACGAGTGGCCTTGGCTGTTCCAGAACTTGAGCTTAGACGCTGCCTCCACCAGCTGCGGACAAGAAGATACGCATTGAGCAAACGTCCATCGTCCAGTGGCGTCCACATTGTTATAAAGGTCGAACACACACTATTATGGTCACTTAACGCGACGCAACGCGTCATGTTCACCGTGTCAAGAGGATTACGAGGTTAAACATTTCCATTCAAAATGAGGTCACGTTTCTCTCCCCTTTAACCTAGTGCAATTATTTAAACTTTTGAATATTAGAATATATTATAGATATTATGGAAAATTAGGTCAATGCGATTTCCTTTTCATGAAAAGATTTATTGGAAAACAAAAAAAAAGGAAAATATAAACGGAAATGTACAAACCTAGTTTTTCAGAATAGCTACAACATAAAAAACCGTAGAATTCAAACTTAATTTATAGAATGATGATGGTACCTTGTCATCTTTCGGGAAATGCTCCACGGGCGCCAGAGCATAAGCGTAGCGTTGCTTGCAGTTTTCTACCCCTAGGTATCCAGGGTCCACCACCTTGATGGCGAAGACCATGTAAGGGCAGTTGGACACTGGGAACATTAAGTTTAACACATTACATCCTACTATGCTGGTCCCTGGCGAATGTTGCCACAACGGTTGTCTACACATAATTCTAACCTAACCCCTGATAAAGTTTTTTTTAATCAACTTATACAAAATTGCACTAAACACAAAAAAGTCACTGCCAGTGAACCAGTCAGCGCAGCAGCAAAAAAAAATTGCGTTGAAAAATAATACATGTAATATTGTATTAACCGATTTGAAGATAGAGGTATTATGTAACTTCAAATCTGTTCTCGAAAGGTTGCACATCTTTTTAGAGCGAATGAATTTGACAAGAAACTAACCTAGTATGGTAAAGGTCCGCCATTCGCAGCCTGGACGATTGGTGACGAGTTGAATTTACATTTTAGATAGCCTGGAGTATTTCTACTCCAGGTACAAACAGGATACAAAAAGAGTGCACAGTATTCTAATATATCTGCGGTGACGTGGTGCGGAAAGCCAGTTAAGCTGACACCGAAAAGAAGAAACACGGGCATATTTTCGAAAACCAAAGATAAAATGTAAGTACCTATTATTAAGTAAACTAGACGATACGAAAATAGGCAATACGAAAGCCCTTACCAGCAATGTATTTTTACTTACTGCAGGGGAGTAAAGAATGTATCAGTATTATGCACGTAGAGTCATATTACCATACGACTCACCTCCGAAAGATGACCATCCCAGGAGGGACTACCGTCAACAACTAGGCCGGGGTCCTTTACCTGACCGGGTATAAGTATAATAGAACCATTGAACACTACAGATGAGGCAAAAGTGTCTTTCAACTATATTAGTTTATAGTTTAGTTATTGCCTGGCACTTGTCAGGATGAACGGAAATACTAGTTAGTAGACCAATCAGCAATATTCAGTCATTATTTATTATGATATGTTCAGCACTCAGTCGTCTGCATACAGCTTAGATGACAAGTGTTTTTTCACTTTTTGTTTTAAATAAAGTTTCCTGAAAAGTAGTATTAGTACTAAGAAAAATTATAGATCACATTGGCCAATCTCCATTCAAGAAGTAGTTTGAATGGTGCGCCACGGTGGGTGTCACAGTCCGCGGGAGAGAAAAACACTCGGTTGCATTTTTTTGTCTTTTGACTGTTTGCTTGGTCCACTGCAGAATTCTCCACTTAATTTTTTAATAGCAAGTAGGAAGCAAACGTATGCACAAACCACCTGTTGGTAAGTGGAATCGGAGACCAATTGACGTTTGCTTAGTTAACACTATTATCTCAAGACTGCAACCCTAAGACTGCACATGCGTTACCTCTATGCTAGTTGCGCCGTCTTAAAAGGCCCGATTTGACAGCTGTTAATGCAGTACCACATATAACCTCAAACTTGCCTCAAGCACATTTTTTTACTGAGCTGACCGCTATCAAATCGAGCCTTTTATAACTGTGATTTCACCTGTTGACTCATCCACACCCTGAAACACAATAATGCAAACATTGCTGCCACTCTCACTGGAACAAAAATAGCTTGCTTGTGAAGCTTTTGCATCACAGGCCTCCCCATTGTTAGTAAAATACATAATATACTGACTGTCAAAAGCGAAGGTCGGTATGATCCGGTACAGCCCAGTGACGTTGGTCTTGAGGAACAGCGCGCTAAAGTCGATGTCGGTCTCCATGAAGAGGGCGGAATCGTTCCAGTTCACGTCGCGAAGGTCCTTCTGCAGCTCCACACGGAAGCGGTCCACCACCTAAACACGTGGTACAATCCATATAATTCAGGAAACGAGAACGTCGACAGTTGTAACTTTTCGACTATCGCGTATTAAAAACAGTCCATGGCATCCATAAAAGTTACCATAAAACATATATCAAAAGTACGTCTAATATTTAAAAGTTACATCCTATGTGTAAATTTATTTGTAATGAATCACTATTTACAAATATTTGAATTATGGACAATTTTTGTGTGTGTCGATGTAGGCTTCAGGTTATTTTCTGTTGCAATTATCTACCCATTCAATATTTTTTTGTATCACCGTGCATACATTTTTTTAGTCACCATACACCATTATGTTATAATGACGACACATCGTACCGGGTATACCTTTTTATAAAAAAATAAAATTGCGCTCTTAGAACTCACCCCAATGGAAGGTCTGCTGAACCTGATATTATAACCGAAGTCGGCAGATAGATCCCAAAAGTAGAAAATCTTCCAATCAATGTCCACGACCTTACTAAGATCGGTCGTCTGATTCCTCAGGAATTCTTCGCAAGTGGTCCAGTTGTGCGTGCTCATGTTGCGGAAGTCGAGCTGAGCAGAAGCTGAGCTGACCATCAGGAACACGTGCCAGAACATGTCAGGAATAGCGACCTGACACACTAAGTAAAAGTTCTTTTACGTTTCTTGGATATTTTTCAGTTAATTACATAGGCAACTAAGAAGACAAAAAGATTTGATCAAAAGTTAATACGTATGAAGCACAATTTTATCTGACCAAAAATTAAAAAAATGAGTTTAATGATTCAGTTTACCAAGAAAAAAAATAGTTAAATAATAAACACTTTGTTGCTCGTACTGCTAAGTCAAGAAGATCTGAGAACAAATCTCGCAATACTACTGATCAGCTCAATATTCGAGCGCTTTTATTGATCCAGAGTAAAGAAATATGTGGAAGTATGTTTCTGTTTACACTTTGAATAAAAACAAATAATAACGAGCGGTGTAATAGCTGTACCATATAATATTGTGTAAACAATACATTCCAAACAATAAACAGCTTTATACTATTGGTGTTGGTAACATGTTGATCGGTTTCATGTCAAATAGCGTCATTTCACACTGACTCTTAGCTCCGTCTACATAGCCAGGCCTCGTAAGCTGACGTGCAGTCTAAATGTATCTTAACTAGAGACGGTTTGCAATTAAATCCGTATATTTCTACTCTGCAAAATAAAATACAAATAGCGTGGTCTTGGTTAATCAAAGCTGACTTCGAAAACGCTGCTGGAAGGCTACCCCGAAACCGCCGAAACTGACGCGTTTCGGCGGTTTCGGGGTAGCCTTCTTTCGGCCAGAAGATAGGACACTCGACGGTCGCCAGTAGAAACCGCGGCACGTGCACCATGAAACTAAAGTGACCACAGCTGGATTACCCTCAGACGGCATCTAATATACCAACAACATACTCCACCACATTGTTCGCGTAATGTTTGTTGTAAAGGAGTAGTGCAGGCTTGACAAGCAGAAGTAGAGTGCCGTGTTTGGTATCTCAGAAAATACACACAGCACAGTTCCTTGCCGTGCTGTGCTGCACTTGAGTGAAGCCCTGCTCATCCACATTGGTGTGAGGGAACTCTCTCAAAGACGCTAAAGCTCTCGTGTTAGACGCACTAGACTACCGAGAATTATAGTGGATACGAGAAGAGTGGAGACAGCGGGTTGGCGGGGACTCTAGGTACGCATGCCGTTTTTTGCCAAGTCGTGCTTATGACGACGACTGTTCAAATTCACAATTAGGTAAAAAATTATAAAAATATTGCTTAATACTTGAAAACAATTTTCTCGAACTCAATTCCATTACGGTATGTAAACGCCCTTTCGAAAATATTGACCCGACGATAGCGTTTACCCTTAAACTTATTGTTCTCCAATCATCTCATGCGGATGCTTGTGTTTTGTACAGGGCGGAAAGCCGCCTCCCAAGCCAAGTTCGCTTGCTGCCGAATCGATTTCGGCGCGGAAAGGAGGTTCGGCCCCCGTCTGTGCCGAGAGCGACACCACCCCCATGGTGCAGTCCATCATGATGAGGAACTTGCCGTGCCGGATCAGCTTCAGCTGGAATTTCATATTTCTGCGTTAGTATATCTGTAATACAATGAAATTAATGAGAGTACGTAACAGTAAGTGTGGTATCAGCAATAGTTTTCCGCCACAGCCGAGAGCAGTACCAGGCTAACAAGACCCATGAAAGGGAAAACATGTGCCTAACTCCGTACTTACTAGCGTCTCGTATAACGTTGGGTATCCCAAGGACCCTGCCGGCGGGGCCTTGGTCGGCGAACAATAGCATCTGGTGGTTGGCAGGACCCATGGTTACCAGAAGCATGGCGGCATCCCACGCTGGCTGCGTTTCCAGGTATGCACTCATGTCAGTGAAGAAACGGTTCACGGTCTAAGGGAAAACCCTCAATCAGGAAAGATTTGAGGTAAAAATCATTTTTAGTTACTTACTTTTAATGGCTTTTTAGCTTTAAAAAGGTTATTTTCGATTAAAATCTTATTATACAGTTTGAAGAATTAATGGATGACCATAACGTCTTTATATATTTCGTTTACATTGGCAGTCACGCTTGTGCCGGATTCTCCCACTTTTCATTTTAAGTAATTTAAATACTTAGTTAAGAGCTTGACCATAATTGTGCTACATTTATTGTCAGGTTGGAGAAAGCCACTGGATGCGATAAGCACAAGACGCGTGGTAAAGGCATGCTCAGCTCTGACATGTTTTGGCTAACATAATGATAGTGTTGAAGGACGAGGATATAACGGAACCTAAGTATTAACTCTCTGTAGAAAAAAATCATGAAGTTCTTATGGTAAGAGTAGAGGCTAAGCACCTAGTTCATCTCTCTCTAGGCGAGAGATGGAATTCTCTTAAAACTCTAACGGATGCACTCAGATTTAGCTAATTAAGTCGTTCCTTGGGGCCCGTTGTTTGATCAGTAGGTAACTCAACTAATTTTTTATATTCGAAAAAGGAATCGAAAGTTTGACACGTTTCCTTGAGATTCAAACATGCCTAGGGCCCGTTGTTTGATCAGTAGTTAACTCAACTAATTTTTTAAATTCAAATAAATTCATCAAAAATTTGACGCATTCTCTTGAAATTTAACCATCAGTATCTATATAATAGGTCATTGTATATAATGAAGTAAGTGGATGGACAGAGATTTAGTAAGAATATAATAAGGTGGCCAATATTTGACAAAAAGTGCCTTCAAGGTTTTGGACCGTCTTCAAAAAAAAGGGAATTCCGTATTTTTTCTTTTTGAAAACCAGGGTAAGTGAGTGAGCGCCATTGCTAAAAACACGAAAAAACTATCACTCAAAACCATAAGTATGGACGAATTTTCATTAGTTATTTGGTAGGTGTTGGTAGGTTAAATGGTTTAAGTAACCTGAGTCTCAAGAACCTACTTAGTCATGAATCATGATAGTTTTCCTTTTAAATTTATTACTTATGTACCTATATCTGTTTTGAATTAAGCTATTTTCTAGACTTAGTAGGTATTTGTAGGTTTGGCTGTAGGGATTGGATTGCTATTAAAAACCTACTTTACTATTATAATGGTTTTTAATAGCAATCCAACAATATATTGCACGATTATGTCAAGTAATAAAAGTAATTTTACCCATGCTTTTCATGTACGGGAAATACCCTATTTTTTATTAAGTTTTAAATAAATTGGTACAAATATCTATGTACCTATATAAGTACAACCTTTCTATTTTAGAACTATGATAGTTTCTGAGAAATAATGAGTGTGACATACATACAGACAAACAGTCCAGTTTGACTTTGGAACCCTTAAACCTTAGCAGGTTGAAAAAGTTATGGAAGGAAGTTATTCTTACTTACCCACGAAGTGATATTTTTAAAAGTCATATCAAGACACCTCGTTTCCAATTTCATGTTCCACGTATAGTAAATACGCCACGGCTTTCCTATCACCATTTCATGTTCGAAGTACGGTTCCTTTCCAAACTTATTGCACAGTTCTAAGTTTACTCGAAGAGGGTCGATTTGGAGTTGAGGGTCTTCGGGGGGCCTCAGCACACAAGTCACCACACCGACAAGGTACAGTATCCGGAACACCATTGTGACTGACTTACAATAAGGTTCTCTTGGTCTTTTATAGATTCATAATGAATGTTTTGATCTTTTGTTTCTTTCTTCCCACAGTGCCATGCGATCTACGCTCGTAGTTTATCAACAGAGTCAACAGAAAGATTTTACCTCGATAAACTCACATATTTACGCATCACGTGAAAGAGACTGGAATCTTCAGCATTGACTTCACTTTTCTCTTGAATTACCGTGTTATACCAAGAAAGCCCCACCTCTTGTGACTGTTATATGAGAGAAGGCATGTTTGAATCTTTAATGTCTGTTTCTTTGTGACTAAACAGAATATTTCAAAAGCTTCTAATTTCTCTATTTATATATTTGTTAAAGGAGAATTTAAACAATATCAAATAAACAAGTGCTAAACAGAATAAATGAAAAGTTGACTATCGCTACTCGCGGTAAGTCACGAGTAGGCTCATTTCTCACTGAAAACAACAATTTTAATATTATCGGCAATAATGTTACTGACTACCATTGTCCAAAATTGTGTAGTATAGTAAAATAACACAAGATTTAATTAATATTATTCACAATATTTACTTACTTCTTGTTTGACAGCGGTGACAATATTGTCCATAATGGCCGCCTGTCACGTGGCGCTGTCGTCGCGCACAGTCCCAATCTTGAGACATTTGAAAATTAAACTGTCACTCAGTAGTTATTTACTAATTAATATTATATTTCAAATAACTTGACAATCCGTAAAATGATGTATTCTTGAATAAATCGTATGAAATATAATAACCGGTGTTTTTTCAATTCAATACTGTTAAATTTCTAAGTTTTTCGCTCCTGTCACCATGTGAATTAGTAATGAAAAGGTACGTCTTTCAGTTTCTCGTAAAGGACATATGTTTATAATAAATTCCTTATATTATATCAAGTATAAAAACAATATTGCATCTATGAAAATAAATTAAAAAAGAGGGCAATCGAGAGAAGAAGACGAAGAAAAGTTTTAGTGAACAAAACCACAGATTACTATACTCTATGTATTTATACACTACAAACAAAACTGACTGTTCTTATAAAGTAGGTATGCTAGGTATCCAAAAATTTGTTGATTATTGGATCAAGTTCTTTTTTTACGTTTTTTAGGCAGTTTTGACCAGAACATTCGCTCGTCCATCTCCGGAATGGGTACCCAACTGTGACCTGTAACAGGACAACGAATTGTGTAAAAGAAAAACATCGTTCATCGCATGAAAAAATGTGGATAAAACATCCGTCACTTTCTGACACGTACTTACGAGAGGGTTTATCCACATTTTGTCACCCGATAAACGCAACCATACTAGGTCCGTACGTTCTCTATTCTACGCGGTAAAAACCATATCGTCTTTGACTTGTTATGGCATTGTTTGGTCACTTAAAAAGTCTTACTAAAAGTCTTAATGCGGCTAACTGCAATGTGGTAGTCGAAGCATTCTAGACCCTATTGGTGACCTGGTATATTAGATTTAAAATGCCAGTACTATATAACTATTCAGTTAGTCTCCTTCACCGGTGTCGCAGCAGCATGAAGAAGGAACAAACAAACACACTTCCGCAATTATAATATTGAGTAAATTAGTAATTACTTATACAGTAATATTATGAAAGAAAAGAATATGTTTTTATAGATTTATGTTACATGATAAAGGGTATGTTACCAGCGTAGAGGTAAGACTTGCCCTCTCGGTCGCGGTAGTTAAGTCGAGAGGCTGCTTCCTGCAAGTGCTTCTGCCGCGGCAGGTCTCTTAGCCTCGACATCGCAAATGCCGTTTCATACTGGAATCAGTCAACATTTCATGAATATTAAGTTTTATTATTTTATTATTTTATTAAAAACTTCCGACGGAACTCAAGCGTATCGATTTTAAAATGTAAAAATCGAACAGCCTGTATTCCTTCCAACTCTATCATCAGACCTGAGGGGCTATTGCTTAACGCCCACGCAATCGCAATTGTTTTCATTTTGAAAATCGAAGGCTTGTCTACATACAAAATGAATACAATTGTTCCGCTTTGAAGCCAATTGAGATTGCGAGTGCGTTAGGCAATAGCGACGCTGCTCAAAGACCAATTAACATAACATTGGCATCGGGTCTTGATAAGTATTCCAAATTTCACCCCATTCAAAATACGGAAAGTGGTTGAATCTTGACGATTTGACCCAAACACAGATGCGTAAACTTAAATAAAAGTTTGTAATGTTTACCACAATATTGCCCTCTTATTCATAAACGCGCAATAGCTAAAATGTTCTTTATATTTCAAGAACACTTTAGCTATTGCGCGTTTATGGCTAAGAAGGCTCTGTCCTTATCGGTCATTATGAAATTTGAATCTGACAGAAAGGGAAAATGAATACTTTAACTAGCATAGGCTTATTGTACGTTTATGAATAAGGGTGTTAGATTATTCGTAAAGTCCAACCATGAGCTCACCTTGCATATCATAAGCCCCACGACCTTGTTGTCTCCTGTTTGTTTGAAGCGGATGTCTAAGGGCTTCATCTTCTTCACTCGAGAGTACTCTGAAAATGTCAACCACACTATACAATACAAATACACTTTATTGATTGTGTAATCACACAAAGTTTGTTTTTCCATACTAGATGAAAAACAAAGATGGGATCACTTAGTATGGAGAAAGTACCTTTGTGAGATTACACAAAAAGTTGTTATAAAAAAAACTGGCTAGTCGCTTTAAAAACATTCTAAGTTCAAAATGATTCTATCCATGTAAGAAACAAAAATTACGACTAAAATTATCAATATCTCCGAAAGTACTAAAAATCACTGAACATACATGGGGGGTGTTTTTTGTAGCCCTTTTTTCATTTGGAATACTAGTCAGCCGATACCCTGTATAGAATGGAATACAAATAACAACACACAACACAAGACAAGTAAAATAACACATTCGACATGGCCTTGAAAACCGCATTGTGATATTTGTGATGCAGCTAGCCGCGGCGCTGGTTTTCAGAGGGACCCCGACTTAAAAACTAAACTCTTGAACAAAAAGGAGATAACGATACAAACATCAGCGGCTACCAATAGTGTACATTCCTATTTGCCGTATATACTGAACTACTCGTTCCCGGACCAGCCAGGTGTAACCATTGACTAAATTGAGCGCGTGGCACGTTGTCTAGTTCTCCCACCTCTTGTAGGGATACGCGTATCTCTACAAACTAACCCCCTTACTTATAAACGTAGAATAGGCTTGGACTAGTTTATGCGATGCTTTGTCCTTATCTGTAATCGTGACATTTGCATTGACAGAAAGTGACAAAGCATGGCATAAACTAGTCCAAACCTATTCTACGTTTATAAGTAAGGGGGAAAGACTTTAGTGGTCCTTGCACATACCCGTCTCGTATAATCTGAACTGCCCCCGGTCCCCGGCCTCCACCAGCAGGTGCACGCTGCGCTTCCCCCACATGAGCACGTGGCGCGCCGTCCAGTTGACCGGCACCGTCGTCCGGTTGTCCAGCCGCTTGTGGAGGTACGTGTAGTTCTAAAATTAAATGTACAAATCCTCGCGCTCACACAAATATCTGCCCGGGACCGCTAGCTTCGTAGTTAGTATCACTACCGACTAGGCTAAACGTGTCGTTGTCTACAATAATATTACAAAGAGGAAAGATTTGTATTTTGATGTTTGTAACGAATATAGGTACTCAAAATCTACTCGACCGATTTCAAAAATTCTTTCACGATTATAATGCTGCATCTTTGAGTAGCATTATGCTATGTTTTATTTTTCTGCGCGTACGAAGTTGCGGGAAACAGCTATTAGTGTTAAAAAGATTGAATTTTGGCAACTGCAGTGAAACCTTACCTCAGATGTTGGTACTGTAAACTTGAAAACCATCGTCGGTTGTGGCGGGGCCCAGTAGTAGAACACCAGCCACGTGGCGTGCAGCATGGTGAACGGATTAAACCTCGCGAACTGAGAGAACTGGTCGCACGAGGTCCGCTCGCTAAACGGGAAGTGAGGACCCAGCTCCTTATTTTCAGCTACCACAGGACCTACCACTAAACATTTCACAAATACTAATAAAACAAAAGCTTGAGCTACATTCATTTTTTTATTTTTAAATTATACAAGTACTTAATCTAACTGACTATGTATTACTGACTGGCTGACTAATGAATGATTTTCTTTTATAGCTATATTGAAGGATGTTTGTTCCATTATCCGGCCTGACGCCCGAAAATTTCGTCGTTCAACTACATCTTTGTTTACTGAAGAGTTTACTAAATTTTACACATCTGTTGATTTCATGTCCATATACCAAAACACACAGAACGCGGGCGCGGGGCGGGAGTGCGGCCGGTCTACTCGCCTATTTCTCTACATACATGATCGACAGCACACAGAGACGGCGTGCTGGTCGAACGCGGGTCCCTTCATAAAAGAGACATCAACCCGCGCCTGTTCCCGACTTCCCGTGCCCGCGTTCAGTGTGATTGACGCTTTTTAACCTATAATATTTCATTGCATTGTAAATTATTGATTGATCACCTACAAGTAAGTACTTTAAACATCATATACTTACTACTACTTCGTTTTTAGGGTTTCATAGTAAACAAGAAACCCTTATAGTTTCGCCATATCAGTCTGTCCGCCTGTCCGCGGTTTACTTAGAGACCCTTGGTAAGCTCTACAAAGTTATAATTTGGTATAATTATACAATAAAAAAAATACTATTGTACCTTTTCTGACGTCATGTCCATTGTGCATCTCATTTAAAAAATGAACACTTACAAAATCCTACTATGGGCCTCTGTTCAACCTTATTATAAACATAGGTCGCCTTTACTTAATTCCTCTACTACCAAGTGAATCAGAGCTTTTATAATGTTATGATAATGAAAATATGGTTTAAGACAAAGTGGAATATAAGCACTGTATTTTAATTTACTTATATACGAGATCAAAACGCCAGAAGCAAAACAAACCAAAAACAAAACAATATATTTGAGCAACATTATCTTAAAACAATCCAAAAACCTAATTTCCACAATGTCACTTAACAGTCACTGGTCATTATTGAAGAAAGGAGACTGTTTTAACTTAAGGTGCTTCGTATTAACGATTGCTGACTCAGCCTCCAATCGTTCTCTCTGGGCCCTCTTCAAATTCATGTTTCGGAACTGATCAGGGAAGACCGGAGTCCCGACTCCTCTGAACCCTAGGGCAGTTGCTGCAGTGACCCTCTCCCTCAAGGGCGGAGCTTCGCCCTCTGCCGCTAACAGCAGCCCGATGGATTCCTCACAGATCATCATGCCCAAGTATCTATCTACCAGCTTCATCCTTATCGTTATATGCTGCAACTTGTATGTTGTCAAGTCTGAAAAGTAGAAAAAGTAGAACATACAACACACATACATTACAAACACACATACATTAGAACATGAAGTCATTAGTCATTAAAGGCAAACGAAAAGATATATTCAGTTTTATTGAAAATGTTGACTCTAAATTAACGTTCTCGTTTGGAGACGTTTCATTAGGCACCGAAAAGTAGAATGACCCAAAAAATGTTTTTTTAAGAGCTATCCAATGATATCCGACTCGGTGTCATAACGTAAAAAAAAACAATGATATAACCTAAAAACGGTTATCATCGCTTATGGTCATCAAATCAGTAACACCAGGGACAGTAAACACAGTAACTCATACTCACATTTAAAAGAAAACAAAGAAGGGCGTTAATTCCATACTTTTAAAGCACCCACTAGGAAAGAAAGACCTTAAGAGGATTGCGATGAGAAACAAAAAAAATCCGCCCCGCAAAACTAAAGTCAGATTTTTACGATTTTTGAATATGTCGTAGATATTATGAAAGACTAGATCTGTACGTTTTCGTTTCCAAGAAAAACAACAAGGGAAAGAAAACAAAAAAAACCGAAACGTACAAACCCAGTTTTTTATAATAACAACAAGATATTATGTAAAAATCGTGGAAATGGGGGGCACCCAGTGGTAGCATACTTAGTCATCAGCCCACGGTGCCCCCGCTAACAGCCTTTGGAGGTTAATACCGGAGAGGTTTTAGATGGTAGGCGGGGTTGAGAGTCCGTCATACATACCCCCCCCATTAGGCTACCCTAGCCGGGGGGACGATGCGTAAATGCATTTCCTCTCCGTCAAAAAAAAAGGCTAAATTTCTACGGAAATAATTGTCAGCTGCTTGATTTAAGCGCCGCGGCTTAACATAATCGCCTTAAGTTAAAATATATATTTACGTTTAGAAATAAATAAATATCGATTTTACTTTGAGCGTGATCTGGAATTTCCATCTTAGGTATGGCGATAAATAGCCCTGCTCGGTCAGCGGCCACTAGGAGGAGTTCCATCCATATCTTCAGCAGGAGCATGGGTTGCTTCCAGTCAATCTTCACATCCAGGAGTTTGTCATACTTCGCTTTGTAGTCATACACTAACTAACAACAATATCAATTGATTAGTGAAATAATGTCAGTAGTAAGTACACTTACACGAAAACTGTATCGCTTTCACACTCTCTCTCGCATATCAATATACCGGCAAATAAGAATGAGACTGTAACAGCGATAGACAGCGGAATATAGTCTTATAGGTAGCTGCACACTTACACTTTGGCACTGTAACATCATGTTTGAACTGCTGCACTAATCTGTCAAAGATGTTAAAGCGACAGGGTACAAAAGTGTGCAGCTACTTAGACCAACTGTTTCTAATATGAATACCGTGGTTTTACTATTAAGTGTAATAGCTTTTAGAAAGAGCTTTGGATTTGTTCTTCTCCATCACTCGCTTTCATACGCTCTTATAAAGATAGAAGAAAAAACGAAAAGAAAAGAAAAGATTCATGCCCATAGTAAAAAAGAACCTTACCTTCTTAGTGGGATATGAAATGTAAAATCGATTGACATCGGGAAACCCTTCCCGTGCCCAAACATAAAATAATTCCCACACGATGCCGGCTACTTCCTTTGGGTGGAAGCGCGCTGCCACAGCGAACTCGTTACAGGTGGTCCAGTTATCAGAGCCTTCCTTGAACGGTTTGTCGAAAGAAGCGAGAGGCTCCACTTCCTTGGGATCAAAAGTGGAATGAACATCCCCCGTTTGGCTAGGCTGCCTATACGGTCCCGATCTAAACAAAGACTTGACTTTAGCAACGTTTGCACTATAAGCACCCGGTATAGCGATATTGATTGCCTGCAGTCGTTCCAAATCGAATGGCTTCGGAGGCTTGCGCTCCTTGTCTGGTTCTTCTTCATAATCTATACGCTCAGTCCAAGGCGATAGTCGATTAATTTTTCTGGCATTTGCTTCTTGTGTCCTTCTTTCGATTTCCTTGGGTGGTAGTCTAAATCTCATAGATATTGCCAACGCATCGAACGGTTCCTTTTGGCCAGTAGAAGGGTCCACTAAGCCTTCTTTCCTGATATGGTTAAAGTCTACCGGGACAGGCTCATTATACAAACCATATTTGATTGCTGGTAGCTCGGTCTGATGTCTAATTTTCGGTCTGGCAAAGTGGCTATCTGATGCCACCTTTCTTCGCCTGGCTTCGATTGCAACGAGCAAATGAAGCAACGCCAGCAATTGCATGTTATTCTGCGTATACCTACTTCAACATTTGCGACTAAAAGGAAACCAGACAACTGTCTTTATACGAATTGGTGTGTGTAATCAGCGGTCGTCAACTTACAAATGATTTCTCACCGGACTAATAGTAAGGGTTTTAAAATTTTATCCTAAGTTAGCTTTGAGCACTTATAATATAAATAAATAACAATTAACAATAATAACAACAATAAAACAAAAGACGATTTTACATAATGTTAGTTGCACTCCAGGGTCCCAAAATACAAGCTCAGCCTAGTTTGGGGTCCGCCAGATATGTCTTTTTGTGTAAACAACGTGTTGTTAAGCAAATAAAGATTTTGTATTTGTATTTGTTGTAGTCTAATAAAAAATCACAGTGCAATTTGAAAAATTAAGGGTAATTTTTTTTTAATTAAAATCATTAATGCGAAAAATCCAGGTTTTCGCACGATCTACGGCTTCCAAAAGTATCACTTTTAAACAACTGTATTAAAAATATACCGCAACGCGATACAATGCATATGTCAAAATAATGTAGCGAAATGTGTACCTATATTAAAAACTGTTCACTACCACTGCTGGTATTGACAAAGAATAACAGTTTCAATATAATTTCCTGTATACGTTTGTAGCTATCATTGTGATTCCGTTTTCGTGAGACTTGCGAGTAGGAAGCAGTCTACATACGACACTGTAGCAAATTATTAAATAGCCATTATCTTATTGTTATCTTACGATGACAATCTGAAGACTGCATTTTCGTTCTTTCTTTCTTTAAATTCTTGTCTTACCCCCGCACCGGAAGATAACAATGCGAACAATACTGTTTACTTGTATTACTCATTCATTGGTAACTGAAGTTATCCTCACCATTACCTATTAATATAAATGTGACACTATATTTCTTTGTTTCAGGTCAATCAATTGACAGAAAAAAATGGTAAATCCAGAGATAGTTAAAAAGCCCCGAGACAGTATAAACAGTAGTTCGTCTTCAAGCAAAGAGTTATCGCGCGGCTTGCACGTGTGCGTACCTCGACCGTTTAGTCGGGGACACGCAGTCGTTTGGTTGACATTTCCGTACAAAATGCGCTACCGTTTCTCTCTCCTTAAACTTAGTTTGGTTTGGGACTAAATTTGTATGGCAACATTTTGATAGATACGTGAATTCAGCTTCGCCTCACGTGCATCGTCGCCACCCTAGTGCCTTTGCGGCAATAGGTAACAGAAAGTCTAGGTACTCTATTTATACTATCCCTGAGACGGAGTTCTACGTGGATGGAGTCACGGCCAAAACCTATTTATTTTTGGATGAAATTTGGAGTGGAGATAGCCTATGTAGCCTGAATTAACACAACCGGAAAATGTAAAAATTACCTAGGAACTAGCTATAATCAACCTACGCGGGCAAAATCGCGGGCAGATTAATAAACAATATGGACATGGACGGAAAGTGTTTTCATATGGAATTTTTACTCCTAGGAGTAAAATGAGGCACTTTCCGTCCTTGTGTTTCAATCGGAGAACCGTTCTTTCCGAGCAAGTTTGACAAAAACTTACTATCGTGTCGATAAATGTAACTATAAGACCGGCTAACCATGACTTTGCACGGCAAGCCATAACAAACAACATAGAGACTAAGAGACGTATGAAGCATGCCAGAAGTCTCTGCAGCAGCGAAAAAGTGATTTCTTTGCGTTTGTTCCCGCCGCCCGCCGCTTGCCGTTGCTGTAATTTGGTGATACCGGTGGTCCTAAAATTTTAACTTTTGAAACAAGAGCGTCTGTCTGGACGATAACGACATTTTTGTATTTTCAACTTGCAGCTAAGCGCGGTGACGGCGAGCCTCGACTGGCTCAGAGCTATCAGTCTCTGGTCATGCCCAATCATTCTTACAATGTTTGTCCCAGAAAAAAAATATGCTTATATTTTATTTTTGTTGTAGATGAGATTAAATGTATAAATACTTTTTAATGGCGCTTAATAAGATCGAGACTTTTTATAACATCATTTGAAAAACCTGAAGCTATCGCGTAAAAATTGACATCGACGTAAAAAAAAATGTACAAATATGTTCAATATCGAGGTATTTCTACGGAAAAGGTAGCATTGGAGCTGAATACTTCTACAAGAACCGTTTAAGGGGTACTCAAACGGTTTGCGGAAACCAGCAGCAAACGACGACAGCGGAGAAGTGGATGTAAGGCCGGGTTTGTTAATAAAAACATAGAAAAAAAGATAATTGCAGCATACAGGAGAATCCAACCCTTTCTCTACGAGACTTGACTTCAAAGTTCAAGAAATCAAAATCAACGGTGCAGATAATAAAGAAAAGTAATCCTATAAGAACCTATAAGCAGACTAAGGGTCCTTGCAGAAAGCAACGCAAACGGAAAATGACCGATATGAAGATAAGATACATCCGACATTAATTTATTTTGTTTTTTTGTAACAAATCCAAATACATTGGTTTAGCAAACTAGGCACCCCTTAAAATAATGAGGTCATGTCAAATGAGGACTAGGCCTATAATTTTTGACATTTATGTTTTTGGTTATAATGCTCAAAGTCTAACTGATTTGAGACATCTTTCGAAAGAAGAAAATGAATGAGGATCATGAATGTAAATTTTTATTATTGAGTATGAATACTTTACAAGAACAACCAAAAAATGTGATTACGTTTAATAAATTGCATCGATACCATTACGTCGGTCTTAACTTCAACTTTTAGTCGTCGTTTACGTGTCGGTCGGGTTCCAGCTCCATCTCATCGTCGCTGATTTCTTCGTCCTCGAAGGGGGGGCGGCCAGGTACGAGCGGCCTTGGCTGTTCCAGAACTTGAGCTTAGACGCTGCCTCCACCAGCTGCGGACAAGAAGATACGCATTGAGCAAACGTCCATCGTCCAGTGGCGTCCACATTGTTATAAAGGTCGAACACACACTATTATGGTCACTTAACGCGACGCAACGCGTCATGTTCACCGTGTCAAGAGGATTACGAGGTTAAACATTTCCATTCAAAATGAGGTCACGTTTCTCTCCCCTTTAACCTAGTGCAATTATTTAAATTTTTGAATATTAGAATATATTATAGATATTATGGAAAATTAGGTCAATGCGATTTCCTTTTCATGAAAAGATTTATTGGAAAACAAAAAAAAAGGAAAATATAAACGGAAATGTACAAACCTAGTTTTTCAGAATAGCTACAACATAAAAAACCGTAGAATTCAAACTTAATTTATAGAATGATGATGGTACCTTGTCATCTTTCGGGAAATGCTCCACGGGCGCCAGAGCATAAGCGTAGCGTTGCTTGCAGTTTTCTACCCCTAGGTATCCAGGGTCCACCACCTTGATGGCGAAGACCATGTAAGGGCAGTTGGACACTGGGAACATTAAGTTTAACACATTACATCCTACTATGCTGGTCCCTGGCGAATGTTGCCACAACGGTTGTCTACACATAATTCTAACCTAACCCCTGATAAAGTTTTTTTTTAATCAACTTATACAAAATTGCACTAAACACAAAAAAGTCACTGCCAGTGAACCAGTCAGCGCAGCAGCAAAAAAAAATTGCGTTGAAAAATAATACATGTAATATTGTATTAACCGATTTGAAGATAGAGGTATTATGTAACTTCAAATCTGTTCTCGAAAGGTTGCACATCTTTTTAGAGCGAATGAATTTGACAAGAAACTAACCTAGTATGGTAAAGGTCCGCCATTCGCAGCCTGGACGATTGGTGACGAGTTGAATTTACATTTTAGATAGCCTGGAGTATTTCTACTCCAGGTACAAACAGGATACAAAAAGAGTGCACAGTATTCTAATATACCTGCGGTGACGTGGTGCGGAAAGCCAGTTAAGCTGACACCGAAAAGAAGAAACACGGGCATATTTTCGAAAACCAAAGATAAAATGTAAGTACCTATTATTAAGTAAACTAGACGATACGAAAATAGGCAATACGAAAGCCCTTACCAGCAATGTATTTTTACTTACTGCAGGGGAGTAAAGAATGTATCAGTATTATGCACGTAGAGTCATATTACCATACGACTCACCTGCGAAAGATGACCATCCCAGGAGGGACTACCGTCAACGACTAGGCCGGGGTCCTTTACCTGACCGGGTATAAGTATAATAGAACCATTGAACACTACAGATGAGGCAAAAGTGTCTTTCAACTATATTAGTTTATAGTTTAGTTATTGCCTGGCACTTGTCAGGATGAACGGAAATACTAGTTAGTAGACCAATCAGCAATATTCAGTCATTATTTATTATGATATGTTCAGCACTCAGTCGTCTGCATACAGCTTAGATGACAAGTGTTTTTTCACTTTTTGTTTTAAATAAAGTTTCCTGAAAAGTAGTATTAGTACTAAGAAAAATTATAGATCACATTGGCCAATCTCCATTCAAGAAGTAGTTTGAATGGTGCGCCACGGTGGGTGTCACAGTCCGCGGGAGAGAAAAACACTCGGTTGCATTTTTTTATCTTTTGACTGTTTTCTTGGTCCACTGCAGAATTCTCCACTTAATTTTTTAATAGCAAGTAGGAAGCAAACGTATGCACAAACCACCTGTTGGTAAGTGGAATCGGAGACCGACGTTTGCTTAGTTAACACTATAATCTCAAGACTGCAACCCTAAGACTGCACATGCGTTACCTCTATGCTAGTTGCGCCGTCTTAAAAGGCCCGATTTGACAGCTGTTAATGCAGTACCACATATAACCTCAAACTTGCCTCAAGCACATTTTTTTACTGAGCTGACCGCTATCAAATCGAGCCTTTTATAACTGTGATTTCACCTGTTGACTCATCCCCACCCTGAAACACAATAATGCAAACATTGCTGCCACTCTCACTGGAACAAAAATAGCTTGCTTGTGAAGCTTTTGCATCACAGGCCTCCCCATTGTTAGTAAAATACATAATATACTGACTGTCAAAAGCGAAGGTCGGTATGATCCGGTACAGCCCAGTGACGTTGGTCTTGAGGAACAGCGCGCTAAAGTCGATGTCGGTCTCCATGAAGAGGGCGGAATCGTTCCAGTTCACGTCGCGAAGGTCCTTCTGCAGCTCCACACGGAAGCGGTCCACCACCTAAACACGTGGTACAATCCATATAATTCAGGAAACGAGAACGTCGACAGTTGTAACTTTTCGACTATCGCGTATTAAAAACAGTCCATGGCATCCATAAAAGTTACCATAAAACATATATCAAAAGTACGTCTAATATTTAAAAGTTACATCCTATGTGTAAATTTATTTGTAATGAATCACTATTTACAAATATTTGAATTATGGACAATTTTTGTGTGTGTCGATGTAGGCTTCAGGTTATTTTCTGTTGCAATTATCTACCCATTCAATATTTTTTTGTATCACCGTGCATACATTTTTTTTGTCACCATACACCATTATGTTATAATGACGACACATCGTACCGGGTATACCTTTTTATAAAAAAATAAAATTGCGCTCTTAGAACTCACCCCAATGGAAGGTCTGCTGAACCTGATATTATAACCGAAGTCGGCAGATAGATCCCAAAAGTAGAAAATCTTCCAATCAATGTCCACGACCTTACTAAGATCGGTCGTCTGATTCCTCAGGAATTCTTCGCAAGTGGTCCAGTTGTGCGTGCTCATGTTGCGGAAGTCGAGCTGAGCAGAAGCTGAGCTGACCATCAGGAACACGTGCCAGAACATGTCAGGAATAGCGACCTGACACACTAAGTAAAAGTTCTCAGGCAAGATTTACGTTTCTTGGATATTTTTCAGTTAATTACATAGGCAACTAAGAAGACAAAAAGATTTGATCAAAAGTTAATACGTATGACGCACAATTTTATCTGACCAAAAATTAAAAAATGTGTTTAATGATTCAGTTTACCAAGAAAAAAATAGTTAAATAATAGACACTTTGTTGCTCGTACTGCTAAGTCAAGACGATCTGAGAACAAAACTCGCAATACTACTGATCAGCTCAATATTCGAGCGCTTTTATTGATCCAGAGTAAAGAAATATGTGGAAGTATGTTTCTGTTTACACTTTGAATAAAAACAAATAATAACGAGCGGTGTAATAGCTGTACCATATAATATTGTGTATACAATACATTCCAAACAATAAACAGCTTTATACTATTGGTGTTGGTAACATGTTGATCGGTTTCATGTCAAATAGCGTCATTTCACACTGACTCTTAGCTCCGTCTACATAGCCAGGCCTCGTAAGCTGACGTGCAGTCTAAATGTCCCTTAACTAGAGACGGTTTGCAATTAAATCCGTATATTTCTACGCTGCAAAATAAAATACAAATAGCGTGGTCTTGGTTAATCAAAGCTGACTTCGAAAACGCTGCTGGAAGGCTACCCCGAAACCGCCGAAACACGTCATCTTTCGGCCAGAAGATAGGACACTCGACGGTCGCCAGTAGAAACCGCGGCACGTGCACCATGAAACTAAAGTGACCACAGCTGGATTACCCTCAGACGGCATCTAATATACCAACAACATACTCCATCACATTGTTCGCGTAATGTTTGTTGTAAAGGAGTAGTGTAGGCTTGCCAAGCAGAAGTAGAGTGCCGTGTTTGGTATCTCAGAAAATACACACAGCACAGTTCCTTGCCGTGCTGTTGTGCACTTGAGTGAAGCCCTGCTCATCCACATTGGTGTGGGGGAACTCTCTCAAAGACGCTTGTTGAAAGACGACGACTACGACGCGCTAGACCGCCGAGATTTATAGTGGATACGAGAAGAGTGGCGACAGCGGGTTGGCGGGGACTCTAGCTACGCATGCCGTTTTTGCCAAGCCGTGTTTATGACGACGACTGTTCAAATTCACAATTAGGTAAAAAATTATAAAAATATTGCTAAATACTTGAAAACAATTTTCTCGAACTCAATTCCATTACGATGTGTAAACGCCCTTTCGAAAATATTGACCCGACGATAGCGTTTACCCTTAAACTTATTGTTCTCCAATCATCTCATGCGGATGCTTGTGTTTTGTACAGGCCGGAAAGCCGCCTCCCAAGCCAAGTTCGCTTGCTGCCGAATCGATTTCGGCGCGGAAAGGAGGTTCGGCCCCCGTCTGTGCCGAGAGCGACACCACCCCCATGGTGCAGTCCATCATGATGAGGAACTTGCCGTGCCGGATCAGCTTCAGCTGGAATTTCATGAGAGGGACTCCATATTTCTGCGTTAGTATATCTGTAATACAATGAAATTAATGAGAGTACGTAACAGTAAGTGTGGTATCAGCAATAGTTTTCCGCCACAGCCGAGAGCAGTACCAGGCTAACAAGACCCATGAAAGGGAAAACATGTGCCTAACTCCGTACTTACTAGCGTCTCGTATAACGTTGGGTATCCCAAGGACCCTGCCGGCGGGGCCTTGGTCGGCGAACAATAGCATCTGGTGGTTGGCAGGACCCATGGTTACCAGAAGCATGGCGGCATCCCACGCTGGCTGCGTTTCCAGGTATGCACTCATGTCAGTGAAGAAACGGTTCACGGTCTAAGGGAAAACCCTCAATCAGGAAAGATTTGAGGTAAAAATCATTTTTAGTTACTTACTTTTAATGGCTTTTTAGCTTTAAAAAGGTTCTTTTCGATTAAAATCTTATTATACAGTTTGAAGAATTAATGGATGACCATAACGTCTTTATATATTTCGTTTACATTGGCAGTCACGCTTGTGCCGGATTCTCCCACTTTTCATTTTAAGTAATTTAAATACTTAGTTAAGAGCTTGACCATAATTGTGCTAAATTTATTGTCAGGTTGGAGAAAGCCACTGGATGCGATAAGCACAAGACGCGTGGTAAAGGCATGCTCAGCTCTGACATGTTTTGGCTAACATAATGATAGTGTTGAAGGACGAGGATATAACGGAACCTAAGTATTAACTCTCTGTAGAAAAAAATCATGAAGTTCTTATGGTAAGAGTAGAGGCTAAGCACCTAGTTCATCTCTCTCTAGGCGAGAGATGGAATTCTCTTAAAACTCTAACGGATGCACTCAGATTTAGCTAATTAAGTCGTTCCTTGGGGCCCGTTGTTTGATCAGTAGGTAACTCAACTAATTTTTTATATTCGAAAAAGGAATCGAAAGTTTGACACGTTTCCTTGAGATTCAAACATGCCTAGGGCCCGTTGTTTGATCAGTAGTTAACTCAACTAATTTTTTAAATTCAAATAAATTCATCAAAAATTTGACGCATTCTCTTGAAATTTAACCATCAGTATCTATATAATAGGTCATTGTATATAATGAAGTAAGTGGATGGACAGAGATTTAGTAAGAATATAATAAGGTGGCCAATATTTGACAAAAAGTGCCTTCAAGGTTTTGGACCGTCTTCAAAAAAAAGGGAATTCCGTATTTTTTCTTTTTGTAAACCAGGGTAAGTGAGTGAGCGCCATTGCTAAAAACACGAAAAAACTATCACTCAAAACCACAAGTATGGACGAATTTTCATTAGTTATTTGGTAGGTGTTGGTAGGTTAAATGGTTTAAGTAACCTGAGTCTCAAGAACCTACTTAGTCATGAATCATGATAGTTTTCCTTTTAAATTTATTACTTATGTACCTATATCTGTTTTGAATTAAGCTATTTTCTAGACTTAATATTTGTAGGTTTGGCTGTAGGGATTGGATTGCTATTAAAAACCTACTTTACTATTATAATGGTTTTTAATAGCAATCCAACAATATATTGCACGATTATGTCAAGTAAAAAAAGTAATTTTACCCATGCTTTTCATGTACGGGAAATACCCTATTTTTTTTTTTAAGTTTTAAATAAATTGGTACAAATATCTATGTACCTATATAAGTACAACCTTTCTATTTTAGAACTATGATAGTTTCTGAGAAAT
Organism: Acleris laterana; assembly: GCA_963966035.1. Taxonomy (NCBI): domain Eukaryota; kingdom Metazoa; phylum Arthropoda; class Insecta; order Lepidoptera; family Tortricidae; genus Acleris; species Acleris laterana. The sequence continues at coordinate 7,846,326 of OZ014457.1, forward strand.
AATGAGTGTGACATACATACAGACAAACAGTCCAGTTTGACTTTGGAACCCTTAAACCTTAGCAGGTTGAAAAGGTTATGGAAGGAAGTTATTCTTACTTACCCACGAAGTGATATTTTTAAAAGTCATATCAAGACACCTCGTTTCCAATTTCATATTCCACGTATAGTAAATACGCCACGGCTTTCCTATCACCATTTCATGTTCGAAGTACGGTTCCTTTCCAAACTTATTGCACAGTTCTAAGTTTACTCGAAGAGGGTCGATTTGGAGTTGAGGGTCTTCGGGGGGCCTCAGCACACAAGTCACCACACCGACAAGGTACAGTATCCGGAACACCATTGTGACTGACTTACAATAAGGTTCTCTTGGTCTTTTATAGATTCATAATGAATGTTTTGATCTTTTGTTTCTTTCTTCCCACAGTGCCATGCGATCTACGCTCGTAGTTTATCAACAGAGTCAACAGAAAGATTTTACCTCGATAAACTCACATATTTACGCATCACGTGAAAGAGACTGGAATCTTCAGCATTGACTTCACTTTTGAATTACCGTGTTATACCAAGAAAGCCCCACCTCTTGTGACTGTTATATGAGAGAAGGCATGTTTGAATCTTTAATTTCTGTTTCTTTGTGACTAAACAGAATATTTCAAAAGCTTCTAATTTCTCTATTTATATATTTGTTAAAGGAGAATTTAAACAATATCAAATAAACAAGTGCTAAACAGAATAAATGAAAAGTTGACTATCGCTACTCGCGGTAAAACGTACCCTACGTCTTTCCTCGGCGTTCAAGAGATCCACCAAATTTCATCGAAATCGGTTTAGCGGTTTTGACGTGAAAGCGTAACAAACAGACAGACGCATTTTAATATTTTTTTATGTACAATATTATCTATGTAAATGTAGATTCACGGAAGAAGTATGGAACACCTGCTAATTACAACACGACCTTATCCTTAAAAACATAATAGAAGAAATTATAGAAGGAATGGACAGGCAGAGGAAGAACAAGAAGAAATTACTTAACTTGGTCAGGTTAAATGGAAGAGATCCCTCAAAGGCATAAGTTCGCCATTGTACATATTAATCTTAAGTTTATGTACGAATTCACTTGTAATTGTTTTTTTTTGTGAAATAAAGAGTTAAACATACATACATACCTACATACTTAAAGCAAATATAGATGAAGGTTGAGATCGTACCTGTAACTCAAACAGTTAGCGGCCAACCGGAGAGGCTGGCGACTCCACCGACGAGCGACCCTCGCTGAGATGCATTTTGCGACCACCGAAATTAAAGTAAATCGTCAGTGCACCTGCAATACCGCGTAAGGAAAAAAATCATGTAGTTGCAAAATGTACCTTACTGACTTAGGTGCTAAGGTGTACTTTGCAACTTATTTAATATGTTAGTTACGCGGTATTGCAGGCGCACTGACGAAATGTAAGTATGAGTTACGTAGACTGCCGGACGGCCGCATCAGTCGTTTATGTTAATTCCATACATTTTACCAGTTTTTGAAAGATGTATTTGACTTTGTTTATTAAAGTGACATCCAGACGTCATATAGAATACAGTCAGTTGTAAAAGAAATGTAAATTCAAAATTTTGATTAGCCAGTAATACAACAGGAAGGATGGCACTTGTGCATTGTTACAATAGCTCTTATTTACTTGACCGTACTGGCGGCCTACTTAGAGACAATAATATGACGACGTTTCAAAAGCAATATGGTTTTACCGAGTGGAATAGAGCCCCTGTTTCATATGTGTAAGAGTTTACCAATGTGTTGCAGTTTTCTATGCCATATTTTTGTATTTTGTATTGCAGAATATTACTTGGCAAAAGTAACTTTTTGCAGAAATTCCTTTCACATATACCTTCAGTTCATTCTATTTTATCGTAAAAACGGTAAAACATACAGGGTAATAAAAGAAAAACCACAAGTAATAAAATAAGTATCAAGTGTAAGTTGGGGTAAGTTGATTCGATCCGAAATCGAATTCAAATTGGAATGTAATAATACCTATTGTGCCACGGTACGAAACCCTCGGTGTGCGACTCCGAATCGCAATTTAACGGCTTTTTATTGACATTATTTGAGAGCTCACGATGGCTCACGACAGCGACGACGAGTTTCAGTTCTCATCGCGCCTCTCTGTTGGAAAAGCACCTGTGAAATAAATAAACAATGCACTCGCTTCTCGAGCTTAAAAAGAGTCTGAAAAGCCGGTTTCAGGGCGCACCGGTCCTCATTTGTTGTCCGGGGGCGGTCCGGCCACCGATGCGTATCTTCGGAATAGGTGGAATTGGTAGGCGGAATATTATTACTGGCTACAGTGACAGTGTATGACTAACGACCCCCGCCCCGTGCAATTAAAAAGGGGGATAAAAAATTTAATGAAATGCCCGCACGGGAGCTGGTTATAAGGTTTTGATTTTTTATAAAAATTAAGTTAGGCGCAGCAGTTGAGTAAAACATATGTACACTGGGGCTTGGTACCCAGGCGCCAATTTTTCTTAAGAAAGCAATAACATTCAAAGTACAATTACTTGAAATAAACATAAGGAATAAAGACAACAGATCTTTAAAGCTTTATACAAAGGAAAATAATCTTGTCTGTGGCACAGGTAAAAATAAATAAAAGGCTGTGTAACCTTAGAAATAATTTAATAACGCATCAGTAGTCACTATCATCCATTATTATATAATGTTAGATCTATACACGATTCAAACCCTCGCCACGCGCCTGTGTGATTATAACCTATATCCATATAAACGTAAATATAAATATTATGATCTATTCTTCATTCTTTATTGTCATAATACTCGTATTACAAGTGAAAACGGATTATTTTTATAACATCGCTGTTCAATATTAAATTAAACGGTAACATAGCATGAATAGAGAAAATATCTCCGGCCCTGGTAGGAGTTTACATTACCTATTGCCGCTTGGGTACTCGAGCTAAACTAGTTCTTCTATTTTGGCCACGTACTTGGCCATGCTTTGCTCTATGATTTTGGTTATTGGAATGTTTATTTCTACTTATGCTTCCTGGACACAAAATAAGTAAAAGGACCTCGCCTATTTCACACATAAATAGCCTCTATTTCACACTGTATCTGCCGATCTTGCTTCAATACCGTATTTAATTCGCTAACATTATGCACCTGTTTTCTTAAGAGTAAGAACTGTCATAACGTCACGTGTGATTGATTACGATACCAAAACAAGATGGAATAGTAAGGGCCCTATTAAACAAAACAAAGTTTTTTAAGTTTTGTCACTATTTTTTATCTAAAAAAACCGTGCTGGCAACGTCGCATACTTTCTGATAATAACAGTTCTCTATTGGGATACACCATACTTATACCATGTACCTATGGTCATTCAAAAACCATTAACGGAGTAAAACGCAGTCACCCAAATATTTTTTTTTTAATTTTAATTATGTGTACGAGTATGTATTATTTTATCACTTTCAAACTAAAGTAAAATGTATGTCTTATTTAAATTAATTTCATTTATCGAATTTAAAAGTTTAAAGTGAAATACACAAATGAATATGTGTCATCTCTGGTTAACGTAAATCGGACATAATTTTCTACACGTTATAGAAAGCGCGCAAGACAATCGATCGATCGAGACCTGTTGATCTTATTATCGATCGCCTTGATGTATCGTTTAGAAAACCGCCCATACACGACAATAAATATATAGCCACTCCATTAATATGCACTTTGCGGTCTCCCATCTCATTAGTATGATTTAACGATAACGTTATCGATTAGCCGACAAACTGCGAACGTGTGAAGTCGACATAAATATGGCATTTCTTATAGGCTCGCGTAAATGTAGAATTAGCCGTGGACATTGATATATCCGTATATTAACTGACTTTGAAATATGCATGACAGTAAAAACATATACATAGGTAGGTGCTTATATGAATTTAGTAGAGACCTAGGTCGCTTTACCTAGACTTAAGAGACGAAATAATAAACTGACGACTGACGTCGTTTTAAACAAGATGAGAAGAGATCGCCCTAGAGATGCTTCCAACTAACGTACTCGTACCTACTTAAACCATTTTCGAAAACTGTCAAAATGTATAAAATTATGCACTCGACGCGACACCGTTCGGTAGCTTACGCCAATTCTATACATTTTCGATAATGATAACGCGTGTCGTACCTCGAGAGCACAATTTTGCTTATAGAGAGTAAGTAACTTTAACGTATTGTTATCGAGGAAATGTGTATGGCGATGAGAATCAGCGCCCCGCGTCTATATTTAGTAGGTACTTACTAAAATTTGATAGCACTTTCGAATTTTAAACAAGCGATTTAAACGAGTGACTTATGATTGAAATATTTGCGTGAATGTGGGTGTCCTGAATACGATATTATATGACGTATACTTTGTCGTGTCTTAAGAATGCACCTCACTCAAGGCCAGTTCAATAATAACATAGCCCTAAAAAACAGATATTATCCCGGTACCTCTTATAGTTAAAAAACAGTGTACAGAAACCACATGCCACATAAATTATATAATAGAAACAATCCAAGCGTAGAGGCGGGACCAGCCGGAATTTATGCGATTCGCACCTCTATTACAACAACGACGTAAATGCAAATTTTTCAAAAAATGACTTAATTATAGGAAACGGTTCCAAATCGATCAAACTATCTAGTGCAATATTGACCTTTAAGTATTTCCCGTAAAGTTTGGCCAGAGGGCGTTGTGTCATTATACCTACTTTTGAAGCCGCCATTGAAATCAACAACGACTGATTGGTCAGTTGCCCCTGTGGTGTGAAGTTAGCCGGTCGCATCGTAAATGTACATTGACGCAAAGGCAATTAGGCCATACTTTTTTTGAGATTTAAGAAACAACATTGACTTAAATGTGTTAAACGTCATTTTAGCGTGTTGTTAAATTAAATTAAGATTAAATATTAACTGCAATATTGACGTTTGTAGCAATTAAGTCATGGGTGTTCCCAACTAATATATCATTATTGAAACAACATTAACTTAATTGTGTTAAACGTCATTTTTGCATTTTACCTATGTAAAAAATGGATGACATATTTAGTGTAAAATAGACGCTTTTAGCAATTAAGTCATTATCGTTACCACACAATGTATATTATTTGAAAAAAATAACATAGGTGTAACCTAATTGTCTTAATGCTTATGCCTTAGTTTTGTTGATTAAAATGGGATGGTAAGACTGATAGTAATAATATTATTATAACTATGCCAGTAGCTATTATTCTTAATGTATTGGTAATTTACAGTGATTGTTCCTTTTAAAATAAATAAATAATATTGCACTAAGTTTTAATTATCTACCAATAACTGGGTTGTTTCGCAGACGATTAGTAAGTAAATCTGTTGCTTTTAAATTATAAAAAAAATTTACTCACAATATATTTCATATAGGTATATATTTATTTAAATAAATTTATTAGAAGAAGTTTAGATTTTTTTATTTCAATCAATTATAGTTATTAAGTATTTAGGTCGTTATTGCTTGCCAAGGGTTAAAAGGTTTTAGATATGTTCGATGAACAACGACGTAAATGTACGTCTACCCAAAATAACATTGCCATAGCCAAAAAAATACAATATTAAATAAAACAAAATAAATCTATATAAATTACTTATACAATGATGTATTATTTTATAGGTCTAACTATTACTAAACACCTAACGAAAAAACGTTATAGTGATTACAGTAACATAAAAATGTTCAAATGCGTTTTCTCTAAAATCGTCAAACTTACATTTACGTCGTTGTTCTAATAGAGGTGCGGATTAATTTAATTTCTGCCGCCGCACGGTTTCAAACCGGACAGCGTTTTAATGATTCATTTCCCGTCGCATCTACATAATTTATTTGATCTATAAGTTCTTCACAAATTGCGACAATTTTTTACCAACGCAAAGAGGCAATGGTAAACCACTGTAAGTAAGATTTTAGATGTAAGATTTTATTGCTCACGAATTACGGCTACAACGATGTAGGTTTACAATATTGCCCATTGATGTTGGAAATATTCTTATAATAATGTTCTCATGAGCTTTATTAAATCATACCTAATTAATTGAAACACATATACCCCAATTACCCCATCCCGATAACTCGAACCAAGATTTCGAACACATATAAAGTAAGAAATTTGATGACTTTTTCTGACTTTCTAATGGCAAGGAGAAGCCAAACTGATGAAAACCTTGAGTTTGTAAATTTCTATGGATCTAAGGTCCCCTTTACCGTCATTTACTATGTATTTAGTTGTTTGTAAATAATCTAGTTAGGATCCAATTTTAAACAATAACTTTTATAATCCCTCGCTTTAGAAAACAACGCGTACCCCGCAACAGGGCTGTCACCTACAGGAGTACAGGCCGCTAGGGCTGTGCCAAACTTATAATTCAATTTCTGATTGTTACTCCAGTAACATGTGTAATTTTGGTCTCTGAGATTGGCTCAGGATGGGAAATTCTGAGAAGGGTTACTTCTATTACTTTTAAATTTAGTACAAATTGTTATAACGAGTTGTGTTTCTGCAACTGAAAGGTGGAAAACTTTGAAGAGAGGAAGATTTACAAATATATATTATGACCCCTGTCCTCTAGGTGCTAGGAAATATTGTAAAGAAATCTTTATAAATAATAAATAAAAAAAATCAGAGGAATCTCGCATACATTGACCTAACCCCAACCAAGCACTAGGTTTGTACCTCGGGTACTAGACACCGATAAACATACTTATAGATGAATACAACCCTGTTTAAATACAAAGAAAACATCCAAGACTCAGGAACAAATATTCACCTATCAAAGAAATACCACTGCATGGATCAGGAATTCGGGAGTTAAACTCAGTACCTTCGTAGGCTACGAGGGCAGGGTCCCTGGCAACTAGGCTAACCACGTCGTCAACTTTATATTGTATCATCATAGATTATGATCCTGAAATTGTAGCATAATGAGGGGTATTAAAACACGAGTGTGTGTTTAAGAACATTCACTCGTCCATCCGTCCGATCGTCGTTGTTCAGAGAATCACGACCCTGAACAATAATGCCACGGACCAGGGCCTCTATACTTGACAGTAAAAAGTTATGGTATCGTTTTTAACTCTGCCGCCATTACCGTCAAGTAAATAAGAGCTCAAAACGTTGACAATACGATAACGCGACAAAGACGACATGGTTTTTACCGCCTAAAATCTCAGCCCAGAAATAGTGTCAAACCACGGCAGACCATGGGCATGCAAAGGTCTTGGTAGAAAGAGTTTACCAGAGCTGAACCAAAAACTTTGGAATTTTAGCAGAAGAAAACGAATGATTGTGAAATGAATCACATACTGTGTGAATATGGTGCTCTCGCCTATTTAAAAACATCTTGTTTTCATAATACATACATACCTTCACGCCTGTAATCCAAGAGTGGGTTAGACAGAGCTACAGAATTTCCTACAAATTTAAAAACTTTACTTTAAATATTTCATTATAACATTATTTAAACATCGTGGAATCGAACGTGATTATAAGGGGTGAGAAACGTTATCGCCCGAAAGTGAAATTTGTAAGGTTTTTTTTTGACATTACGCGACGCGTTGATTCACAATAAGTATTGTCAAGTGGTTAATGAACTATGAGCCAATTCCTAATGCTTAAAAAACCTGCCATTAGAAAAACAATCAGGCTGATTGAATATTTGTGCTATGTAGAGCCGGATTTTACACTCGGTATAAACAAAGCGAGAAACGTCCTGGCCTTTGTTTGTTTACAATGTTTGGAGACACGTATGTAAGTACGTTACGTTCCGAGGTTTACGTCAACTTCATTGAAACAACAATTGTTCCGATCGCGATACCCGCTGAGATTACCTGACAAAATCCCCGAACAGGTAAATTTTATCAGTTACTCGCTTTTGCCCGCGACTTAATCCGCCAACAAGTGCCTAGTTTGTCGCTAAATCTTAAGAAAACTGTCTTTTGATCCGAAATAAAAATACCCTATGTACGGCTCCGGCCTATGAACTAACTCTGTACTCATATTCTCGTGTCGATCAGTAGAGGATTTGAACACTTATTTTCATCCTTCGCATTTACCATATTTTTTCAAATGACACATGTTATTTCTAAAGTAAAATACAGGCAAGCAAGGCAAATATAGGCAGTCAAATTAAACTTATACATAGTCTAATTATACTTCTTCCCTCCGAACGAAACCAAACACAACATAAGCCAGCTCAGATATCACTTTCACGACTTTTCCTTTCACTATTACGAATAAGTTGGGAAAACATTTTCGCCGGCGTAGTTCCACCCTCCATAATCCTCTACCTGCAGAGATATACCGTACTTACCCCGTGCACCCACTATCATATATACCTACCAGTAATCACCCAACTCTAAAACATTCTATGTACCAAACCAGCAACATAAAATTTGAACTCTATTTTTAATACTACAAGCTAAGAATTCCCTTAAAGATTTCAGTAGTTGTGACGTTGTGTAGTAAGCCAGCATCTCCCCACCAAGAGTCTCTCTCGCCCTGCCTCATGCATTTAAATTGCTTCATTACTGCTCCGCGGCGGCTCCAGGGTTGTCGATCGGGGAAAATGTAGTTTACTGCAAATTTTCTCTTAATACTCCGTATAATTTCTATGTTAATTAGTCTGCGCAATTGGATGTAAATAATTTGAGTGTTGTTTCAGTTTATTTTGTTATTATTCGTAGTTGACATTTTAGAAATGGGTGGTAATTGTATTTGGTATAAAGATTTAAAAAACATGATAATTTTTTCGTTGCATTTGATTTGTGGATGCAGACCGGCCTACACATATTGACCAATCATAATCAATCACAACCTTAGATTTAGTTGACCAAATAAAGAGATGTTTTATTTAAACACAAGTTCTTAAGTTCAACTTTAGGAGTCAGAGGACCACTGGCTGACTGTACAACAAAGTCCTCCTAAATATTTACTTATTAATCTCTTATCTGCGTAACTTTTGATTTTGTCGATATAAGTATGAGACTTTGGCCTCTACCACGTGTGTATCCTCGATAACACCTATACCCATCAAACACAATTACGAGCTCAGCCGCCGTGTAATTCACTCGGCAACCCTACGGGCTATCTGCACGACCATCATTAGCCGGGAGTGGGCAGACGCTGCTGCTGCCGCCGACCATTCCGCTGGCTAAGTAACTCACCTAATGAGTTTGCGAATATGCTGAATTTTTGCAAAAAAAACCGACGCCGAAAATTTGCGCTCCCGATTTTGGTCGGGTAAGCGTAATCCAATTTGGCGGAATGTTGTTTTCTTAATCAGCTGATTTCGACGGGATTATTTTGGCGGCAGGCTGAAGGTGAAAAGTCACGTACGATTGCGATGTCGGGTTGTAAACTAGGTGAAATATAGGCGGTCATCGGCTGTAGTACGGTAGTAGAGAGCGCCTATCTCTGATTACCTCTGCCTTTATTTTGTTTTCGCTGTTCTTTCTGTTGCCACGAAAATATTGAACGGATGTGACATTCACAAACAAGACAAAAGAAACATATCTACACTGGCTTTCTTTATTATATTTTCCATGCGATACTTCGAAATTATATTATTCTCTCATCCTAACCCTTTCTCCCTTAGTTTGTAAATTCAAATACTGACTGTAAGGTTTTTTTTTTACTTTAGTCGTACTTTGTGCACTCGTACGTTCAGTAAAGTGTACAAATATGATGTAGGGAAAGGATATATATTGCCGCATCTTAGTTATTATAAAGATGATTCAGCCCGATAGGTCTTATGGAAATCTATATATTTATATAAAACTTAGACGATTCTCTGTTGTCTAATACCGAAATCTTCATAGTGTTCGATATTAATAAAGAACAGAAAAATACCTGGACTTGTCAAGTCAATGCGGTAATAGTAGTTTATGCAATAGTTGTATAAGAGAGGTCAAAATATATGAGTGGCGTGAGTTACGATGTGAGCCGAAGGCGAACATCGTAAAGGAAAGCGCCACGAGTGTTTTTTGACTTAGTTATACACCGTTGCATACAATACTTTTTCTACGACTAGGTTTCAAATGAAATGCAAAATTAAGCGAAAAAACTTACAAACGAACGAACGAAGTAAAGAACAACAAACGAGCGGGAAACAAGAAAATGACAAAATATGTGTCTATGGTTTACTTTGTTTTTAAATTGACGGAATGGAAATATGATTAACAGGCTACACTTAGTAATCTGTGGCGTATCGTTAGGGCGACTTTACGACACCGAGAGCTGTTATGGGGAATAGAGTTATAGACTTTTCTGAAGTCATATTATCTATGTTCTTATAATAGTGTTCGTGACTATGTAAAAGACTAATAAAAGTACAGGAGTAGAAAAAAACCTTATCGTCTTTGACCTGTTATGGCATTGTTCTTAACTCGGCCGCCAACTGTAGGAAGTTAGGAATATGTTTTTTACTGTCTAGAATCTCGTCAAAATAGTTTTGGGTTGTTTCTAAGTAGAATTCCTAAACTGAGATAATTAGATAATACTTAGATAATTGTATCTAAGTAACCTTCTTCACGTCAAAACTGCGTCGTAAAATATTTCCCCGTGTGACTGCTCGGGCTACGCCAAGGCCCCGCTATAAAGCTTAACGAATGCTGTCGGCTCGTTAGCCGGGTTCCGATCCGAATTTTAATTATTAATTAACGAGAATTCCGTTAATTATCGAGTGCACGGGAAGCCTCAATATTCAGCCATGTCCAATTTACGTTATAGCGACTGCGACAGGCCGCTTTGTGGCCGAAATGAACATATTTTGCCCGCCTGTACCGAAATTGGTTGCCTAAAATGTGATTGGCAATCATCTTTTCAAATCATGAACAATGTTTAGTTTATTAACGTTATAAATTATGTATGTTTATGCAATTTAATGACCTAAATTAATTATAACTCGACTGCACAATGTTCCATGCTATGTTTATATGGCATTATAATGAAACATATTACTCTATAGCGGGTGGTAGGACCTTGTGCAGGGTCCGTCCGGATCGCTACCACCATCTTATCCATTAACCTACCGCCAAATAGCAGTGTTCGCATTGTTGTGTCCCGGTTTGGGGATAAGACAGCCGGTGAAATGACTAGCATAGAAGCATTCCTTCTTAGTCCTCAGGGTTGGCAACGCATTTGCAGTCTCAGGATTGCATTGCAGTCTTGTGAATGCGAATGTCTATGGGCCACAGTGTCTACTTACCATCAGGTGGCCTGTGTGCTCGTTTGTTTTCTCTATGCCATAAAAAAAACGCTACTAATAAAATTCAGGACAAGTGACCCACCCTGGCTTCGCTTCGGTTTATGTGAGTTGTCTGTAACACCCTTAGATAAACTAGAGTTTATTATTATTATACATAAAAACCTTTCTCTTGAATCACTATCTATCGATGAAAACCGCATTATAATCGACTTCAAATTATAAGCAGCAGTTATTTAAATTATTAACGGTTAAGCTTAAACTACTTGGTGTTAGAACCTTTAAAATTTTGGATTCGAGTTTTGAAATTCATCTTAAATTAAAAATATGTTTTAGAGGAATAACATTTTTTTTGTTCATTTCAGGTTGACTAGTGATTACTGATTAGTCTGATTACACATACAACTAGAACTTAGGTAGGTAGGTATAACAATTTAAATTTTTAAATGACAAAAATATGACATGAATAAAACAATCGTGATCAGAACTTATCCTGACTACCTATATCAAACCAACCTAGATATAACTTTGAGGTTTCAAATGTAAGAACCACTTTTTAGGGCTCCAATGTTTCATCATTATCGTCATGTGTAGATGACTCCCTGTGATTAAGCGTAATGTTAGTTCCGTAAAACGGGGTGAGTAGAGACACAACTTAAGATATGTTACTTGTCACTTACTCGTATTATAAGACAATTATTTCCAGTTAACGTTATTGTCCATTTAATACTTGTTCTTATTTGTAACAAGTTATGACTTGTTTTAGGTTGCGTCCCTACTCGCCCCTTCATCCCTACAGACCCCGTTTTACGGTACCTACCTAATGTATTAAAATACTAAACCTCAAAGCTCGAATAGCCAATGCAATATAAATTATTGTATATGGCAAAATTTTAAGAAGAATTTCTACAGAATATTGTCGTCAAAATTGCAAAACCAGGAAACACGACCAATTTTTGCAACGGCCATTTTATTTGCAGCACGGGGCTTTCAACCGTTTACGCTTCGGCAAGCAATAACGAAGTTTTTTCTATCGTATGCCTTGTCTAGGCTATTGTGGGCTTTGGGGCCGCTGTGTGTGGCCCGGTGAAAGTCAACTGGGCCACAATTTCAGAATGAGCTTTTGAATGTAACGTAAGGCACTAAATTAATTTTAGTTTAGGTACTAATCGGCCAATGTACGTATCTAGTGTCTATAAGGAGTTTGTAAATATGGGCCGTGTTGCTTGTAATAAAGTTATGTTCTATTCTTCTATTCAATATGGTATTTTAACCCCTATACAACGAACTCCATATTAACATATTAGATACCTCTTTTACATTATGTATACGTAAAATACGAGGACATACTTCATCATACTAATCGAAATACAAACGATTAAATTTGTGAATGGGAAATAACTTAGCCGATAAGAATCAGAGGCCCGGTCATTCGTCCGTACATCCGAATTCGAAATAGTCCCGCCTCAAGCTCAAAATTATCAAATTATATTACTTAAATAACATAACAAAGAAGTTTTTATTACCAGTATCTATAGAATGGGAACGTCAACAATTTGCCCATTTTACCGCCAATCCGGCCCGGTGTTGCTACAATGCAAAATCAGATATCAATAACTACTTATATGGGATCCAATCAAGTAAAGGTGTCACATTACGATACGGCTTTGTGAGCACCATACCTATGTTTACAAACAAAACAGGGGCTTGTCATAATCTGTTTTTGAATGGGTCCTTTCTATTTTTTGCTCGGGCAACTTTGGTGGGATTGTTTTTTTTTTCGGCGAAGCAAAGGCATGGATTTCAACGCCTCAATGTTGATTTATCTGCACATTGAATAAAGGTATTTCACAGAAAGGGAAGGTAAGTCGTACTTTGCGAGGTGATACGGATAATAGCGCGATTTGGTGGTCGTCTCATGACTGACAGTTGACATTTTTGAAGAGGAGGCATTAAGCTTCTTCAAATTTTACTTTCAATGGAACGAGGTTTGAAATTGTTGTTTTGTTTGTGCTGCATTGTTTTCTTTAGGGTGTCAAAGGGTTCCGCAGTTCTTTGAAAACTGACGAAGAAACTACAAAATCCTTTAATGGTAGCTTAGCTTGGTTTGACGCCTTGAGTCTATATTAGTTTGTGTGTAATTATACCCTGATATTTATTTCATCTATAAATAAATACATGAACAAGGATTGCATCGATATGATTAGGGTTTGTGTGATTTTAAATCGCAAAGTAGCAAATTATTATACTTACTAAATACTAAACCTGTCTTTCAAATGAGTCTGCTAATAATTATCTTATAATTTATTTTACTGGCTTATCAAGATCGAAGAAGTCGTGACGGTGTAAACGTCAGCCCCGACCGGATGTTTCTCGCGTCACACCAGCATTTTTAACGCGATTTCCACCCGTCAGAGAATTGCAAAACAAACAATTCCGCACAACAATTACATTACGCGTAACCTCAAGCGTCAAAAATGCAGTTTTTGTCCGCTTAACATCACAATTTCGGTACATCATCACAGTCGTCCTTAAAGTTAAGCTGTTAGGGTACAGTATAGATGGGGCGCTCGATTCGTGTTGGTGCGGCGTGCAGTCAAGCGCGAACGCTTGCAGGACAGAGGGCCGGCGGTTTTTTTTACGTTAATCCCGGTTAGGATTAGGCAAAGCCGCTTTGATTGGCAGCCGACGTCAGTTGCACGTCTGAGGTGATGCCTCGAGCCAGGGTTTTGCTGTTTACTGAGAATTTAGGATGTGCTCGAGGGAGGGCTTTTGCGTAAAGAATAGGGGCCGAAACTAGCCTCAGTGCGAAAAAAAAAACTTAATATTAGATGGAGTTGGAGACTGTCAAAATCATCCTTGAGCTTAAAGTCTTGAACCGTGATGGTTTCGCATAAACTGGTTCTTAGTTCAAGATACATTCTATGATAAAATTTATAACGTTTTCTCCAGATTTTAAAAGGTTTTATAAGTTGAGGTATTGACTAAATAGGGGATAACTGTTGGAAATCCAACACGATTATTTGGACGTAAATTTAAGTCTAAGTATATGTTATCTATGTATAATCTATAATTCTACGGCAATTCGCGCCTATGATCGCTCTCTTGCGATCTACCACAGTGTAGCTAACATGTAATTAAAATAAATGTCGCGCTCTTCAATAAATAAATTAGTTTGACCAAGTTTGTGTATACTGAACAAGACAACCTGCGCTACAACAATAACTAAGTACTCGTCTCTACATCAGCAAATTTCATTTCATTTAAAATAATTATAAAAGTCGACACTGACCAATAGACAGGTAGGTACTGTACGGCCAAATATTAGTTTCATAACTATCGTACAACAAACAAATGCTTCGTTTTTGACACCTCATCTTTACAATGTTTACCAACAATTAACTAGAAAATATAGTTACCTTATATTAGTATATTTTTGTATATTTATAGCATCTTAATAAACATCTGCTCCTAATATGGCAGAAATTAACGGTATATTTGTCTACATACTTGACTAGGAATGCATGACCTTGGGGAGCACTTAGCCGCCGTCACCCAGCGCGTCGTGTCGTGTTCGTCACGGACGCGTTCTCACGCGCTACCCGTCTTGCCTCTAATGCGGGATTACGGATAGGGTCGCCACGAAAAAATAGATATTTTTCTATTCCAAAACATAATATGTTAAAACATGAAACATACTTACTTGAAATCTGTCTAATAAGGTAATAAGACATTAAGGTTCTTGATTTTCTGATTGAAGCATAGGTATTAAAAAAATCTTTTTCGTCATATTAGCGATTGATTTCTATGCATATTTGTCGGTGACTACATTCAAAAGCATAGATACAAAAATAATGCTGGTTGACTTTCAGTTTCCATGTTCTATTTTTTTCTATGTACTTACACCGAAATGTCACCTGACTGTCCGGATGGTAAAATAAAATAGTGATAATGAGGCTGAGGATGAACGTCACTGGTCCGTTTTCTTCTTGCTTTAAGAAGACTAACTACTCTCTGAAAATATAGAGATATTTTTACCCCACGCTATAATAAATACACCCGAACTAAATGTTGCATACACCTTGTTTTTGCATAAAGAAAATGTGTCCTAAAAACAGACACGCAACTCTACAACGACGTTCGTAGCCCTAGCGTAGCTTATCAATCTTATCATCCAACAATCGAATCATAGCCAAATTACCAAGTGCAGAATAGCAAAGTGGTACTTTGCTGAGAGATCCTGTACAAAACAACAGTATCCTGTTAACCGTGCTGGTGTTTTCACAATCTTATTTGACTATTTTTAAAAGACTTATAAGATATTTTCTAGTTGGTTAGTCTGATCGCGAACGAACGATATTTGATATTGTGTTTCATGTCTTTAACTCCAGATAAACGTTTACTTGATCGGGCTGAACGCTGTTGATTCGCTAATATCAGTGGTGATATAAAAAAATAAAAATTCACTTGACAGTAATGGCGACCAATTTAAAAACAATACGATATCAATAGGTGTAAAGACAAAGTAGAATAAGGTCCCAGTTTGGATGGTCATTAGCTTTACACATAAATGCAAATGCTTGCTTCATCTTCTCTATGAATAAGTAGGTAATTTACGCCACGACACCTTAAATTAAAAGTAAATGTTAGATTAAAAAATTAGTAAGTCCCACAATGTTCGATTTAAAATTTACCGATAGTGTTCTTTAGAGGTAAGGTAAGGACATAACTGGTTACCCTATCAAAACTCACTAAACTTAAATTAAATGTTAACATTTCCAGCGACAACCCTGCGGTTGCTGTCAGCGCGCGCGACGCGACAGTGACAATTCATTCAGGCTACCTGCGCGGGCGCGTAATCCGAGTGTCACACGAGACGCGCCAGAGAATGTTGATCGGTGATACAACAGATGGGTACCATGTCTGCGAAACATAGGTTGGTCAAGAGTAGTGTTTTCAATGCACGAAGACGCGACCCGTTATTAAAATCTAACATTCACCGTACAGTTTATTAACATGAAATTAAGTGGTGGGGCAGGTATTCGTGGACTGAACGACGACATCTATAACTGACTGATGACGCGTAGCCTTAATTACTGGACTTGACATTTGGATTCCTTGGGTGGGTGAGTATTCAGGCGTTTCGTCGCCGTCATTGTTGTCTTCAATATATTGACGAAAATAATGATAACTACTAGTAACTTTTGATTTAAAAAATAGCGCACCTGGTGATAGGATCTATTCCAATTAAAAGAACAAAAAAGAATATTAATTTTGACTAGAATTATAGGCGAAGATAATAATGACAGCGGTTAAAACGCCGAATACTCACCCGGGTACGCTAGAGCTGCATTATGAAAGGATTTTTCGAATCGGGAAGAAAAGGGGATTTCGTTTCCCGTCAGGAAGTATAAGTCGCGGGCCTCCTCTAGTAATAATCATCAGCTACATGTGCCTACCCCAAGGTCAACGTCTCAAGGGACTGCCAAAGAAAGATGGTAGGTAATGTTTTTGGAGTCTATGTATGTATATGTCATTTTATATATAGTTATCTATATACACATACATACATAACATACATAATCTCACGCCTTTATTCCCAGAGTGGGGTAGGCAGAGCTACAGAATTACCAACAACTCTAAAAACTTGTCGATAATTCTGTAACCACATTTTACACACTTAGGCTAAGATGTTTACCAGTGTATTAGTGACAGGTTGCAAGCCCATCGCCTAACAATACTATACGCCTTTATTCCCTTATAGTTATCTTTGTATCTTTAATTGCTTGTAACCTTCCTGTGGACTAAACGACTAGACTAATTTGGAAATTCTAGCCATCGTTTAACTTTTGTATATCCAAGGAGTTTCATATCCTTTATTCCCAACGATCAATTTCAAAATCCTGATACTTAACCCTTTCAAAAGGAATTGTAAATTTACATTAACTAAAATTATATGTATAGACTTTCGACGACAATTGGATGTAAACAAGCAAAGGTCAGTCATAATCCGATGCTATACGTAGTAGGCACATTCTAAATCGTAACCCTCTGCGCTATACAGTCTATGTTAATCTCTCGGTACGCGCATTTATAATATTTATTGGTAGTATTGATCTGAGTGGATTTATCAACAAATCCCCGGGTGACTAATGTTGCGCAGTGCGCGGGATTGTTCTTCGCGGCTCCCACGGTGATAATGATGACAGCTCGAAGTGTCAACAGTCTACACATCGTATTATACGGGTATTCAATATTTTTATGATTCCGCGTTTTTTAACCGACTTCAAAAAAAGGAGGTAGTCCAATTCGACAAGTATGTATGTAATATAATTGCAACTGTAATATATTCTCATAATGATAAAATGTCCAGTAAACCCTCAGTATACCGTGTTCATTCTTACTTGTCTACTATAGTAAATCACTTTCTAACCTCAAAATTAACCTTTTTAGCTCTTTTGTCGCATCTTTTTTTTCTGTACGCGTTTAAGGTTCTGTTTTTTTTATGGCATAGGGAAGAAAACCGAGCACACAGGCCACCTGATGTTAAGTGAAAACGGTGACCTATAGATATTCGCATTCACAAGACTGCAATGCAATCCTAAGACTGCAAATGCGTTGCCAACCCGATGGAATGCCTCTATCCTAGTCATTTCACCGGCTGTCTTATCCACCGGAATACAACAATGGGAACACTGCTGTTTGGCGGTAGGTTAATGGATAAGATGGCGGTAACGATCCGGACGAACCCAGCTCAACGTCCCACCAGCCACAAAAGAAGTTCTGAGTTAAAGTATGGAAAAATCTTATAAATACGCGTTGCCGATAGTGGCCGGTAAGGCACTTCCACTGCCGGCGAGGAAGCGATACGCTATCGACTATTTTATCGCTAAATAAACGTACCAAATATATAGATCCAAAAAAGACACAATATTAAAGTTGATCACTGGCTGTTCACACTGCCGGCGAGAACTCTCTCCACTCGTTGGTCGAAACAACAAAATATAGTTCCCTTGTCAATAAAAGGGATACATATTTTAAAAGTTAAATGCTGGTTCTGTTCGCTTTCCGCTCATCATTGTGACATGCTTCATTGTTTGACCCCTTCTCACATAAGAAATGGAAATCCTAAACAAGGCATACTTGGCTTGGTAGTCTTCAATAGCTTCATAAAGCATTATACAATCATGTCCCATCACAGTATGTAAATGGGTACTTCCCTGGGCGATTATCAGTGAATGAGCCAGTAAACCGGAAGTGTGGACAATGGCGTATCACCCGAAATTAGTGCAGCGATCAGTGGCGCAGGAGTTGAGGTCTAGACGAGAGAGAAAAACGCTGCGTTTATTTCAGGCGTTTATTAATTCACTTCATTCACACCTGTCTACCAATGAGATAGGCAGAGACTATGGAACGCCAGGTGCACCGGTCTAAACATACAACTTATGATTCTTCAACTATGTTTTTAGATCAATAATGTAACCCAACCCCGAATTGAAATAAGTATGGGATCATCCAATCGGTTAATAATGAAGCCATGGCGCAGCACATGATAAAATAATTGAAAAAAAAATGTGTTCAATTATCCAAGACGATATGACTAGAGACTGAAAGTTGAGTTTATAATACAGCGGTTAAAAGCCAAGATATGCTAAAAATGTTATTCAAGTTCAAGTAGCAACGTTAATAAACCCAATCATATAAAAAAAACGGTAACATCGGGTAGGTACTTTTACCAAGTTTCCCTTGCACATTATTATCCGTATTCACCACAAGACTACTAAGGTTTCCATTCATTTATACTTAACCCCTTCACATCCACAAATCATTCATCGTACTGAAGCTCATATGCACACACCATTAATAAACGTCACGTGTTTGGACGCAGTGCGTACAAAGATGCCAATCTTCGTACGGACGCATCAGCTTACGCCGTGTCGTCACATAATCGCGTTTTTGTATTTAAATTTTGACGATTTGAATACAATGTGAGCTACCGGGATCGATCCCACTGCAATAATGGGATGGGCGAGACGGCACCGCTTATATTTCACGCGGACAATTTGGTACAGATGTAGTCAATAAACATACGACATCGTTTTTGATAGAAAAAGTTTGTATTGATCTGGTTTTCTCAGTCAGGTTTTGTAGCAAAGGATAGGTCATTTTTAAATAACTTATACGACAAAACTACTTCCTCGTGTGGTAGCCGGATTAGAATAGTGCCACTCCATATCTTTCCGTGGATGTCGTAAAAGCCGACTATGGTAATAAAGGCGTGTAGTACTGTTAGGCGATGGGCTTGCAACCTGTCACTAATATACTGTTAAACATCTTCGCCTAAGTGTGCAAAATGTGGTTACAGAATTATCAAAAAGTTTTTATAGTTGTTGGAAATTCTGTAGCTCTGCCTACCCCACTCTGGGAATAAAGGCGTGAGTTTATGTATGTATGTATGTGACAAAACTACAACTTTAAGTAGATTTATTAACGATTATAGGGCTTAACTAAATCTCGCAAGAATTAGAAACAGAATTCAGGGATAAAAAATTTAACAACTATATTAAAGTTGAAAAATAAACTTTATTCACAATGTATGCAAGCAACATAAGCTGCGAGTATTTTTATTTAACATTACCTAGTTTTAATCGTTGAGATACAGAGTGGTATTTTTTTAAACCGGCCGGTCTTAACAAAGTTAAGACCGGCCTAAGTGAAAAAGGGGTGCACACTAGGTAAAGTTCTTAAACCATCTCACACACTCTAGGCGGTTTGGTTAAGACTAAAAACGCCTAGAGTGCGTTTTACATCCTAAACCGCAAAGATTCTTAAAAAAATAAATTTGAATACAGTAGCCCAGGTGTTGGGTGCCAGTGTTTTTTTACTTTTAAACTGTAGGTGTCACAGATCTTTATCAGGCGGACGGATTTAACGATCTCGTAAGGCGCGGTCGTGTCAACTTATGTTTTTTTTGTTTTTTTACACGTCTAACACGTCACGTCGAATTAAGTAAATCCTTTTGGGTGAGAAACTTATCCTTATGGTGCGAAGACAATGTTCCGTGTTCGTTTTAGATGGTACGGGGCTTAAGTGATATTTTGAGCGATTTATTTTTACTTGACTAGTTTTTATATACATTTTAAGGTGCAGAGAAATACATACATCACGCCATTAAATCACGCCTGTTTCCCATAGGGGTAGGCAGAGACCACTTCTTTCCACTTGCTACGATCTTGACAAATTTATTTCACTTCTTCCACATTCATACATCGAGTCATGCACGCACGTCGGTTTCGGGTACTTAAGATTCGGCCCTTTTCCAGTATTTCTACGATTTGACTCGAAAAAAGTTTACGAATAGAAAGTTGAGAAATACTCGTCTAGAAAATGGACAGTATTTGGAGCTAAAAATTAATTGGCGGGAATTATCACAATGATACATTTTCATATTTTATCCAAACAGAACTTGGACACCTCCTGTGATCAAAACATTCCAAGCATTAGCGTTAGGTACCTATATATATTTCGCTATTCGGTACCTACTTAAACAGCCATTCCAACCATGTAAAAAACGACATTCTCTCTCGTCACGAAAAAGATTTAGCATAATAACGATTTCACGTCGCCTGTTATCAATAAGTAGGCTGAAAAAACCAATTCTTAGGCAAAAACTAGGCTGTAAGAGCGTCCAAATCGATTCCTATAGAAAGCAAGGCAATGCCTAAATTACTTTTTCATACAAACATATTCGCTATGGTTTTATTCAACACCTACTCGTCACTTTAACACGCAATTTAATCTAAAGAGATACTTTAAACTCGCTACATTTAAATGGACATACACCATTTAATTGTTACACAAATTAATATTTTAATTCACTCGCATTAGGGTTGAATTTTGAAGGCTTTACGAAGTGGAGATAGTTGAAACCGGTATTAAAACTGCGAAGTTCACAGACTTCAATTACTGCGTCCATTTTGAAGACTCAGTCAACTGGATTTTCAATTTACGACACCAAATTAATCTCTATTTCCCCTCTATAAGGGTTTAAACTGTATCGGTCCAAGAACGAACATTTGTCGATGAAAACAAGCAATTTTAAACAGAAATTCACACAACATCACATGACCCTAATCAGTTTGATTAAATTTTAAACTCAATCCCCATCGCATAAAATTACTAATTCAACGACATAGTAGACAACGATACGAGCGTGTTGAAAATATAGGGTGATGTGTCGTGTGGATCCCAGTGTCTATGCACAATAGGACTGTTGAATTTAAACCCCGACCCTCCGGATGACAAATTGTAGAAAATAGAATTATAAACCGTTTTGAAATGATTCCCGAAAAATGATTAATCGCATTGATCGCATTGTTGATAACGTATTTTTGATCGGCATGTTACACATGTTACAATAAATTTCTAATATTATTTTATCGTTACGTGACCAAAATAAGATTTATTTGGTCTCCCGATACACTTCACGTCTTAGGGAAGACCTGTATGTATGTCTAAATGTTATGCATTGTACGAAACCCAACGAATATAGAATATTATGAAACTTGTATCACAGTATAGATATAGCTAAAGCAGTAAAGAAGCTCCGAACAAACGCTCGAAACGACGCACTCACACAGACGCACGCCTCTACGAGACCTGCAAGCGGACATCGCAGTGCTCTCAGGCGCGAGTGCCGCGTCGAGACGAATGGTTTCTTTCGCATTTTATATTCTTTAAAAAGATGCCGCGAGTGTATTGCGTGGTATACGGCTGCTAAATTTGGCTTCCTCAACACGGAGATTTCATTTTTTAAACTCCCTACTTGTGTTGAAGTAAAAAGTAGCCGCCATCTTGAACTTTTTAGTTATTGGACTGATTGCTTCCAAAATTGATATTTGGGAATCTGTGTGGTCTCCGACAAGGAATCCGTTGACAGAATGGGAAAAAGTAGCCGCCATCTTGAACTTTTTAGTTATTTAACTGATTGCTTCCAAAATTGATATTTGGGAATCTGTGTGGTCCCCGACTAGGAATCCGTTGACACAATGGGAAAAAGTAGCCGCCATCTTGAATTTTTTAATTATTGGACTGATTGCTTCCAAAATTGATATTTGGGAATCTGTGTGGTCCCCGACTAGGAATCCGTTGACAGAATGGGAAAAAGTAGCCGCCATCTTGAACTTTTTAGTTATTTAACTGATTGCTTCCAAAATTGATATTTGGGAATCTGTGTGGTCCCCGACTAGGAATCCGTTGACACAATGGGAAAAAGTAGCCGCCATCTTGAATTTTTTAATTATTGGACTGATTGCTTCCAAAATTGATATTTGGGAATCTGTGTGGTCCCCGACTAGGAATCCGTTGACAGAATGGGAAAAAGTAGCCGCCATCTTGAAGTTTTTAGTTATTGGACTGATTTCTTCCAAAATTTATATTTGGGAATCTGTGTGGTCTCCGACAAGGAATCCGTTGACAGAATGGGAAAAAGTAGCCGCCATCTTGAACTTTTTAATTATTGAACTGATTGCTTCCAGAATTGATATTTAGGAATCTGTGTGGTCTCCGACAAGGAATCCGTTGACAGAATGGGAAAAAGTAGCCGCCATCTTGAACTTTTTAGTTATTTGACTGATTGCTTCCAGAATCGATAACTGGGAATCTGTGTGGTCTCCGATAAGGAATCCTATTACTCTTGAAACTGACACTTGAATGACGACTTAGTACAAGATGGCGGCTACTTTTTCCCATTCTGTCAACGGATTCCTTGTCGGAGACCACACAGATTCCCAAATATCAATTTTGGAAGAAATCAGTCCAATAACTAAAAAGTTCAAGATGGCGGCTACTTTTTCTCATTCTGTCAACGGATTCCTTGTCGGAGACAACACAGATTCCCAAATATCAATTTTGGAAGCAATCAGTCCAATAACTAAAAACTTCAAGATGGCGGCTACTTTTTCCCATTCTGTCAACGGATTCCTTGTCGGAGACCACACAGATTCCTAAATATCAATTCTGGAAGCAATCAGTCCAATAATTAAAAAATTCAAGATGGCGGCTACTTTTTCCCATTCTGTCAACGGATTCCTTGGCGGAGACCACACAGATTCCCAAATATCAATTATGGAAGAATTCAGTCCAATAACTAAAAAGTTCAAGATGGCGGCTACATTTCGTCAATCTGTCAAGGGATTCGCTGTCGCAGACATCGATTTTGCACTAACTACTACTACTACTAAACAAAAACTTTTTTCAATTTTACAAAATTTTAGGGGACAACCCTGACGCTCAATTGGAGAGTAGGTATTTATCTTGAAAATTAGGCCGAGCTTCTTTACTGCTTTAGCTATATCTATACTGTGCTTGTATGGTCGTAAGCTAAATAAAGGAAACTCGTCGCCTTTGTGAATACAATAGGTCTCTTTATTATACTGTTATTCGGTCCAAAGGCAGTAGTCGTATTGTGGTTGATATAAAAAGCTGAAACATCCAAAAGAGTATCTTTATCGTAAACACTACCAAGCTCTATACAGCATTATTAAGTTTTGAGGAAAATTATTTAGAGTAAAGAGTATTCAAGTAGGTAGGTATATTGATTCTAAAAGACGGCTCCAGATGCCAAATAAAATTGTGTTGCTAACACAAAATCAAAACAAAACAGACCAGACAAATTTACAAGAGTAATCCGCACTTCCATCCGTCATGACCCCACTTGTTCCAAATCAAAACAATAGACAATAAATCACGTGTCATCATACATTTTATTATCAATCGTTGGCAGCCCTAATCTCGGTGGATCTAATCATATAACTTGTACAAACTTATACTTGCTGTCAATATCGCCTCTGCTCACTACAATTAGTATTGGTTTGCGTTTTTGCCAGCGGTATTAATATGTTTGTGCAAACTCGTGCGCATCTGTGTACTGGGGCCTGCGTTTTGGAGTCGCCAGTGTTGTCTAACACGACATTTGGGGCCTCAGGGACCCCCAACCCTCATTAAGGGGGCTACATTTAAAGATTTATTCTTTTTCGAGTTTAGTTAAATGTTTGGTGTATACAGATTGAGGGTTATTTATCTGAGTAGGTATAGTGTTTAAAAACATTTACTATTACGCGAAACTTTTATCCAAAAAATGTTGCCAGACGAACTAACACGAACGCTACTTTTAGTTTAAGTATCTTTAAATCAACCAAGGCTCCCATCACATCTTTTCTATCCTTTTTATCCCAGCAAAAAATATTATTACAAATCAAATTCCAAAGTAAACTTTTGACAAAGTAACTATACACCTACTTTGTCAAATGACGCCCGACATCACATTGCATCCCATTGTGCCCCATTCCCGCCATAATACGACAATAAATTCGAGCATTCAAACTCTCAAAATGTTGAATTAACAAATAAAAAAACACAATGAAAGGGCACTAACCCTTCGTCCAAATAGGAGGCTTGCCCCTTTAAAAGTTCGCGTTAAAAAGACACCCCCATCGTGTCAATGTGTGGCTTCTTAGGCATAAGCCAACATCATTAGGAAGCCAAAATTGGTGTATTTGTGTTGACATAATGTGTTTTGTAAGTTTTGATTGCTTCGACAGTTAGCGTATTTAATTTTACAGTAAGTGATTTTATTCAATGAACTCGCACGACCGGTACGACCTACGGTGTCAACTTATGGTTTCTTCTCCGCCCGGTAGTAATTTTAAATAATATAATTCCGATGACTTAAGATATTGTTAGTCATTGTTTACCTATCCGAGACAGAGATAATGATATTCTGATAAAACAAGTTGATTTAAAATAAGGAAAAAAAAACAATAAAAGATGATAAAACTACCTTTACAGAGTGTTAAAACCAAGTCGCCAGTGTCGCCGTCTGTCTGTGTCTTAAAAACTCAGTTTAATAAGCAATATGTTTTTTTGTATTCAAATTATAGAGATACTTCACTTTACAGAGTTTTTTTTTAAATCGGGACATTAAGGGGAAATCCGAAACCATAGAAGATGTAAACTGTGAGTCGTCCGTACATTTAATAAATTTGACAAGAATAAAAAATAAAATAGGTAATTCAATTATGCAAATCAACTCAGTTTCATGGATCATTTCACTGTATAGAAAGAAAAAAAGTGGAACTGCAGAAGTTGGTAAAATTTTCCAATAATGTGTTTTCATACAATTTGCAGGGTTATTTTTTTTATTTGCGCAACTTCTGCTGTTCTATTTATTTTCTTTACGTAGGTACAATTAAATGCTCCTTAAATGAAACTGAGTCGATTACACACTTATTTTTAAGGAGAACTCGCTCTAGACCAAAAAAATGTTTATTCCAAAAAAGGCCTAAGTAATGTTCTTAAGACAGTTCCTGTATCTCCTATGATTTCGGGTTTCCCCGTTATATCCCAGTTAAAAACAAACATCCTTTATAATAAGTCCTGTTTTTAGGATAGATGGGAGTTGCTGGCAGTTTTTATACCTACAACTTGTAGTGTTATAACGTAAGTAGGTACATAATTTAAGTTTGGTTGTATAGCCAAACTGAAACTGTTACACGTCTGTCAAGTGGCGGCCTTTTTAAAAGCTTTTATCTAACTTGCAGTGTATGTATGTATGTAATATGTATGTAAGGGTCAAATCTTGCAAGTTAAATTTGAGCGACTTCCCGGTTTCCGACAAAGCTGAAAATTTGCATACGCCTTTAGTTCTGATGACGATACAATAATATAATACCATCGAGCTGGTCTGATAATGGAGACTCAGGGTGGCCATAGGAACTCCTAAATTACACATGACAAACCCGTAGTGTTAGGGCTTGTTAGAATCGTCTTGACAAGTAGATAACGACTGTGCAAAAAAAATACAGTCGGCAATAAAAGCTTGTCCGAAATATGTTTTTTTTGACAGAAACTTATTTTCGTAGACATTTTCAAACATACAACTTCCGCCGCCTTCATGTTTGCCCTTCAGAATAATCTACCGCACTTACTATTACAATAGTGTATTTACAAAGTGCTAATTCCTGCATTTATACGCGTGTTTTATTTATCAAACTCTCTGTTAGTAACAGAACAGTTGTATCGGTTGTACCAGCAGGTACTCGTACAGATCCCCCTCTTCAACTAATCATTGTAACATTGATAGCCTCTCAACACAACAGACATTTTTAAACAGATCTAACCACTCCCCAATCTTCGGCCAGTAATGTATACCAGTTGTCCTAATCCGCAATATAAAACATATCAGTGTCGCAACAGTTGTTCGCAATGTTCGCGCGGCGCCCTCGGGGGTGTGCTCAGCCGGAAGACGCCTTATGGCGTCCTAGCTCTACTGCCCATATTTTATTATGCTCCACACGAAATTGGTCTTTGATTTGGGAAATTGGTTGATAATGGGAATTCAAATCGGCAAATACAGTCGCTATAATTCACTAAAAAAATAATTTTCAAACAATAGATACAGTAGAGCAAAAAACGCTTCGAGTACCTAACTGATCACGGGAAGTATCGTCAAATGCTTGACAAACAATAAAAGACAATAGGTTCACATTTGCTGATTGAACAATGTTATTTAATTTTTTACAATATTTACAAAGGGCCCAATTAGAAAATCCTTAACAATCCTTAACTTTTTCCTTTGTGTAACGAAGATTAGTCATATAATCACATATACTCGTATGAATAACTTTCGTTGCAAAAAGGAAAAACAATGGAAGAAAGTTAACGTGGTCTCAATTAAGTCCTTAATGAACTATGTAGAATATTTTTGCGATTCACCCTTAACACATTTCAATTTACTGTCAAGACGGTAAAAGTATTATCTGTTTTTGAACCAGTAACTATTACCATTTCGATTGTTAGGCTAAAATACTACGGTGAATATTTATGTCTTTTCGGTTAATCATACTGTTTTTTTTCAGTGTCGATTTACCTAACCTAACCTAACCTGCCAATAAACAGCTATAGTATTCGAGCTGTTGTCTCCGATGTGTGCAAGACAGATCGCGAGTGAAATTAATTATTACAATAGATGCATTCCGTCAGTCTCCAGGGATGGCGCATTCGCTATGTCAAGATTGCAATTGTTTAAACGCATGGAGGCACTGCTGTTTGCCTTACCTATGCTATAAAAACATGTTTAAGGTACTCTGGTAAACTCGAGCTGGTCGACGCCCATAACCCGATGGTCGAGGCAATTCTTTACGAAGAAACACAATTGTATAATCTGTGGATAAGGTTTGTCAAGGAACTCTTAGCAGACGTGTTAAGATATAATTGTATTGCACATGACATGAGACATGATTGTACTGCAAAGACAGTGACTAACCAAAAAAACAAAAAGATCGCGTTTTTTATTGAACACAGATCTGAACTAACTAAACCTGGACATTTCATTTATCAACGAACTAAACACTTTTTTAAGTATACGAGCTGCCAAACGCAGTCATTGAAATAAACATGTTTAAAAAACCAAATTCATATCGAGAATACTGCATCACCGAATTCCTCTCGACGGTTTTAAATCAGCTTCTCAATTTAAAATTTCACACCTAGAAATTCTAACTTTAAATGCGCACCCCTCGCGATTGGCCGCGAAGATAAGGGTGGGGGGTATTGTTACATTTCTGGCAGTGCCACGATAACGGCCGGAGGGTGAGGACGTCCGCAACACGCATAGATAAGCCATAATGCGAGGGTAGTTTTATAACGGTATTAACTTGGGGATGGTAAATTGAGAAAAGTGTGTAAGTTAAGAGAGATAAAGTACCATGGATATAGTGGAATCAATTACGCAGACAATGCGAAAGTATTCGCTCAAAAGGAAACAAAGATTTATGAGATAAATTACCTTAAAATATTTATACACCTTCGCAATCTAACTTTTACACTTCTTTTTTTTTTTTTCAACCATAACTATAGGATTATACGAGATGTATTCTGCGATCGCGCGACAGCTTACGTCAATCCTTTTAATATTCTTCAATACGTATCTGCAATTGTTAACATTTACATAATGCAACTTATCTAGCCTCACTGATGGTAAGCCAAGGATAAAGTGGCCGGGTATTACGACTTATGCTTTCCGATAGTTGAGACAAAGGAATTCCACTGATTCAGTCAAAACTGGAGGTCAGATATATTTGATTAGGTCTTCGGTGTTTGATTAAACTAGGAAATATTATATGACTATAACTTAATCGTAGGTACTGGCTAAAAACCAGTGCTTTAGGTGTCTGACACCTCAGCATTTTGGCACTATTTTGGCAGCTGTTTTCCACCTATTATTTCTGTATAAGTGTTTTTTGTGGTTATATGAATAAATGTACCTCTTCTTCTTCTTAATGGAATCTGTGCCTGTCCTTGTTATTATTGCAATGTCTATTATCTCCAAACGTCCTATTCTAAGTCTCCCATGAGATTATGAGAATCGCTAAAGTCCAGACGGCAATGACACAGTAATTACAAAGCGAGTTCATCTTAAATATCCGAAGATCATTTTAAAAATAGCCTGTCAAGCACCTATAATTATCGTCACGCTTTGCTAGAGTGGGGTAAAAAAGGTAGCCACGGTTTGTTAGTAATATATTATAATCTTTTCCAGCTCATTTGAATGCCTCTGTCTTCGTGTCAATCACGGACTAGAAATAATCAAAGATTGATTGATGGAGCTAGATGATCCTTCATTCATGAGCCGTCTGACTGGTTTGTTTTTTATCTGTGACCCCGGCGGGAAAGGGTGATGGGTTTCGGAATTAAAAAGTTGATTTCTCGACGGGTACGTTGTGCGGAAATTTTGTTGCTAAGTTTTGATGACGCGCGTCACTTGTTCGTTTTTTTCGTGTTTGGTTTATTACAATTGAGGGGTATAGAAGCAAAAACGCCTCTGTCCATATTTCGATTTTATAAATCTGTGAATGTCATTTTGTACCGGAAGTCATAAACTCAACACCGAAAATCACAATCAGTTTCAAAAACGTTTCATTCACTTGTAAAAAGCTTCGAAAAAATCAATTCAGATGCATAAACGCCATTCTCCAAACTCATTCAGTAGCAAATGGGACATTGTCCGTTTAGGCCAATCACAACACGCCATTTCGCCCGCCATTTTTGAACTTCAATATGGCGATTTCTGTGTTTGCAATGCAACAATGTGCTCCGGTATTTTTATAATTTAAAACAGTTGTAGTGGAATAATGGAAGAGCCCGTGCTACCAGTGTCTTCAGGGAGGACCAGGAAACGTAGCCGCAATCCAAAAACATGGAAGCGAGCTAAGGATAAGGCGGTTCGGTAAGCTATTTTGTCACTACACTCTTACTACACTACACGTGGTTACAGTGGTGTTTTAGGGTAAATTCACCATTAGTCAAACCCTTTTCAGTGGGCAATGCTTCTGAATTAAAATTTATATTTTGTTATTTTTGTTTAATTAAAAATCCATTTTTATAGATAACTGTAATCATTTATAAGTTTTACTTTTTACGAATTTATAGGTACCTGATAATAGATTTAAAAAAAAATGTTTTATTAGGACCTTCTTTTCAAATTCAGTAAAGTTGATGCTTTGTATTTATTATTTATTTATTTCTTGTAGGTACTCTGCTAAAAAGCTTCCTCAATACCCGACATGTAACCATGAGAAAGGAGCATACCAATGTCGTAAGTTAAGCATGACGGACATTCGAAAATTTTTCCAATCATTTTATGCGACAAAAAATAAACTACACCAGGACGCATTTCTCTTAAAATATTGTAAGATCAGTGATACTGTACGTCGACGAGCACGAGTGGGCCAGCGAACACCAAATAACTTCAATACAAAGATGTTCGTAAAAACGAGTAACAGATTAAAACTTACACCTGTATGTCAGAAAACTTTTTTAAACATTCTGCACATATCTGTACATCGAATTCGTCGAGTAGCAAAAGTTTTTAAAACAACAGGAGGTGCAGTAAAAGAGACAAGAGGAGGTGACCATACTTCACAGAAATATGCGATTAGGAAGCTAGCAGTAAAACGATTTATCGAAAGTTTTCAATGCCTAGAGTCACATTACTGCCGATCTTCAGTGGAACGAAAATATATAGACTCCAGCTTAAACATAACAAAAATGTGGAAAATGTTTTGTGAACAAGCAAGACCAGAAGAGCGAGTAAAAGTAAGTTATTTTCGTGATATATTCAATAGTTACTATAATATTGGATTTGGCAGCCCCCGAACGGATGTATGTTCAAAGTGTACTGAATTAGATGAGAAAATTAAGTCAGAGAGAGACGTGAATGTGAAGAATACTTTTATTATAGAGAAAAGAGTACATAACCTGAAAGCAAAAGCATTTTATAAACTATTACGCGAACAAAAAGAGGGGATGGTAACATTATCATTCGACTGCCAAAAGAATCAGGTGCTGCCAAAAGTACCCGATCAAATAGCTTACTACAGTCGGCAACTGTATATCTACAACTTTGCAATAGTCAAATCGCAGGACAAAAAATTAAACAGAGACACTGTTTCATTGTATTATTGGACTGAAGATGAATTCCGTAAAGGAGCGAATGAAATATGTTCTGCTGTCTACCATAGACTCAATGATTTAGACTTGACTGGAGTACATACTATACGTCTCGTATCAGATGGATGCGGAGCACAAAATAAAAATTCGATAATGATGGGAATGTGCTCAACCTGGCTGTTCAATGCTCCGGTACACGTAAAATCCATCGAATTAGTTTTCCCAGTGTCAGGACATTCATTTCTTCCTGCTGACAGAGTTTTCGGAAATATTGAAAAGAAAATCAAACAGAAAGAAGTTATTACAAATCCAACGGAATATGTAGAGATATTTAATAATTTTGGCACAGCCATTAAGTTTGATATGAATCTGGACTGGAAATCTTCATTACATTCAGTAATGAAGCCCCCAGGAAGCTGGCATTTCCCTTTTGCCAGCAGTAAGCGATTCTTTATAAAAAGAAGTTCTAACAATATAATAACCATTAAAGGCGAATTAAACTACGGTTGCGAAATGGTAGCCTATAAATCAGTCTTGAAAAGAGGACAAACGTTTAGAAATATTGTACCTGCATCTATCTCCAAAAAAAAAGTTAAGATAAACCAGGCTAAACTTGTAGACGTTGAGACTCTATTGAAAAAACATTTCGGTTCAGAATGGCAAACAAGACTTGAACTCCAATATTATAAGGAAGTACTAGCTACATCAAAGTCTGCAGATTCTGATGATGTTGATGGTGACGATACTGTCGACATCTGCGAGGCAAGCCCACCCGAAATAGGGTTACGAATCTAATTTAATGTGAAAATTAATACGTCGGATTAATACGTCGGTTTTTATTTTTATTACCTACTTAACATAATAAATAGCTGAGAAATATTGTATTGTTTTTATTGCCCATAATCGTTCATTTACCCTACCGTCAAACTAGCAAAATGGCTGACCCTTAAGGTGCAAACTTAACATTGTCCAAGCCGTTGAGTTGCAAAAACGACATAATCCACCGTCGAGAAGCAAATACGCCATTGTCCATTAAAATTTGATGATTTTACCAGTTTTACTACCAGTATTATCTTTTTTATTTTTTTAAACAGTATTGCAACAGTCTAAAGAATTGTTTGCCATAAACTTTAGACCAAAGTAGGCGTTTCAAATACGCAGATAATAAAATGTGTTTTTCTCCATTCTACGGAACTTGGACAGAGGCGTTTTTGCTTCTATACCCCTCAATTGCACTTACGAGTTAGGTTGCACTGTTGAAAATTTTAATAGAGAACATGTTTCGGTATTTTGACGACGCAATAGTGGTAGTTGGTAGTGGCTACGAAGCTAGCGGTCCCGGGTTCGATTCCCAGTATGGGCAAATATTTGTGTGATAAGAACGAGTATTTATTGTTTCTGTCTTGGATTTTTCTATGTTATTTACATACATACATACATACCGTCACGCCTTCATCCCAGAGTGGGGTAGGCAGAGCTACAGAATTACCAACAACTTTAACAGCCAGTTGTCAATTCTGTAACCACATTTTGCACAAACAGGCTAAGATGTATATCATGTGTATATTAGTGACAGGTTGCAAGCCCATCGCCTAAAAATACTACAAGCCTTTAATCCCTTAGTCGTCTCTTACGACTTCCACAGGAAGGTATGGAGTGGTACTATTCTATTCTGCCGGCAACCACACGGCCATGTTATTTATTTCTTTATATAAGTATTTATATTGTTGCCCACCCTTGTTATCTATTGTTTTTGTTACCCATAGTACCTACAAGCCTAGAGCTTAGTTTGAGACTAGGTCAATTTGTTTGAGATTGTCCTCTGACATTTATTTTATTTTATTTCATTTGATAAGTTGTCATTTTACTCTATGCTAAGTAATTTACACTCTATAATTATTTCAGCCTGGTAATATTTTTTCAATTAAAATGATAACGAAAACAAAGGTTTCCCTAAATTATTTATGTTTATCTCTGTGGAGACAGCCGTTTCTAGTGATTAAAAACAAAAAAGAGGTTATTCATCATTTAAAATACTGAACGATGGTGCAAGATTTATATATGAAGTATTAAAAAAAAAACAGTGTAAGTACAGTCGCGGAACGAAAAGGTTGACCAGTTTTCAAATAAATTCATTTACGCGTTGCAAGCACATGTTACCTTTTTAAACTGCGTAACAGATGAGATAAATAATATTGAACCAATAGTGGCTGTTGTTTATACGTGACCATAGCAACCCTTTTGTAACGACCAATTAAAACTAAGTTCAGTTAACTAATAATGGCTGTTGTTTATACGTGACCATAGCAACACTTTTGTAACGACCAATAAAGACTTTAGTTCAGTTTGAACCAATAATGGTTGTTGTTTATACGTGACCATGGTAACCATGTATCTGTGGGCCATGTAGTGAAATGACATTCATTATGACGGAATGTGTCATACTCGGTCGATAAGCAGGAACTGATAACTTATACTGAGCAAGCAAAAACAGATCTTAAGGTGGTCAACCTTTTCATTCCGCGACTGTACATTATGTATTGAACACGAACGTTAATTTATGACCCATTTCAAGACAAATATGCTTGAAGTCGTCAATGTCATTAGAAATGTCAAGTCATTTGTAACTTTTAGAAACATGAACCTTATTGTTGTAGAATGTCAGATTGACTTTGGACCTAAAGTGGGTATGGGTAAAGTGGGCAGATACCAAAGTTAAGTTCTTGACCGTACGACATCACCAAAAAATCCAAAATTTAGGCTTAATGGCTCTAGGATAAACGAAAATTCGGACAAAACATGCATTGGGACAAAGGGTGTCCCCCGGAATCCCTAATAACCTTTGTCCTCAGGCCATTTGCAACGTTAAAAGATGGCGGATGTGTAATTTGTTTTAGTTTTATTTTTTTGTGTATTTAGGTGTTCAAAGTTCTTTTCTGATAGTGATTTGTACTTTTTATGCCATTGTGTTGCACAGTGATTGAAAACTTGGACTTATTTCGCGTATCTGGCATCTTTCTTCTCGTTACAAGTGGACTCGAAGTGGTACATAGGTTAAAACTATCTTGTCCTCTGTCCTACAAACTACCGAACAACGTTGCCCCCAATCTTCCCAGAGAAGATTGGATTGTATTTTATTGCTATATTGATTTATACTTATATACACTTGACACTGGCGAAATCACTGATTATATTCGTGGAAACGCCATAGCCCGGCGGTAGTAGCTGTTGAAGTCGCCGCGGGGCAAAAAGAAGAAGAAGAATCTTTGTCCTAACGCATCGTTTGTCATAAACTGGTTTTCAGCTGACTCAGATAACTTTTCAAGTTTACCAAAAATACCTGCAGTTGGGTTAGGTACGTTATGGTTGTATTACAACAGAAATGGCGTTACGATAAACAAAAACTCGGACAAACGGTGCATTAGGACAAATGACGATTAGGGATTCCAATATAGACCCATACCTAATACGAGATCATAAGATCTGTCACAGAACTCACCCTCAGTCGATCGAGATTGATTACACAGTGGTTAAACGCACAAAGGCAGGATTAATAGAAATCTGTGTTACCGTAATAAGCAGTAACCGCTAATTAACTACTTCATTATTTAGTAATTATTGACTTAATTTGGTATCAGTATTAAATTGCAGAGATAGGTATTATAATAATTATGAACCCGCTTGAACGGCCGAATCAGTAAGCTGCCTTGCGTCTATAAATTAAAATATAAATAAATAAATAGGAATTTACTCACACAAATTGACCTAGTCCCAAAGTAAGCTCTAGGCTTGTACTGTGGGTAGCCAACGATAAGCTTACATTGAGAAATACATAGATAACATCCAAGGCTCAGAAACAAAAAACTAGGGCTCATCACACAAATATCTGCACTCACTCACGAGGTGAGGCTCACCGGGATTTTAACCCGTAGGTTTGTAGTTAAACGCCAAACCAACCAAACCAACTAGGCTAACATTATCGTCAAAAAGTCGTCAAAAATCATAAAAAGTTTAAGAAACACTTGAAACAAAATATAAATCTATGCTTTATGGTAGTATTAAAATGAAATGAAAAGTTTTTTCACGTGCGAGTACTTACACATAAATTCATTATTTTACAAAAACTGGATGCTTGTGTAATTTTAAAATTTTATTCATAAATTGTCTGAATTTCTCTGTTGTGCGTATTAAACAAAAACCGAGGGTGGTACGCGACCCCAACCCGTAAATTTATAGAGAACATTAAAACACCGCCCATTAGGCAAAGGAATTGCCCTAAAATGCCTCAAACATGTGTCCTGTTGCGACCTGTCATCAGGGTTGCCAGCACAATAGCGTAGAATTATATTTTTTCTGTTGGCAACACGTCGACAGACGCGCGCCGCGGGACGCCGGCACGCCTCCCCTTGTTGCCGATTTGTTTTGTACACGATTCATTTATAGAGTAGATTTAAATGTTTTCAACACTTTTATACCTACACGGAGCGGTCTCATAGAGGACTTCTTTTTACTACAGACAACCGTTTCATTACAACCACCCATGTACCACTAATAACAATTAATCAACCATTTATTGAGTTTCATAAGTACCCTATACAGAATTAAAAGACGCGAATAAGCATTTTTCCGTTTCTGCACTGACGGACGGCCACGGCAAAGGCACGGCTTCATTCATTTTTGCTTTCCGTTGCCACGACAGTAGTGCAGTCTCCGTATATAGTCGAGTTTATAAATATGAATACACTTTAGTACTTGGTCACTTTGATCGTTGTAACAATTCATATTATGTATGGCAGTTTAAACATGACATTAAATAGACAAGGTAGGTACTGAAGTGTATATATATTTACGAACTCGACTGTACTACCACAGTGTAATAGAAAACATCTAGGTAAACTCAAAAAAGTAATCTTAACACGGTTAAACAACATTACGTTTGACGTGTTATCATATCGTCAACGTTACGATAGCTTTTATTTACTTGACAGTATGGCGACCCAGTTAAAAATAGTGGCCCTATGGACAGTAGATTTTAACCAGTCTTACCATCGTATAATCTTTGGTCCTCCTGTTTCTAACTAGGCGTAGAATGCGCACTGGCGAGGGGCACAAGGGCCATGTTTTGTGCAATAATTAGGGCACTCCACTGTTGCCAACATAATGATATGACAAACGATAATCCGCGTTGTGGGCGAATTTAATGACTATGTGGTTAGATTAGCCCCGCGTTCACGGTGAGTGTGTCATTGTTAGAATAAGAGGTTAATTGCATTAAAGCTGAGTCGGGGAAGAGCTGCCATGTTAAATTTTAAATCTGTCAGAGAAAAAAGAAAACCTCGTGCCCTAGCCAAGATGCGAACGCTTCTAACGTACTTATTTCTTTTTTATCACTCAAAATGTATGGAATGATATTCTCGTAGGTTACGATAAACCACGTGGTCAACTGTCATCCCATACATTTTGAGTGTTAGAAGAAAAACGTTAAAAGATTAAAAATATGTTTATTCGGGAATTCGGGTTAGTAGCGTTTGCATCTTGACTAGGGTTCCAGTGCTTCTATTCTACATACATACTGGGTACAACCACATTGCCTTTGACGTGTCATCGTATTGTTTTTATCTCGGTTGCCATGACTGTCAAGTAAATATCATCTGTCATAACTTTGAGAATACGATAACATGTCTAAATAAATATTATTTTGCCGAGTAGAGTAGAGCGCCGTAGGGTAGCTCTACTTTGTTTCTACACATATTTTCATCATAATTGTGTTAACTCGCAGCCATTACTGTCAAGTAAATAAGAGCAATCATGTCATGTATATGTCAATATGACCAGCGTCACTATTGTCTAATGTACTCGTAATCGCAATCGGCTTCAAAGTGGAACAATAGTTTTCATTTTGTATGCAGACAATCCTTCGATTTTCAAAATGAAAACGATTGCGATTGCGAGTGCGTTAGACAATAGCCCCTCAGATTACAATAGTTTTAACCTGATTAGAATAGAGCCCCACTGATACGTCTTTCTCATGTCAAATATTTATTTGTCTCTAGGTTTTGTGTTTGTGGATTTTGAAATATTTTTTTTATACACAGCAACGGTAAACATTGGGGAAACTTACAAACTTGAATTAGATAAAAACATGTAAAAAAAAAAACACTTAATGCCCTATGTGAAAAGTAGAGAGGTCGACGAATGAAGACTCGTAGGACAGCGAGGATTGGTTGATAGTACTGTAGGTACCTAACAAGTTATGATAGGTAGCTCTACATACATACATACATTAAATCACGCCTGTTTCCCACAGGGGTAGGCAGAGACCACTTTTTTCCACTTGCTACGATCTTGACAAATTTTAATGACATAAAATTATTTGTATGGAAACTTCCATTTTGTTAGCGAAATTTCATTTACATTGTGACAGAAAAGGAACTTTAACTAATTGAAATAGTATTTAATTAATGCATTGTTTCATAAACCTTACATATCTGGCATTTTTTCTTTTCACTTACAGTAGACTTTTTTTTTAAATGCTCTAGAACCAATTTAATGCAATTCTTACGTACAAGGACACACTTAACCCTTAACAAAGTATCGACGAATGCACATTCAAAATGCACTTTTATCATTCGATTAAATGAGATTACTTACTTTCAACTCTCGCACACTCGAGCACTAAACAAGTGGACACTGAACACCAGCAGGGCACCACTCGAGAACCTCACGCTGACTGCAACACTGCCCTTCATAGTGCAACTGTTATCAAACTGCTGTTGCATAAGTTACCTTGTTTTAAGATACTGAGGGTTGAATGTGCGACGCGGTTTTAGTAACAAATACGTCGTTTTTACTAAGAGCGCAATATGCTATCACAGTGGGCGGCTTTTTGTTCAAAATTATATTACGAAGTTTATAAAAAAAAAACCCTTGTATATTTTTTAGTTCATGTTTACGGAAAAAGTAACATTATGTAGTAGTTATAGCTTATAGTTATAAAAAGTAGATAGAATATTTGAACGGTAGACTACTTCTTCTATTTTCTTGTTTCAAGCAAGTGATAAGCTTGACAATATCGAACGAAAAAAGCAGGTAGATACCTGCTAATACCGTAATACAACACATAAAAGAAAAGTACCGCCTGATAATAATCGCGGCTA
Source organism: Acleris laterana (assembly GCA_963966035.1). Taxonomy (NCBI): domain Eukaryota; kingdom Metazoa; phylum Arthropoda; class Insecta; order Lepidoptera; family Tortricidae; genus Acleris; species Acleris laterana. Next base: position 7,884,287 of record OZ014457.1, read on the forward strand.
GCATTGTACCGACAGGAAATATCTACCATTGTGAAACTTCTGATGATAAATTCTCAGTAGCATCTTAGATTATTTTATGGAAAGAGCTCAATCAATCAATGCTCTCAAATGTTTCTGGGAATCTAACGAAATATGTACATATAATATACATAATAGTACATTGTGTATTAAGGGTGGTAAAGAAAGAATTACAAACGAGAGTCTGTTAGAAGCCCGAAGCCGTAGGCTGAGGGCTTTAATGACTCGACCTTTGTATTTCCTTTACCACCCGTGTAACATACAATGTTTTTCATCACAATTGCGAGGAAATGAAATCAAATCAGACAAAAGATCATATTTTTAACTTATTAGCGGCAGACTACATCATTGTCTGTGACTTACCACAGATAATGTCAAACGTGTTCGGAGTCCGATTCTAGTGACATATGAGATCAATAGTTTGTTATGCGAGATTGTTAGGAAATAGTATTCAACTGACATTTCATCTCGAATGAAACTTCATACCGAATGGCACAAGAATTGGGGTCCTGACGTATTGTGATAGTTTGAGTCCACGCATAATATTTAAAAAAAAAGCTATTACGCACTTAAGTAACGTAATGGTAAAAAAAAGGCACGCGGGTATTATTTTGGATTTACGGTCGATTTTTCTAGCATGTTAGGACACTATTTACGAGCAAGTGTGATGAAAAAGCAATTAAGTACACAAACTCTACTCGAACCCGGCTAACAACCACAAATAAGCTATTAGTATTAAGAAAAATAATAGATTGGCTTCTTAGCTTTTCACCGTAATTATTTTCTCGACGAGCACACGCGCCTGTCAGACAGCCTGTAACATGTTGGATTCTGCTCACATCAGTGCATTTGAATTCAAGCCATTTCAGGCGCCCCGCAGAAAGTAGTTTAATTTTTATTCGAAAATTAACACTTGAGACCAGTGAAGCTACACGAGTTACGCTAAAGTTTACGATTTTCGAAAACTGACAAAATGTATAGAATTTATATAGGCCGCCCGACAGCTTAATAACGATAACGAACGCTGAATGCATCTTGTGTAGGGCCTCAGAGATGCCCAACTTAACATTTACCTCCTAAATTCAAGATTTGAGATAGCGAATTCCTCTTGCCCTTCATCCGTACAAAATTGTGACCAAAAACCTATCGAACTTGGCAGTTACATTTGGTATAATATAGCGTCAGTGTCCGCACGGCGCCCCCGGCCCAAACAGTGTTAAGGGCCCTCCACGTCGTATGTTCCATAATTTTTGTAATGCTCTTCAGATTTAAGTAGATTTTCAACACAGTGGCTTTAAACATCTGTACTGTAAACGCTGTACCTATAGATAAAATAGATATATAGATAGTCTCCAAGGATATAAATTATATGAAATTTAGTCTTGTAAATACAGTGACAAGGTCTTTTACGATATGATACGAGTACTATAAAATCATTTACCTACTCATTTCGAGATAATTACAACTCGTTATTATATTGTTAGCAGGAAATCCTTAACCCTATTCAAATTGTAATACGTATAAGTACTACTCGTACGTACATTACTTGTTACGCAAATTGAATACGGTTTTTTTAATTTGAATAAATACGAACACTTATTTTTTGTGCCTAATCATTAAAACCATATAAAGCGTTTTAGCGTAATTTATTAAATAAGATGCTACCCTTCCATCAACGGAATAAGCTAATATTTATTCAGTATCATATCGAATTTAGTTATTCAAATCCATGACAAACATGGAGATGCAGACGCAAATCGGGCCCCTTTCTACTTATCGTAATCTAAATGTGCATTCACACCGAAGTTACGTTTGCAAGGAAACATTTGTTATTGTCTTACCGTATGTAAGAGCAAAAGTGCTACCCTAAAGCGGGCCTGGATATGAAAATTTATCAAGCTGATAATCATTACGCTTTTGTGCAAAGAAAATTAGAACATTACTGTTTTTTTCTTGTTTGTCGTTAAAAATATAATTTGCAAGTCGAAAGAGTTCAACGTAAATTCGCCCGACATTTGTAAGTACATATAAAAATCTATATTATCCATTTTTGTTTCCATCGTTATTTGTGTCAGGAAGGGTAGGGTTGGAAACATTGCAATTTAGGCGTAAGGTCCATCTCTTGGCTTACTATTGCTTTATACTTCGGAACAAAATAGACAATTCGTTGACTCTTGAGCAGCTTCGCTTATTCGTTCCGCAGCAGTACGTGTGGGCGGGGCTCGGCGTCGCCACCAGCTGTTCGCGGCTTTCGAAGGAGTCAGGACTCGTCGAGGCTCGGTCTCCCACGACTAGGGCGCTAGCGTTGTTAAACACTTTCGTCTGCAAGGTCCAGTATGCCGCCGTATTCGCTGATCCCTGACCAAGATTGTTGAAAAATATTCGCCATCGCCCAAATGCAACATATTTCTCGACACATTTTTAATTACTTAAGTTTGTAATATACTTATACCTACCTACCTATCTGCTTTCTGTTATTTTTGTACTTACACTCACTTTTTTGTGCTAACAATATAGGTACGTGTTATGGTATTTTCGACTTAAGTACAGGCACAGGCACAAGGGCTCTATTCTGCCCTGTAAAACCATGTTGCTTTTGATATGTTATGGTATTGTAATTTTTTTTTGCAGTATTGGCGGCCGAGTTAAAGCAAAAACAATACGATAGGTAAGTAGAACAGAGCCTCAGGTCTATCGGCAGGCATATTTCAGAAAATGAAAAAAAGACAGCAACGTTTGTTCGAATCCCGTTCCACTGGTAATCGATTCCCATGAATATGTGATTGGGTGGCATTTCCCTCCCTGAACGTTGAGTGAGTGCTATGAGCCGGACGACGCTTTTTCTAAGGCCTTAAGGACTATTCTGCACACCACTTGTTGATGGACGTGGTATTATTATAAGCGAATATACAAACGAGTGATTTTTTTGAAACTTATATTACTTTTCAGGTAGGTAGTTATATAACCTGGTTTTGAGATAAAAGTCATGGCTTACTTATTTTAAAAACCAACTCTTGCATATAATGCCGTTTGCCACATTAAAAGTAACTAGTTTATTTATTGTATTTATTTCGTAATAGAATTTATGCCGCACAAAATACTTATAATCCGAAAATAGCTTATAAATCTGTTATTTAATTGTGAACACAATACAGCCCCTGGCAACGCAGCACAAAGCTAATAATTACGTCGGAACCGTTTTTGGCCAAAATCACCAAAAATGCAACCAGACAAAGGAAACTTGATACTGATGTCAAAAAATTACTATAATTTCCCCTCTTGCTACGCCCCGCACCAGAAGACTTAATCAGGACATCGGGGCTTACATTTCTGTTTCCGATACCATATACTATAACGTTTGAACACAGATTATCCAATCAGTTAAGATAAAGGACACGCTTTTTTACTTACCGCCATTTTGCAAAAGCTTTTAGCGCCAAAAACTACCGGTTGCATTTTAACATTTCCACAGAAGCGGTAAAGTCGCGTTCGGAGTGTACGGGAGCGTTCAAAACAGCATTTATAAAGCTAGTCGTTTACGGGCCGTCGTGTGCAGGAGACGGGCGTGTGGCGGACACGTGATCGAGATTAGGCCGTGCATTCACATCGCGCGCACAATGCGCGGGGTTCGCGGGCGAAACGTCAATTGTGTGCGGCTTGGGGGAGGAAATTCGCTAAGTTAGGTTGGATTTAAATTATAATGTGAAATACTAGCGCTCCTATTTGCATATCCCACGGGCACCGCTTTAAGTTTGAAGTGACGTTAGTGTAATATGTCACAGGTCAAACAGTTTAATCCGACACTTTCATTAATTTTCTCACGATATACCAAGTAATTTTAAACTTTAGCTAACTCTGCCGATAAAACGAAGTTGTTTTAGTACACCACAATCTACATACGCTAAACAAATTAAAATAAGATCCACCGACTTGGAAACTTTAAAGTTGCATTAATATCAATCACTACAAATCTCGCCGGAACATCTAATCAAACAGGTTAAAAAATAAATGATCAGTAAACAAGGACACCAGTGCGCGAGGGGGAGCGGAGCTGGTCTCCGGGGACGGCACGGATTGATGAAGAGCACGAGGAGGCACGATGTGAATTAATTACCTACGCCATTCATTATTTTTTACTTCATTTCGATAACCAAGCAGTGTAGTGATTCTCTCAACAACGACGGTCGGACGGACGGACGAGTGAAAGTCCAAGCGGCGAGTTTAAGTAGTCCCGTCAGTGCGAACAAAACATATTTTAGCGCGTGCATTTTCAATTTAGCAGCATGGTTTCTGCTGATGGATCGAACGTATAAGGTTGCTTAATTGAAAATGTACGCGCTAAAATGTGTTTTGTTCGCTCTGTCGGGACTACCTAAACAAGCCGCTGCGATTTCGCTCGTTCGTCCGCCCGTCCGTTGTTGTTCTAGAACAACAGCAGGTCTAATTGAAACGTAAAAAGAAAAACATGTCTAATTACCTTAGTGACTTTTTGAGTTGTTTGAAGTGATTGATAAGTTAGGAATCCTTACTTTCAAATGTCTTTCAAACATGGATAGAACATAGCCTGTCACTCCTTTTTTCACACAAGATTTTTTATTTCTTAATGTGTGAGTTCGCAATGAATATATTACTTAAAATAACGAATGACATGCCATGATTCCTAACTTAGTGTAGTAACTAATCAGTGATGAAAGTTACATCTTGACGCTATGGGAGTTATTATTCATTAGTCAGGTAGAAGTACTATAACATCAAAAATATGAAAAGGATAGAACTAAGATGGATATCCTAAAACAAAGTGAAATGGAGCCCCTTTTAGAAGCGTTTGCAAATTGGTTAGGGTTTCAAATTAAGTTTCACCATCATTATCAGCTCGTTACAGTCCGCTGCTGGCCATAGGCCTCTCCCAAGGAATGCCACAGAGCCCGGTCTAATGCTTTATGCATCCAGTAGCTGCCGCCCCTCACACGCAATCCCGCCATCAGGCCAGAGGGCTTCCCACGCTACGTTTGTCAAGACGCGATCTTCACTCCAGAACACGCTTACTACAGCGGTTATTCGTTCTACGACAGACGTGACCAGCCCATTTCCACTTCAACCTACTAACTTTCAGAGCTACGTCGGTCACATTGGTTCTCTGACGGATCACTTCATTCCGATTTTTGTTCTTCAGAGAGACTCCGAGCATAGCTCTTTCCATAGCACATTAAGCAGAGCAAATTAAGTTTAATTAAGTAAAATTTTACAGTTTTACCTTTGCTCTTACATTACTTGAGATTTCATGAACGATATAAAAAGTGTACATCGACCGGATAGTAAAAATCTAGTCTGTTAGATTCCGAGTACTTTAAAGTTATAATAAGCCCCGCGATAGATAGCTCTTTATAGTCTGTAATATTAATATTAGGACCCTACCACCCCTTTCTGCCTATTATAAGGTTCGATTCTTACTTCAGGCAGATTGGCGTCCTGCCTTTGCCATCCGAACACAAAAGGCGTCTAGATTGGTTGCGTTAAGCCCTCTATTGATGTCAGTTCAGGTGCGCCCCGCTTTTATATACATATAAAAGGCAGGTTAGGTTAGGTTGATATAGCTACCTCAACTAAAACTAAAACAAAAGTAAAGTTTGCTTACAGGATTGAAAAACTTGAAAACGTTATTATGTGGACATGACAAAAATGTTTTATGTTTTTTTTCCATTTAACTGTCCAATACAATTCAATTACTTGACAAACTACATATAACTAGTAACATGTAAAGTTCTTCCGTTTTCTTTCAGTTTCATTTGTTTCCTAATTTTTGACCGTTTGCCGTATCCCTTCGTTCCTCGCTCCGCGCCGGCCTCCCGGGACCAGGCGCATATTGCACTCATTTCATTATGTACATACGATTAATACAACCGAGGGACAGTCCCACTGCACATGTCCTCGAACTACGTAGGAGATCGTGGTGACAATAGCTCTCAAGTGTCAGTGTTTGCTTTATTGAAGAAAGTGATAACAGGGTTTTACAAAATATCTAGTAGCATTAAACAAAAGTAATATATTTTTTTAAGTACCTATTATTTTTTCAAGACACCAATTTCATTGGTTTTGTATTTGACCCAATAGTTTTGTTCAAATATGTTTATTTATTTAGCAGACACTTTATGGATGACATGATTATTTTAAATTTGGGATGGCATTTTCTAATAAATTACAACAATTAAATGATATCTAATGAAAAAAAGTGATTGTAATACTCGTAGTGTATTAAAACATTATATTTCAAGCTGTTTTGGCCTAACCCGTAAGATACACCTAGGAGGGCTTCAAGCCGAAAACGAAAGTCAAACAATTAAATATACTTTTGCCGAAATATCCTAAATAAATAAATATTTCAACAACTTAATAATGTAGAACGGCTTTAAAACCCTATTCCTCGAAATGGTTTTCGAATTGGAGTAATTGTAGAAATATGAACAATCCTAATCGCAAGTAAAATTGAAGTATATTTTAGACGCTCCTTTCATCTGTTTCGTACAGTAGATTTACTAAAATTGACAGACCATAATAGTTGCCAAAATGAAACGTGGCCATCGTTCCGCCAGCGGCGCCCAGGGACCTCACACCTCCCGGGTATTAATCATAACCAGTTTAGGGTTGAAGGGGAGGACACGAGCGAATGGGTACGAATTACCTTGGGGTTGAATCTGCTTCTTGTAAAGACTGAAGATGCATACGCTGTTCGAGTCACTAACACTGTGTGATGGCTGAAAGACACATCTTTAATCACACGGTGATAAAAAATGGGCATATCACTCAAGTAGCCCTAGACAAGTTGCTTTCTACGAATGTTATCGCTATCGAAAATGTATAGGATTGACGTAAGGTGATGGACGGTCGCGTCGAAAGCTTATGTGAACTCATACATTTCGTCAGTTTTCGAAAATCGTTTAAGTTAGTATTAAGTAACTTGTCTAGGGACCAAGATCTGTTAATAATACGGATCTGATTAAGACTCTGATATTGAGCAGAAAACCTTGGTCTAAAAGCAACAAACCAAGAAAAAGAGATCGGTCTGTGTATCTGTTAGCATCATCTAAAGCACTATTTCAATGCGGTTATTTTATTTATAACATCCAATGTTGTTCCTTAGTCAAATTTCATGTTAATCGGTTGTATTATGTTCTGTAAGATAATCTATACTTTATCATATTAATAGTATAGTACGATACCATTAAGTTACTGTAATGACTCCACGGTTTTTATTCATGGAAGAAAGAACAATGTTGTACACGATTCTTTTATGAAAGAAAACAAAGACAATTAAAAAAAACATAACCTTTAAATTTATAATTTATAGCGACCCGCCCTCGCTTCGCTTCGGTTTATGTGAGTTTTCTGTAACACCCGTACATAAAACAAAGTTTATTATATATAAAAACCTTCTTCTTGAATCACTCTATCTATTTAAAAAAACCGCATCAAAATCCGTTGCGTAGTTTTAAAGATCTAAGCATACATAGGGACAGACAGCGGGAAGCGACTTTGTTTTATAATATGTAGTGATAATTTCCATTATTGATGCTATCATCTAAGTGTCCAACACTAATGGCATTATCTTATACTATTTTTTCACACTGAGAAAAAGCTAGTCGACACGCAATTTGTATAGTACAGACGGAAAAGGTAGGTAAGTACCAATATAAAAGAAAGAAGAAGAAGGTTCTTCTATATAAAAGATCTTTTGTACCCGAGAGAATGGTGTCATTCATCAACATAGACCATCATCTCATTTGTATTTCGACGCTTGAAAGGCGAAATGGGATAAGCGACATTTTTTGTGATATTGAGTTATATACATCGTTAAAATCAGCAGATTTTTCTGCGTCGCATGAGCCGGGTCTCGTGCCCGTATGACGACTTTTGTGTCGCTTATTCCATCGGTGATTTTTAGAAACACCGATCTATTTTTGTTACTAAGCGACTTCATTTTTACAGTTTTTTGAATATTGGAGATTAGATAAAATGTTTTTTTACAAAATGTTACTTAGACTGTTTGTCTTTTTTACAACTTTCTTTTTATGTGTCGGTTATATTTTATTACTTCATCGTAAAACGTATTTTAATTTCCTTTATATCATTTTACCTATATCTACAGAAATACAAAAAATGGCTTAGATCAAATAACCTAAACGTCTTTATCCGCACTATTGTAGGTTATAGCCTTTTACTTGATATGAGTTTCGAGAGTAATGTCGCATATCCTTTTTTACCTGCAATAATTTTTAAACTACTTACTGTCGCTTATTCTAAAGTTACTCTAAGTATTAGAGTTTTTAGTACAAAAAAAATTGTCGACAAATAGTTTGACTGTAACTGTTTTTTGATCTCTGATAATTGTTTAGTAACTTTATTTGTTTATTTTTATTTCAAATAGGTGAAGTACCTATATTTGTTTAGTCATTTGGATTTATTCAGTTTATTTTTATTAAAGACCCATTAACATTCGTAACAGTTGTTTTATTTACTTTTTTCATCAATATCTTGAATTTTGGTGGTGATGTATTAGTAAAGAATTAATTATGAGGGTTAAATTTTAGCTTAGATAAAATATTTTGAAGTTTAAAATTGTCGCTCATAGCAGTTAGATTATTTGTCTTGATTTAATTTCTGGCTAAAAATGACTTTTATATAATCTAATATTGTTCTTAAATTTGAAATTATTTGCGGTTAGATAGTTTTTCCTAATTATCTTTCAAATCTTTTTCCGGTTAGACATTTTTACTTGATTCATTTTTCACCACAATTTTTGGTTGGATGATTTTACCTCCTGCAGTTTTTGAGATCAATTTGCGTAAGCTACACTTAATCCTAAAATAATACCTTTGTGGGTAATTTATTGAGCACAGTATATAGAAAACACCATCATGATCATGTACAAAGTTGAATTTTGAAAATCGTCTTACAAAATAAATAATAGTGATTTTATTTCAAAAATCTGTGCCGTTTTTGGGCTCTCCTGTAAAGTTACTATTTGGTCGCTTATCCCATTTCGCCTTTCAAGCGTCGATTTGTATTTGTTTGTACGTCAGATTCAAACTGCCTCACAAAACCAACGAGTCTAAGCAACAAGCGAAAGCCATCATCAGTGCCAGCCTAGTTAATTAGGTCACACAAATCCCGAATTTTGTAAGCAAACAGTTATTAAAGATGGATGGCGGCGGGTAGTTATGATAAAGCGGTTATTTACCGGGGCCCGGGGGAGCCGGTTTCGTTTCCCGGTTCAGTAGGCCATAATAACTTGAGGGAATACGCGGCGCAGAGCCGCCGACACCCGGGTACAGCGCACGCGCATTAACAGAGTGCGCGTTTTCACAGCATGCTCAGGAATCTTCATTCATTTGATTATTTTTTACTGGTATATGGTGTGCAGAGGGTCCCGCAAGATATGGTGATAAAATTCTCCAAAGGAATAAGCTGTCAGAAAGGTTAACTAAAACTTTTAAAGTGTGGTAAAGTGGTTATCCTTCTAGGTATTAGTTCTTTAAATAGTAACAGTGTTGTATAGAATTGACATAAGGTTTGAACTTGAACGTTAATTCCCTCAATACTTACATCACATATTTTTTATGAAAAATCGTTACGATTTTTATCAATACTCTGAGCCCTTCAATGACTTCTTTGGCTTGAGTTACCAACCAATATTGCCGTGAGGTTCAACCGCGCTGTAAACTTCAGCGAATTGGTACGTTTTGTTCCAAATCCGGGGTAGAGGTGATTTTTATGTTTTAACAGTTAGTTTTCGGAATAAAAATATAAATAAATAAACAGACGCCGTCGTGGCGCACCCTAGTTTCGCGAACGAACGTTAAGTTGTAATGTTGGCATATCTATAATCTAGCGGCGCGCGACACATGTGCCGATTACTGTGTGCACCTATTTGATACACTTTCCTCATATTTCATTTCCATTCCGGTGGAGATTTACCACTCGGCTATAAGGGTTACTTACAAATCTTACATTACAATGTTCGTATTTACTGTTTATATTCGATTACATATTTTTTTTATTTAGGGATTAACTTACCGGTCTTTGATCGTTTCTTGGTACTTACTTTCTGATAAAAATTGGGTGCAATGGCATGAATTTTTTAACGAGTGTTGTATTACAGAATACTTTGTACTGTCCTAGCAATAATATAATAATATATTTTTTATGTGTAACGAATGGAGGAAGTAAAGATTAGAAATCGCTTCCTTTATAAAAGTACGGGAAATAAAATAGTATGTATGTATGTAAACACTTTATTGTACAAAAGAAAAACCATAACAATACAATTAATTATTTAATTAGGTATACCAACGTTTGATATAATTTTCATTAGCCCTAATATCATGACACCTTTACCCTAATGTTTACTTGTACTGTACTAAACATTAAATGCTCTATATTATTTCAACTAATAATGATTATTCCTAATGATTAATAGACCTAGTAGTCATAAGACCTAATGACTGTTTGAACTAATTATTATTTGAATGAAATATAAATTAAAAACAAATACTCAATTGGGTAAATTTTACCCACAGAGGTTAGGTTAGGTTAGGTTAAAGTTTCGACAAGGCGCGAAGCGCCTCACCTACGCAGAATAGGAGCTCCGCGTAGCGGACCTCCGTCGACCTTAAATACGGTTGTTTAGGAACATATCTACTTAATTAGGTTTAATTAACGTTAGGGTTTAGACTTGTAAGTAGACTTGTAGACTTGTTTATAGGAATCGGATTATTAAAATTAAGGCTATTAAGAATCGGACATAAAAAATTGATATAAGTTCAATTCGGGATGCTAAAATTAGGGCTAATGAATAGTTGAATGAATCAAAATTCAGGATTTTGATTTTAGGACTAATGAAGTTTGTGTTCGTGAAATAGGGTTCATAATTTGTCGGGCTACAATAGGAGAACCGAAAATACTGTGTTGGTAACCTCATTCAATTTAAAATGGTTATACTATTACTGTGTATAGTTAGTCGCCTTCTTTGGTATTACTGCAGTGTTGGTATTTCTAGCGGTGTCCAAGAGAAATTTCACTGATTTACCCGAAGATGAATAAATGAGCCACATGATTATTTCTCAATTTTTACCGCTTCAGACAACCCCTATCTTACCTCAGACACAGATAGTGACAGCTATATCGCCGGAATTCCAGAACCACAATAAAAGACACACGTCAAGGATCTTCTGACAACGATATAAAGTTTATTGTGGATTGACTCGCGAGTCATTATTTGCGTAAGTATGGATGTATAGTATGGTTCACGAGCGAATCTCGTTGCTAATTTGCTTGCGTGCGCCCACCGCGTCGCGTGCCCGCCACTCAGCGCTCACTCAGCTGATGTGTACTGTCAACTGCACAACCACTTGACTATTTGTATAGGGAACTGACCAGCCCACCTGCCTGGTACCTGTAATAACCGGAAACTATCGGTTATTTAGTTGTCAACTTTCTCCGTGAAAATCACTGCAAGCCCACTATATAGCCCTCATATGCGTCATATGTAGGGAATGCAAATAACCGGTTATAACCGGTTTTAACCGGTTATTTTCATACAAAAACTGTCAATAATCGGTTAAATTGCATTCCCTAGTCATATGCCTAACAGTTGGACTGACAGGCCAAGAGGAACGCAGGGTATTTGTAACAGTGAGTTAGTTATGTCTCTTATTATTATCAGTTAGCTGTGTCCCTCTCGTTCAGTCAGCCCGACTTCTCTGTCTCTCGTCTCGTCTGTGGTACGTAATAGGGATATAGTGCGCTTGGTCGGAATTCCATCGAGAAAGTTGACAACTTGGTCAATAATCGTAACTTGCCTAACGTGTGGTTCTGAGATGCGATGCTATACAATAAGTTTCATAAGAAGGCTCACCCATAGGGCGATTAAAATAACTTGGAGTTTCTCTTCTCTACGAAATAGAATCACTCATTTCAGATTCCAGAGTTCCGCTCTATGTGGTATTAGTGGTAGAAGGACCTTGTGCAGGGTCCATACAGATCGCTACCACCATCTTACCCTGATATCGGCATCGGCCGCCAAACAGCTGCGATCGCAAATGACCTAGCATCGAGGTATTCAATCTAAGTCCTCAGGGTTGGCAGCGCATTTGCTGTTTTGAGATTGGTCGATGAGTTTCAGAGTCTACTTAGAGTTGTGACTAGATAATGCAAATTAACCGGCTATTAGACGTTTTTGTATGAAAATAACCGGTTATAACCGGTTGATTGCATTCCCTAGTGGCGACCGCGAACAGAATAGTGCAACGTTTGCAGGACTCCCACAAGACAGACTCGACACACGACGATCTGATGAGGGTTGAAGAAAACCGCTGACAATTAATTCACGGGTCGTTCGAGATGAATCAGTCGTCAATCGTGAATGTGCATGGAATGACATCGTCATTAAAAATTCATTCCACAATCAAAGCTTTTTTGTCGGTGAAAAAACACTTGCTCATAGAGTTTCGCAGCTTGTGTCGGCGCTAGTACGCTAAAGCGGTTGCCAGACGTCACTGTCAGCGGTGCAGTCGCGTGAGACAGCGGCTGATCGATACTGCCTCGCCGCCTCACGTGGCTGCATAAATACACACCCTTAGCTTCTAGGGAAAAAATATTGAAGCGTGAACACCACATAGCATAAGTACACAGAATGTTTTCAGTACACGAAGTAGTTTTTCGCTGCACTCCCTATTTCTTCCCGTTAGAGATCCGCGGGGGGTATAATATTACTTAGCATGGATAAAAGAATAAAAGAAAGAGGAGGATGTTGCACCGCCACCACAATCTCTGCTTTTCCCAAAGATTAACTGGTCTAACGGCATACAGTTCGCCGTTTGTGTATTAAGTGTATTTTTATGTGCAATAAAGATTAAATATATAAATAAATAAGATAGCTTTTACCAGAGACTCAGTCCGCACCGCACCCTTTATCAATTTCCCTCGGCAACTGACAAAATTTCTTGAATAAAGATTGCTGATTGAAAGATTGCTGTCTCCGAGCTATAAAGTACATGAACTAAATTGCAAGTCGATCGGTCGGGTGTTAAACCGTGAAGATGGAACACACACACACATCTTTTGTTTAAACACACTTTCGCAATTTAATATTAGTGAGGATGTTATAGTTAATTTAAGTTAGAATTAAGTTTGTTAACATGCAAATAAATAAATAAATGTAATATAATATAATAATAGTATAAGAGCGTGCACTAGCACACTACAGCTTTTACTGTAAATCGCTGAAAATAAAATACCAACTAACTTCAACCACAGAATAAGTATCAGTCAACATAATTTTCTTCAGTTTACATAACGTAGAATGATATAGGAGTTATAACCAGAAAATGTGAACTCGCGCCAGTTTACAATATTCTTAGAGTTCGTACCCATAGGGTGCAAACAGGACCCTATTACTAAGCCTCCAACTGTTCGTCCGTTCGTCCGTCTGTCTGTCAGCTAGCTGTATCTCATGAACCGTAATAACTAGACAGATTAAATTTTCACACAGTGTGTATTTCTACTCGTATTGCATTGTGTCGTATTGTATCGTATTGTATCGTATAATAACAAACAATAAAAACCATTCTAGTACGGAACCCTTCATGTGCGAGTCCTACTGGCACTTGGCGATCGTGTGTATCAGTATCACCTGGCAAAAATACTTTTTCATCTCTCCTGTTCGGGAAGTAATGATTTCCATATATAACAATGGCATTTCTATCCTTAGGGCGGAAAGAGCTAGATTTTAAATAAAAAACACGTTCGTCAAACGCTCGGCCATTTTTGACTCTTTTCTAGACCATGGACGTACCTACTTTATGCAGCCATTATTACGAAATAACTCGATCATTTATTAAAACTATTTTTAAAATTTTGCCAAAACATCCATAGGTATACATTTTTAATAGGTAAGTACTTAAGAGAAGTCCGTGCCGAACATACAATTTTGTTTAATTTCCTTTTCCAAGTCGAAATGAAAAGTAAAGTGTCTACCTCGAACTATGCGTATGCTCGTGCAGCATAAATATCTCGGGATGCAATTGATCACTTTCATCCTTTGGTTAACTCACTATATTATTATTATATCCTACCTACCTAAGTATAAACATTATGAATTTAGGGAACTTAAAACTGCGGTGTTTCCTTAAAAAATCAAATATAGCACTTCCCACAAATACCAAAGAGGATCTTTTATGTCCTAATATAAAGTCAATCGCATAAATCCGCCCTTAACCGCGACACGAAACAAATGGGGACGTTGTTATCACATTTACATTATATTACGTGTAATAGCGCCCTTAATGGCATTGCCATAAACTGGTCACTTGCTGGCCATCTGTCGCTGAAGTTGTTTCTTGATCTATTTTAAGTGATTAAAGCTAAATACCTAGTTAGGTAGGCACACTTAATAATTTGTAATCTTGACACTAAAGATTGGCGGTGCAGTTACCCTAAGTACCTAGTTGGCAGTTTGACTTTGAAGATAGCGGTCATGGTTTTGATTCCGGGTAAGGGGAAGTATTTGTGTGATCGGCGTGATTATTTATTTCTGAGTTTTAGGCATTTTAAAAAGCTACTTGACTTTAGCCATTTTAAATATGAAACTGGAAACGAACGGTTCAAAGCGGCGCAGGACTGGAACTTGTTGCAAGCCTTGGGGAGGACTTTGTCCAGCGGTGGAGGTCTTTCGGCTGAAATGAAGACGATTATTATTTTTAATTATAATTTAAATGTCTTCCAAACCGAACAAAGCTTACCAATACGATACAATACCACCTCAAAATTTACTCAGGAGGAAGGTTGCATCTCTATCTCTAGTCTAGACAGGGCCTTAATCCTAGGCGGTAAAAAGGATATTGTATTTGACGTGTTACGGTTTTTTTTTTAACTCGGCCGCCATAATGTCAAGTAAATAAGAGCTATCAAAACGTTGCCAATACGATAACAGGCCAAAAGTGATATTGTTTGTCGTTGTAGAATAGAGGCTCAGCAAATATACATTACCTATGTATTATGTAGAGTAAAGGTAGAGAGGGCGGTGAGTAATCGTAATATACCCATGGTACCTATATACCTAACTAAGTAAATACGCATTTTTAGCGTAAATGACTGAAATTATACTATGTTTCTATCAAATCTAGGGGGTAAATATTCGAGGTAAATATTACCTTCCCATTACTAGGTAGGTATACCAGAGCAGCGGGCTTATATCTCAACCTATGAGCGCGCAAAAAAAAGAAGTTTGTATACCAAAAGTACGTGTCAGGTTTTTAGCCTAACACAAGTCATGCCCGCGAGTAAAACCGTTTTCCGATAGGAATGCCATAAATTAAAAGTAAACAACAAGAGCACGCACCGACCCAGTTCAATTTAAAGCTTCCATTTCCTTTACCTATTTTCTTGTCACCTAAGAGCCGCTCGTGCCCGCAAGCGGAGTTTGCACTTCAGCCCACTCGGTTCATTTGCAATTGAAGTCACAGCCTTCTCTGAAAAAAAAACAAATCCCCGCTTGCGCCAACGTCTCACACCTATCCCGTTCACTCTTGAAGAATTCAACATAAGTCGTGAGAGAGTGATCCCTCGCTCCCAGCTGGGGTATTTCTTGTTGTCGCTCCTCCCGCACGAGACACGTTTATTTTTCATTTCTTAGGGGGCGAAGAAAATAATTTTCCGTGAGCTTTGAACCCCGGCTGGGAAAAATGGGAAATTTGGAAAATGTAATTGGATTCTAGACTAATCTCGACGCCTCTCGCCGCGGCTGGGGCGCGCGTTGGAAAAGAAATCCCTTTCAACTGTAGGTAGTGTAGGTACGAGGGTAGTTAAAAGGTATGTATATTTTATCGCCACACACTCGCTAGTAAGACAGAGTTTGCTTATTAACTGACTTGATATTTTATATTCTTATTC
Organism: Acleris laterana; assembly: GCA_963966035.1. NCBI lineage: Eukaryota > Metazoa > Arthropoda > Insecta > Lepidoptera > Tortricidae > Acleris > Acleris laterana. The sequence continues at coordinate 7,900,250 of OZ014457.1, forward strand.
GACATCTTATTCGAGTCTTAGCTTTAGCATTGATCGAAGACGAAATAATAGCAAAAAAGGTTTTCCTGAAAAATTTACGGTTTTAGAAAAAGTCATTAACAAGTTTTAGGGACTATAAATACGTTAGGCTTATTAATTTTACGCGTTCTGATACGTAACATTTTTGTTTTCAAAACATTGTTTTATTTGATTAGTGATCAAATACTTACTTTACTACTACGTAGGTACCTATGCCTATAATATTTGAGGAGCTCCCTCAATTCCTCACGGATCCCCTCGTCAGATTCAGATCTGGTGACAATAGGACCACCTCGTTACTCTATAAAACCTTAAAAGATTTTTTTAAGTCTAACAATTCTGTAAAAAAGTTATTCGTGGTCAAAAAAAATACGTTGACTAGAAAAACCTGTTTTTTTCGTCGGCTAGTGAATATTTTCCTGTGCGTTTTCCAACTATATAATCTTAAATACGGAACCCTCGGTGCGCGAGCCGGACTCGCACTTTACTGTTTTTTTTTTAATATCGCGGACATAAACTTACTTGGATTAATGGGGATATCGTTATGAACTAGGTGGACCAAGCAAGGTGGACTTACGATCTGATGTACACAGTTTCTGGCAATAAATGAATCTTATCTTATCTTATCTTATCTTAAGGTCGCGGGAAACGGTTGGATGAAAGCAGCAGAGGACCGATGATCGTTGTGGAAAACCTTGGCGAAGGCCTGTCCAGCAGTGGACGTCTTGCGGCTGATGATGATGATGATGGTGAGTTATGAACTGGCCAATCTAAGTTTAGACTTTGTTTTAAGTATTTATTTATTTATCCAAAATTACTTAAAACATGGACGTGCGATTTATCTGTCTCTTTTCGGCGCTCGAAGTACCTACTTAAAGATAGTAATTAAGTGTTAGCGATTTTTATGCCGCTAATTGTTACATTTAAGAGTCAATAAACAAAATTAGAAATAAAAATGACGATACCACTAACACCCTCTTTGAGCGAATGTAGGAATCACGACCCAAGAAAGGTATTGTAGTAGTTGGTTGCTTTACGTTGGCAGTACTAAGACTGAAATACAGAGGGCGGTAGCAAACTAACAGCGATTTAACACCTCTTGTTAATTTGTATAGTCTGTGCCACAACTACGGCTGTGTGTACACAGGATGTCATTGACATTAAGTTACACCTGTCACCTATGTTACAACGGATTAGTCTTATTTTGTTTTGGGATGATCAGACTGCAGCTTGCACATTTTGCCGAGACTTGTTTCTCACTCGGTAGTCGGTAACGCCTAAGGTCCTACTTTGAAAATCTAAGTAATCTTCGGAATTAGAAGTTACGTTAGCTCCATCCCTTTCTTTCGGTTTACTCTCGAATGACGAGTGACAGGGATGGAGCTAACATAACTTCGAACTTCGATTTTCAAAGTAGGGCCTCAGGGTGTCATTTGGTTTCACCTGTCACCCATATATTACCTACACCGGATTAGTCTTTTTCTGGTTTAGGGTGATCAGAATGCAGCTTGCACATTTTGCCCGAGACTTTTTTCTCACTCGGTAGTCGGTAACGCCTAAGGTCCTACTTTGAAAATCTAAGTTCAAAGTTACGTTAAGATCTCTTTCTCTTGATTTAGTCTCGAATGACGAGTGACAGGGATGAAGCTAACGTAACTTCTAATTCCGATTTTCAAAGTCTGGCCTCAGCGTCTCGATTTAGGTCTCTATCGTCCTCGGCGGGGCAAAGTACATCGATCATTCCGGAAGGCATTCTGGAACGGTCGGGGACGGGGACTATAAAAGTACGGACCGGTTGCGGGCACAGGCAGACATTACTTGGAAAGCGAACAAGAGCGACCCCAGCGATCATCTAAGGGCCGGCGCTGACTGCAGGCATGGCACGGCGTGTCATGGCAAAGGATTTCGGTACTGATATAACTATTTTTAATCTTATTACCATGTAATTCATGTTACTTTATTTTGACACAACGATGCCGAGGGAGGCCGCGGTAGGACAGAACGTGCCTAAGCATTCCACGGGATGCCGCGGAAGGCCGTGTTATCCTTCGGAATGCTGCAGCACAACTTACCGTGCCATCCTGTGCCGTGCCGGCAGTCAGCGCCGGCCCTATTGTTGTTGCTTGAGTGGCTGGGTCGACAGCAGGATGCCACAGCATACCGAGGAATGCCGTAGCGGCCTTCGGGATGCCACAGCATAATTTGGTGTCATGCCAGCAGGATGCCACGGCATGCCCCGGAAGGCCTTGTTATCCTTCGGAATGCTGCAGCACAACTTACCGTGCCATCCTGTGCCGTGCCGGCAGTCAGCGCCGGCCCTAAGTCTTCGAAGTTTATTACGGTTTAAGGGAGTGCGTTAAAAAAGTCAATTGATTATCAGTGTATTCGAGTATCACGCACGTACGAAACAAATTCTCGATAGTTTTCTAGTTCTCACCTGGAATGATCATTTCGTGTAGACAAGCCGCAGCGGGCCAGCTCGTAATTCAGTAAGAAGCATAACAATAAAAATTAAACAGGAAGTTCATTGTAAATATTTATTTCAAATACTATGAGTGCTTATGGTAACCAATGATACATGTTTCGGCTCGTAAATGCGTCCATCGCATAATATCGATATTCTCTAACCTAGCCATTGGCTTTAATATCACCGCGGCGACCAACGACCTGCCAGCATGCGAGCTTCAAATATAAAAATCTTGTTTCAAATTGATTTAAAAATTCTCGCATAAAGGCATCTTAGAAAACTAGATTTATGTAGACTTTCTGAATAACATCATTATTCACAAATTTCACTATTACCAATATTTCTGACGAATGTGAATAATAATAATATTATCTCCGTAAATAACTTTATTTATGACTCTCGTCTATTCTATTTTCTATACACAGAGGCACACATCCTTAGAAACTAGCTCAATAAATTTATTTTGTTACGAGCCTACGGTTTCAAGTACAAATTATGTAACTCGATAACGACTTACGCTAACTACATAAAGTCAGCAAATTGATCTAAAACACTCATCAAATCTCGACGTGACGTCAACGGAGCGACGACGTGGGAAAACCCTATCCCTAGACCCACTGCCCGTAACATGCGACTAACCTGTACAATAACTTTACACATTATATTTGAATTTGACTATTGATTGACATGACCTAATATTATGTCAATCGTTCCACGGTTAACATCGCACGCTCTAGCAAGGTGGGTTATTACTGCAACGTTGTCAATATCATAGGGTTTTTCTATAAATAACCGTTTGTAAATCAATAATTGATTCAGAAAGTCTATAGAAGTCGTGTGTCACTTGACTAAAACAAAATTAAATGGTGTTTGATCGCTTGTGATTTCAACTCTTGGGGATACGTGAATAAATAGTGCATCTTACATACTACTTATGTTACCTTGGTAATGAATGAGTTATGTTGATTTGACAAGTGTTCTACATCGTAACAGTATGTCTAGTTTAACTCTCCCTATACTAACACTATAGGCGGCCCTGCGACCTTGCATGCTGTGACACAGTGGGTTCTTAAAAACTAACACTCAATATTGTTTCTGTTCTCAAAAACATTTTATTTTACTGACATCTATGGTATTCTATAATAACATCAAGGTGTGTTTGACAACAATCTCTATACAAACCTAATGAGAAGTTTCAAGTTTTACATTTATTACATTATATGTGAAACTGTGGAATTTTATAGGTGTAAAACTAAAATGTGTAGAAATATTGTGTAGCCTCTAAATTGTATCAGTTTAATTAAAATTAATCAATTTTTATTTCAAGGGTCACAGTCAAGCATAATATCTATAATAATAGCTTAAACCTAAAAAGCGACTAGAACTAAGAAAAATACAACCTAAGCTCTTAGAATTGTCATGAACTTAAAATAACTCCTATCAAACAAGTGCGAAATAAATAATCAATTTAATATTTACACAAATTAAGTATTGCCGAAACAATGTTAGAAAGAGGTATGAACAAAGTTGTCCAAGAAATCTTATCACTGTAAGAATTTCAGAGATCCATATTTGAATACACGCTAATCGTCCTTCATGATATAACCAAACTCCAAACTCCGACATAGTTCTAATGATACACCTATAACATGATTACCGATGGAACCGCTTCCTCCACCGAAACCGTCGCACTACTAACTGGATCGTAAGTTAATCCAAATTAGTTAAAATAAGTATTGATTTACTGGAGTACATCAAATACGAATTGCAATTTGGTTAGATGTCACAGAGCATGAGTGTACCAAGAATACATATTGACACCTCTATGTACAGTCACGAGATTTAATTTGGTACCCACCTTAGGTCCAAAGTCAATCTGACATTGAACAACAACAAGGCTGGGTTTCCTAAAAGTTACAGATGACTTGACATCTCTAATGACATTGACGACTTCAAGCATATTTTTCTTGAAATTGGTCCCAAATTAACGCTCGTGACCGTATGTACCAAGATAATGGTGAGCCATAATAATTTATTCAAACCTTGGACATCCAGTAAAGGCAATGTCTATCAAATAAAACCAACAATAAAATATAATAGATACCAATGCAACAGTTTGCAATAAAATTAATATTATTTAACTTTGAATATAGATATTTGATTGTGCAATGAAATATGTGCTGATTCATATAGCGTATGTATATGTTGGCACTGATATTGCAAAAGATAAAATAATCAATAAAACAAATTTTGTTTACTAACTTTCCCTAGTATTTTTCAAGTCACCCCAGTAAAACACTAATCAAAATGATTTTTTCTAGCAGTGGTGTAAAATGGATGTTATCTGCATAGCAAAAAGTTGTATGATGAACTAAAGTTCAGCATGCATTCCAAAACAAATCTTTATCCAATGGTCAAGCAATAAAAAATATCCACCCAAACCCACTGCTAGAAGAACCACTGCATCACGATTGTCAACTATCCCTACAAAGACCTCTAAAACAATATCTCTATCATTTATTTAGAAATCGTATCACTTCAATTTACCGAATAGGCTTAAATCAAGTCTTTGTTTTATTAACATCTAACCTCACCACCTCGCACCGCGTCAATAGCGTAGGACGTCTCTGATATGTTGTGCGTGTGTGGCTCTAATACAAAACATAATGTAAAACGAAAATTGCCAACTACTATTGCAACAAAGGTGTGTTCAAACATCGCTGTATGGCGTAGTTCGCATGAGGTGACAAAAATAGATTACAAACTGAATGGTTTTCCAACCAACCGATTCGGCCGGCAACACTACCTCATTCTTGCTTTTTAGATGTTTCACTGTCTTCTTATTAGTATGTAGTCAGCACAATTCGTCCCATGCTATCGGCACACTGAACACTATATCACTGAGTCACTCGGCGGCGGCCGCGTGCTCGGGCTCCGACGCGGTGGGCTCAGGCGACGCCGGACCGGCCGCGAGCTCAGACTCCGCGGCCGCCGGGTCCTCCTCGGATCAGGTTTTCCGCAGCTCCACCAGCTTCACATCCTGCACGTGCAGGTTGTGCTTGGACTTGGCCGCGAACTTGATCACTGCCTGCGTCGACACCAGCGGGACATGTCGAAGATCCAGCCTGAACGAGAACAGGAGTATTAGAATAATACAGTAAAGCGATTGCGTGCACATATTTCAGTATACAGGGTGTCTCATTCAAATCGGTCAGTATGGGAAAGTCTGAAACTATAAGACATACGAAGATTTGTTCTTAGGAACCATGTCACCGATTTTGATAAAAAGAAAAACTGCATTCATACATTTGAAAAAAAAACTGTACCCAGCTAGGGAATCGAACCTGGTTGTTTTGAAAAAATAAACTTACACTATTTCTATTCAGATATCGATTGTTTAGGTCTTAAGCAGTAAATGTTTTTAAGAAACATGATGTTTAAAATGAATAAAATGCATTGTTTTCACATACTTTAATTTATCATAGTAGGTGTTCAAAGTGACCACGTTTTTTTTTCAATACAATATTCAACACGTTTAGGTAAAAACTATTTTACATGCCTGAACTTGTTGAATATTGTAACAGTGGTCACTTCAAACATCTATTAAAATAAATTAAAATTATGTGAAAACAATGCATTTTCTGGATTTTAGACATCATGTTTCTTAGAAACATTTACTGCTTAAGACCTACACAATCGATATCTGAATAGAAATAGTGTAAGTTTATTTTTTCAAAACAACCATGTTCGATTCCCTAGCTGGGTACAGTTTTTTTTTCAAATATATGAATGCATTTTTTCTTTTTATCAAAATCGGTGACATGGTTCCTAAGAACAAATCTTCGTATGTCTTATAGTTTCAGACTTTCCCATACTGACCGATTTGAATGAGACACCCTGTATAGATGGTGCTGAGATTAGTGTCTGTACAAAAGCAATTGAATTCAAGATTGATAATAGGGCTCCTGATATCCGTGTTACACGCGGAACCGTAGCTCCGTGATCTTAGCACCGGCGGTGCTAAGTTCCCGAACTACACGGTCACGCCAAGATACGTATCCGTGTCTGCGTTCGGCTACGTATCTGCGGATCTCGGCTCCGGCTCCGCTCCGCACGGTTATTGAATGAAGGCTTGTCGAACGGAGCCTTATTAGATATGTGTTCTAGTTTATTTTATATTTATATAATGACTCATTAAAACAATTTTAAATGCAAATCAAAGAAACTGAAATCAAAAACACGACTATCGCATTACATTCGGAGGTCTTAAAGACACATAAAATCTTCATTAAACGTCACGGTCACGGGCGGATCGGATCTACGTGTAAATAAGAAACGTATCTCCGTGTAACACGGAGCTACGTATCTCAATTACACGTAGCCGAATTTCACGTGTCAAACGGGCCGGATCTCCGTTGCCGTGTTACTCGGTAACGGAGATTCGGCTACGGGTACACGAAACACGGACACGACCAGAAGCCGTAATTGATAAGTTTTTCCTACAGGTCCCGCACTTCAGAATGTATGTGCAGTCGACTGCAAAGATATGTATCCAATTTTGCATTTATTTCAATAGAATAAGGTCCAAAGGGAAGTCGAGTTGGAGTGAATTGGAACCATTTCCAAATGATTATCCTCTAGTAATGTAAGTTGACCCGGGCACCGACCTGACGAGATTGGGGCAGCGCGCGAGATGGTCGAGCGCGCCCTCGGTGAGCAGGCGGCAGCCGCCCAGCGACAGGCGCTGCAGCCCGTGGTGCGCCAGCTGCGCGGCGCCGGCGTCGGTCAGCCGCGCGCACGAAGACGCGTCCAGCTCGCTCAACTTTGGTAACGCCTGGAAACAAATCGGGACTGTTAATAAATTGATGATGCTATTATCACATGCAGATGTTAAGCGATCTATTTAGGCCACGAATGTAGTGTTCTGTTTTTTGAGGTTGCATGGTCTGCTTAATTGGTCGGTATCTCGGTCAATTAAACGGATCATGTATAAATGTTTTATTAGCTTAAAGTGAAAGCAATAGCCGGTCGCGGGCCAGCGTCGTCCATTGAAAAATTTATCGTATTACACTAACAAAGCTCACTTTCGTCTCACTTTGAGCTGATCCGGTGCCGAGCGGTTAAAGCAATGCAGAGCGTCCAATTACTATTATTGTGTTAGAATAAACGGAAACCTTAAACCTTAAATTAAAAAAAAAACTATTTTGATGCCACATTATTATCATTGTCTCTGGCCGCTGGCACGATACTCAAAAGAAAATAATAGAGTAATAGATTGAAGATGTTACCTGAACAACATATCTCATGGCGACATCAGTGATGTCGGTCCCGGGCAGCCGGAGCACGTTGAGCGCGGCGAGGCGCGAGGGCTCGGCGCCGGTGCGGTTGCCGCCGCCCGGGCGCGAGTTCTCGGGCGGCGCGAGGATGCCGCGCAGCTTGGCGTCGTCGAGGCAGCGCGCGAACGACAGGTCCAGCGACGTCAGCGGCGGGCATGTCGACGAGCGCAGCGCCAGCGCCGCCTCGGCCGGGGACCCGGCCAGCGACAGGGAGCGGAGCGCCGGCAGCCTAGCGAGAAGCCTGTACACCAAATTACATACTCTTGAGATTTATGCATAAAAGTAATCATATGGATACTTGAATATTAGTCATGTATTATATTACAATTCCTTTACTTTTCAGGCGGTCCGACTGTGGAACTCCCTCCCTGTGGAGCTGCGTCGGGCTAAGTCTTTGCCTATTTTTAAGAAACTTCTTCATGAGCATTTTTTGTCGCAGTCATAATTGTACTGTCTCAGTTAATTTCTCTGTCGTGTAGCTGTCTTTTTTATTGTTTTCCCTGTTGTGGATGTATTGATATTCATTTATGTATTTATATATATTTATCTGTTTATTTATGTAAGTCATATATATATTGTATTTATTTGTTTATGTATTTATTTTCTTATCTATTTATTAGTACATAATATAGTGAGCCTATATTTATCACTTTTTCTATTATTATTTTTAATACTCATGTTTAAATAACTTACATAGTTTCTTGTTATTGCTTGCGTGAAGTTTGTACCACCTACCTCGTAAAATGTTTTAATCTGACACCTTATCCCTAGTAAGGTTGTCTGGAAGAGATCGCTAATCAGCGATAAGACCGACTGTTGTTTACCTGTGTTGTTTTTAATAATGCTGTATCTCTGTATTGTTATTGTTTGGTGTACAATAAAGTGTTTTGTATTGTATTGTTTGTATTGTATATACCGCTATAAATAAAATAGCATAACCTATTTATAGTTTCTCCTATTCTGCTTTAAATTCAATCACCAAAGCAGATTCCATTCTATGCTGATAATGATAAGGTTGATATAACTATTGGAGGTTTATCTTAGTTACTGCGTTTATGCTAAGGACGGCAGTATTGTATCCCGTATCCGTCCCGACCCTGGTCTAGTGTTGCGTGACGCATCGTGTTATTTAAAATTGTATTTACCAGCTTAAACCTATATCTAATATGTCTGTAAAAATACTATGTTCCACATTTAGCATTCATTTGCTCAAAACGCAAATCAGTTTCTAGCTAGACCACATGACACCGATGACGTCATAGCCCGGCAGAAGACGGGATCATCTATAAGAGGCTTTCGGCATACGCAAGGTTAACATTCTCATGCGTTTAGCGATGGCATAGTATGAAACGTGTGTAGTGTTATGTAGGGTAGTTACCAGGCGAGCTGGCGGCGCGCGAGATGGCACCACTCGAGCCCGAGCGACAGCGGCTGGCGGCGCGCGATGCCCGCCAGCTGCGCGGCCGACACGCGCACCTGCACGAACGACATGCTGCGCCAGAGCGACGGATCCATCTGGAACACACCATGACAGTATAAAACACCAAATAAAAACTTATAACTTAACGCAACTAGAAGTGAACATCTTGGGTCCCTAGGACGTCGTTTACATATATCATACTTTTTAAGGTTCCGTACCCAGAGTGCCAACGAAACCCTATTAACTAAGCCTCCGCTGTTCATCAGTTTGTCTGTCAGCGAGCTGTAACTCATGAAACGAAATAAGTAGACAGTTGAAATTTTCAGTGAGTATTTCTAGTAGTGACCTCTTTGTGTTGTTCTCGTACTTATTTATTTTTAGTTTAACGATTAATGTATTTTTTTTTTATGATTGAAAAATGACCGGCTGGAGTTTCGGCGCATCTTCTCCGCAATGATGGTTTTGTCCGAAGCCATATTATATTACCGACGTGTAAAATATCCCTCATGTGGCCAATTTACTGAATAAATAATTTGAATTTTAAATAAAAATAAAATCTAAAGTGCAGTAGAATCCCGTGCTTCACAATGGTAAATGCAGTTGCATACAGCGTCCGTTCGTCCTTGGCAAATCAATTGAGAACCGTTTAATAAATCAAGCAAATTGAATATCCGTGTATGACATACCGTAATATCGCCACCCCAGTCATACGAACCGATGAGTAATGCGAAATGACCGATAAGTAATGCGAATTGTGTTAGGCCTAATTTTGACAATCTAAACATTGCAGACCTAAGTTGCGGTATAAAAATAATTACACTATAATTTCGGAAAACCTATCTTGTTATTTTGAATTTATTAGTTCACCGCCATTTTTTTTTTATTTCTACGATCGCTCGAATCGATAGCAGTCTACAAGGGTACGGAGCAATCTCTTATTTAAATTAATCCTAGTTTTAACATTGTAATCGCTCGGATCGATAGGAGTGTACAAGAAGGGTAGGGGGAGCAATCACCTAGTTACATTGTATAAATTGGCCATGCTTGTTTTAATGACTCCTAACCAGGGATCGGAAATTCGGATCGATATTTACCTAATCTTTGGCGGCGGCGTTGTTGTTCAGTTGTATGGAGGCGGACTCAATATTAATTTATTAAAAAAAAACCCGGGGTTTCGGAATCAATCAATTACGCCATCATAAATCCATAATTAGGTATTTACATTCAATATATCGCACCTTTAGAATTAAAGTGACCTTATTCACAAAATTTGGATTTCGAGTTAGGTATCTATAGTAATACATTTATGACTCGATGTCGAAAGATGAATTATGTTGAATTAGGTCACTTTTATTCTAAAGATGCGATATGAAGTTATTTTTTAAATAAAGATTTACCAAAAATGTTATTATTTAATTTACGGGTCACTCATCTAACCTAACCTAACGAAGTCTGAGGAGCAAAATTGACGGAACGTTTTATCCTAAATGTAAAATAATTAAAATAAACGTTTTGTACAATCCCAGAATCCCGGAAATTATATTATTAAAATAATAATTTCAAGAAGCCGACGCCATATTCGCTTAACATTTTCCGGGATTTTGCCAACTTTAGGTAAATATCGATCCAACATTTCCGGCTCAGGCTCGTTCGGTCCGCTTCTTAACATGTCTGCTTCCTAAAGTGGCCTTCTTCCCACATTGTCCGTTTCCTATGATGTCTACTTTTGAAAATGTCTGTTTCCTAAAATGTCTGCTTCTCAAAATAACCTTCTTCCCACATTGTCGCGGCTCAGGTTCGTTCAGTCCGTTTCCTAAAATTGTCTTCTTCCCACAATGTCAGTTTCCTATGTTGTCTCCTTCTCAAAGGCTCAGGATAACTTCATATTTATGTGCTTCAATTGACAGAATACTTTTGACAGAATGTCAAGAGGTTTTTTCTAAATAATGTAACACGGCACATATAAACCTTATTTTATTTCAAATACTTCCGGAAACTACTTCTTGAATTCAGGGACAAAAAAGAAAACATAGTGAAAGCAGACGTTGTAGGAAACGGGCTTTAGAACACAAAACGTGGGCATTATAGGAAGCATACATCTTAGGAATAGGACATCACAAGGAACGGACATCATAGGAAGCAGGTCAATTTTCGAAACGGACATAATAGGAAACGAATCATTCTAGGACAGTGGCATGATAGGAAACCATTTGCTGACATTATAGGAAAGAGTCATTTCTTGGAAGATGACCAGTTTGAAAAGCAGACATGTTAGGAAACGGACCGAACGAGCCTGAGCCAAATTTCCGATCCCTGCTCCTAACAGTCAGATTTTACCCGTGAGATGGTTGTATAACTTACCGAGTACTCGGCCCAGTACTTGCAGACGAGCGCGCAAGTAGCGAGCTCGTGCGGAGTGAGGCGCGCGAACACGCACAGCATGGCCTCGCGGTCCAGCCACGGCGAGCCCGCGGCCAGGCACGCGCCCGCGCCGCCCGCCACCGGCGCGGGCCGGACGGGGTACAGCGGCTTCTTTAGTTGCTGGAATAAAGGACAGAGGTCAGCGGGACAAGGGCGTATGGCGCAGAAGAACATAGTCTTATCCGAATATACATGCTTACAGACAGGCATGCAACGATACAGTACATTGTTGCAAAAGCCGGAAAGTAGGCGATAGTCATGTAGAGATCCAGTCGCTTATTTTATAAAATAACATTTGTTTTAACGCATGTAACATGTTAACTTTATATCAAGTAAAACAAGAATTAACCGAGATTTTAATAAAATGACATTAAAAGAAATTGTGACATTTGTTTCAGTTAATTAATTTCAGTCAACATTAGTATCTTTTGCACCAACAAAAATACACCGAATATTGTAAATATCAAAATGTCGTTTTAGCCGGTGGTTTTTCTTTTCATTAAGTCATACATTTTATCGGCACAGAAATTGTTGGCGCGTTTAACATTATTGCTGTTTCGCATCCCCGACTATCTTCGGCGCACCAATCTTGAAACTTTGTCCACGGACACATATTATTTTTTTACAAGCAACACCAAAACGAGGAGAATCACAAATGAACTTCTCAATAGTAGTAGTTCCAAGCAATAAATACTATTAAGAAACTAAGATAATTTTAAATAAGTGTATTTTACTTTTCTTTCCGTGAATGCGATGTGCTTCTGCAAGAAATAAAGCACTATTGTTAAAGGTTCTAATAAAATAAAATAAATATTTGCGAGGAATGTTGTGAGGAATACCTTGGCGGAGTGGTGCGTCAGTTGGAGCGCGAGGTGCGCGCGCAGCGCCTGCTTCTTGGGGGCCTCCTGCTCGTCGCTGGAGCGACGCTTCTTGGGCACCGGCTCCCACTCGCCGTCCGCCTCGCCCGCCAGGCCATCTTCCTCGCGTTTGATCTCTGTAAAACCACGTCGTATTAGGACTTGTAATTAACGCTGACAGAGTTTCTAGTTTTGTCAATCCACGATGTCGCGCCCCACTACTTTGACTTGATATTTCTTGTGCGCATTTGTGAACTGACTAGACCCGAACACTGCTTTTTCCGATGAAAAACGTGAGCGACAGAGATAAGCAGCGACCTTTTTTAGCACAAGACTATTTCTGATCGGATTTACCGTAGGTTAATGAGATTTGGAGATGTACGAATGTGTTTTTTGCCTTTGCCAAATAAAAGGTAGTCTCCGTTTAAAATACAATCACAGGCATTGCCTAGTGGGGTTTTCGAACGATATGAATATTTATTGAGTGATGACTTTCAATCTTACCACTGTCAGGCTTCAAATGTGAACCATCATTTTTGCCTTCATTGTCCGAATTGGGTTCAGACTTGACTGTAGCCGGGACCGGTAATTTGTTCTGGAAAAAATATTGTTATGATTT